>WEIV01008076.1:99126-116228 GCA_013390005.1 Calyptomena viridis
TATATTAGTCATAGTATAAGTATAATAATAATAAGTAAATACTAGTATATTTATTGCAGGAAAATGGGCTTCAGTGGTCAGTTTAAAGGTAGAAACTAAATGGAGCTGAGCTGGACATGAGAGAAGGAATAGACTGTGAAAGCCAAAACTTGATTAAGGATTCATGGAGCATCATTTAATCCTGGAGCCTGTTTAAAGAGACCTGTCTGGGTCTCCTGTGCTGGTCCCCCAATGGCTTCCCAGAGTTCTTGGGGACTCCTGACCTTCTTGGATGAAGTGTCCCCTCTCCAGGAGTGTCACGGAATGAAGAAAACACAACCCCAGTGTCAGCAGCCAAATATGTGCAGAGCTGGTTCACATCCAGCCTGGCTGGAGCTGCTGCCACTGGAATGTGATGCCTGTAAAGGAAAAGGGTCTCTCCCACCCCCCAGTCATGTAACCCCCCCATGGAGGGACCAGGAGCTGGGCAGGAAGGGCTGGAACCCCAGCAGGGCTTTGGGAGGCATTTGGGAGCTGCCCTGGTCCAAAGTTCTTCCTGGCCTTCCAAACCTCATTGCTGCAGGTCACAGGCTGAGCTGCCACGAGATCCATCCTGTGGGAAGTGCTGAGATCCAGCACTGTCACCTGCTGTGTAACATGGTCAGGGAATCACTGAGGTGGGAAAAGAGCTCCAGGATCACAGAGTCCAAGCTGTGTCTGATCCCCCCCTTGTCCCCCAGCCCAGAGCACTGAGGGACATCCAGTCCTTCCTTGGACACCCCCAGGGATGGGGAACCCACCACCAATACATCTGTCCAGGAGAAGGGATGGGCAGCAAACATCTGGGTTTGTTCAGATCCATGGCAAGAAAGATTTAAAGCTTTTCATATTCCCCCTCCCAAAGATAAAAGGTGTTGATCAGGAGACCAAGACATGCAGTCATGGAGACTCCACTCAGGGCAGCCAGGAGAGACTCATCCCCCTCTGATTCTCACAACACCAGGTCATTTGTTGGAAGGTCTCTATTTTCATGCTGTTTTCCCCCTTCCCAACTCCTCGTTCCAACGGCTGGATCTGCTCTGCTTCACACTGTCTTCCTCTGGCATTTGATTTCCCTTCTCTCCACAGCTCATTGAGTGGAACTAAAGAAGTGCTGATTTTCAGATACCAACCATTCCCTGCTCCCCGGGGAGACTCCTGCCTCCTGCATGCACATTCCCAGAAATACCACCTCTGACTCACCGATTACGAAATGCTGCAGCCATTTCCCACCAGCTACTTCTAGTTGGTTCACCTTTTGCCCCCAGGGATATTTTGTAAGGCCCCGGCAGAGTTTTTCCATGAGGATTTGATGCAGTGCTGCAATCACCCATTGTATATTCTTCCCTCACAGCACATCTTTCATCTTTCCTTTTTCTCTCTTGGCACTAAACTGCTATAATCAGGCTCTGTAAACAAATCTCAAGCTCCTCTGATGTTGTGAAACACTCAACTCGATTTCTGACCACCCTGCTCCCCAAACAGACCTTGACTCTGCACTGCAGGCATCTTCCTGACATTCCCTGGTGCTCGGGATGGAGGCAACGAATCCCCCAGAATTCCAGGGACCGGGTGCTCCGTGTGCCTGGGAATGGGCTGCAGATCCTCCCACCCACTCCTGTATCCAAATGTTAGTCCCTAAGTGATTTCCTGGTCTGTCAGCAGGTGAGAACAGGCCTTGGAAAGGCCTCACAAATCACCTGCCTGCACAGAAATATCTGTGCCCCAGCACGGGCGTGTGCAGGGGCAAAATGAACTGCAGGGAGGTTGGATGTGCATGAATGAACATGTTGTTTTAGCTCAGGAAATATCACATGGATAACTGGAGCTTCATTTCAGCTTCTCTGGGGTTTTTTTTCTTATTTTTATGGACCTTATGTTCCATGAAATTTTTTTCCATAGTCTGATCTTTTAAAAATTGGATTTATTAAAGTATTTAATCTTCAAAAATCCACTTAAGATTGGTAATGCATATTACAGCCTGAACTAATATCATCCATTATTTAGGGAAATATCAGCCCTGAGCACACAGATCTTGAGCTCCCCACAGTCCAAGTGGCAGGTTCAGGGATGGAACATGACCTGTTTTCCCCACCCATCTCACCCTGACAATCCCCATTATCTCTCAGGAAGGAACCAGATGCCCTGGATTGGGGGCTGAGACAAGCTGGGAGTACTGGGGGTTAATCCATCACTGAACTGTGGCAGCCACTGAGCTGAGGTGTGGCCACTGTGCTGCTTTTCAGCCAGTGTTCAGAGGTCTGGATTGTACCAGCACCTCAGAGCAGGACACAGGAACTGCCTTTCAGTCCTGTCCTTTCCCCCTGAACCCTTCAGAGGATGCTCTGCCCCCACACCACCATCCCAGCTCATCTAATTACTTACTAAGCTCTTTTTCTGGTTAGCCAACATCTGCCCATTTCCAATTAATCCATGTTCACAAGCTCAATAACCTGAGCCATCTGTGGAGGTAAGAAAGATAAGCTTCCCATTAAACATTTACAGGACACAACAAGAGCACTGAGGCAACTGTTGCTGAGACAACACAGGCAGGGAGGGGGAGCAGCTGATCCTGTGCCTCTGACAGACAGAGAACCAGGAAAATAAAATTTAGGGGTCTAAAAATGGATGTGGCCCCTCACACCCCCTCCCCAGGGTATGAGCTCCTCTCAATTACACCCAAAAACGTTCTGGCTGCATCAGAATAAAGGGGTTTAAAATAATTCAATAGCATTTTGGGCCCTGGAAGTTGGAGCAACCAAATAGCCTTTAAATAAAACATTCCCTCCTGAAGCAGCAGCTCCAGGTGCCCCTTCAACCTCCAACACTTAAAATAGCCCTGAAGTCAGGCTGACCCCCCAGTTCAGCTTTCACGGGGTGAAACGTGGCCTTAATTCCAGGCAGGGACATTGTCCCTGTCCCCCCACCCATCACCAGCCACTGGCCTTGCTTTGAAAGGACAGTTTTGCTTCCAGATCTGGGTTTATCTCCCAGAGCACATCTGTCCTTTTCCCACCCAAGGTTTCTGGGGCAGCAAAGAACAGGATCCTTTGCCAGTATATCCTGTTCCCTCAGGTTTGTGCAGCAGGGGGGGGAAGCCTCAAAACCTTTATGAAAACAAGGAGCCTCAGGAATTAACCCAGAAATTGAGAATAGTTGAGTGTGACGCAGGATCCAGGTTGGCACATTATGGCTTTTGAGGGTGTAAAGAGTTTATGGGGCCACAAAATTCCTCACGTTGAATCCTGGGTCCAGCTCTGGGCCCTTCACAACCAGGAGGACACTGAGGAGCTGGGGAAGGTAAAACAGCACCCTTGAAAGAGCCTTTCCTTCTGTGAGATCCTGGATACAGGAGGTTCCTGTCCTGGGACAGGGGGTTGGAACAAAATGATGATTTTGAGGTCCCTTCCAGCCCAAACCAGCGTGTGGTTCTGTGTCACTCTGAGCAGATTCAACAAATAACTCAGAATATTGCAGACAGGACAGAAAACCCAGGTAGGCTGAGAACTGCGGTGAACTTGAAAGCAATAAAAGTGAAATTCATCAAAGAAACTGCCAATTAGTGCCAGCACTGAGGGCTGTGCTGCAGGGAGGGAGCACTGGGATCCAGCCTGGGAATCCAGCTTGGCTCTGCCCGGGCTCTTTGTGGGAATGGGGAAGCTGCAGTGAGGGCATTGCCCTGAGTTTAATCCTGTATTCCTGGCTTTCACTAGGAGGGGAAACTCTCCTGGGGCAGAGAGAGCCCTGAGGGGCTCCCAGGGCTTGGGGGGAGAGTGGGACGTGGAAGTAAAAGTGTTTGTATAACAATTTAACAGCCCTAATTTCACCTCGGGGGTCAGACACGGGATGAAGGGGCTCCCCTTTGCTTTGCTGACCCTTTATTTCACCCCTCTGTCCCATCAGTAGCTGGGCTATAGAACCCCACCCCTCCCACCCTCATTACCTGTCAGGAACGAACCAGACCCCCCGAATTGGGGTGTCCAGTGCAGACCCACCCTCTGTGCCTCCCTTCCATCCCTCCCTCACTCCCAGGCTGGACCAGCCCCTCTTCCAGCCATCCCAGCACCCGGAGCGTGAGGAGCCCTTTGTTCTGAGGCCAATCTCTGTAAAAATAAAACCATCCAGTGCCCACCCAGCAGCAGAACCCCTGGAGCTGCCGGGGCTCCGGAGGCCGTTCAGGGAAGGATATCCTTGTTTGGAAGCGTGGCTGTTCCCCAGCCCACTGCCCCTGCCCTCCGTGGGAGGCTCTCGCTGGGCTCCGTGGCTGCTCCGACGTCACTTGTTTTGCAGAAGCTCCTGGCAGTTTCCTGCTGAGGAGCTGATCCTGCTGACGTCCACGGAACAGCCACGAACAGCCACGTCAGGCCGGGCCGGGAAGGGAAACGCGGCCCTTTTTTGGCTGCAGACGAGAGCAAAGTCTCTCAGTGAGCACAGGGCAGGGCTGAGGTTTGGGAACAGCTGAGCTCTGTCAGTAATTCAGCACCAAGAGCTTCCACAACCCCCAGGATAAACACGCTCCAGGCCTGGCAGACCTCCCTCTTTTTTTTTCTCAGCTCAGCACAATGTTTTCCTTTCTCTTTTAAAAACGTTGTTTCGCTGCTGATAATTAATTTGAGCGGAATGCTTTTCCAGAGTTATATTTGGATTTGCTCCTCCAAAGGCACTTCCCCACCCTGACCTCTCTAAGGCAGCTGTGTGGCTTTTGGAAATGGGAAGGATCGTTTGCCTTCCACAAAACCCGGGAGTTTCGTGTCCCGAGGCAGGACCTAAACTGGGGCACTTCTGGGGGTTTGTGGAGGAAGAAAGCTGGAGTAGCAAAACAGAATTGTTCCAGCTTCAGTCTGGGGCTTTGAAATGCCTGGAAAAATGGGATTAAAAAAAAAAAGGGGGGGGAGGATAAAGTCAGAGCACGCTGACAGTGGCGTGTTATTCAGAGCAGGTTCTGTATATGCAGAAGTCTTTGGAAATCTGAACAGTTCACAACAAGTCTGGAAGCCAGGCTGAAGTCAAACCCCCACCTGACTGCTCCTCAGCTCCTGGGAAAACCCCGAGCCAGACGCAAAATCCCTGGCAAAGCACCTTTGCAGCACACACGTCCTACCTGCCTGGCCAGGCTGTGCTCTCCTGCCTCCCCTGCGGCCCTGACGTGGCTCAGCTTCCTCCTTTCATGTGGGTGGCTGTGGAGATAAGACACACACTCTGTGCCTACGTGGCATCGCTTAAAAATCCACCAATAAATGGGAAAAAAACCGGCTCCTGAGCTCCCAGAGCTGGGAGGAGGAGGGAGTTCACCCAGGAGCTGATCACACCCCGGCACAAACAGCCCCAGACGAAGGACAATCACTGCTGCCCATCATGGGAGATGCTGCAAAGTCCCTTCATCCCAATCCTGGGGCCTCCTGGGACCCACGAGTGTGTTGCCACAAGTCAGGATCACACCCAGGGCTTTCATCTCATCCAGCAGCTCTGGGAGCCCGTTGGGAAGGGTCAGGGAGCAAGAGGTCCCCCAGGAAGGCTGCTGGTTTCTCATGTTCTCACAGTGTGGTCAGAATCTCCTCTGTCCCACGGGTGATGCCTTTCTGTGCAGGCTCAAAGCTGCACCAAGTGTCATTAGGCAGCCCCATGTAATTAAGACAATTATGTAAGGTAAGCACCCCACAGAGTAATTGTGGCCAATTTTTAGCATACCCAGGGGCACTTAGAGAGTCCAAGGTGGCCCTTCAAATGATTTACCTGCTTACATGTCTCTGAAGCACTTAGAGGCCTCTAAAGGCTGAGGTGTGTCTCAGGTGACACCTTTGAAGTGGACATTATTGTTCTGCTCCTGCTGGGAAACAGATGGCTGGAGATGAACTCGCTTTTCCTCCTTCTTTCTTGAAAAAAAAGTTTAAAAGAGGAGTTTTTTGAGAAATCTTCCCAACAAAACTGACGTGGAAAAACTTCCTCGAAGTGTTTGGTTTGTAGTAGAAGGGTCTGTCAGTTCTGCAGATTCCTCCTTCAGATCCTGCTCTTTTGAGACAAAAGGCAGCTCTCTGCTTTCTTCCACCCTTTTCCAGGTTCCTCAAAGCCTTCTTGTCCCCTCCCTGCCTGAAGACTGACCTCTGAGGCTGCTCATAGCCTCATCTGCATCTCAGCTCTAAAGCTGGAGTTGCTCCATCATCATCCAGAGAAATACGAGCCCATCTCTGGCTGTAACTGAACGTCAGAGTCACCTGAGCCCTGGGAAGGGCAGATCCCGAGGCTGTAGCAAGTGGTGGGTTGGGAAAAATTGCATCAGTGCCCACTCCAGCAGCCAGGAAGAGCCTTTGTGGCTGTGCTTGGAGCAGGAGGTGTCAGGGTGACCCAGCCCTGGGGTGTGAGGAAAGGCTGAGCATCCCCTGAGGTGCTACAACACCCTCTCCCCATCCAGGTGTCCACCCCCAGAACTCCAGGACAGTCAGGGAATTTAATGATTTTAGTAGCTCCTAAAAACCTTTAAAATGCCAGTGGCTCTTCTACTCTCTGCCCACCCCCAAACACCCCCCAACAACCCCAAAGGAAACTTGTTTTTATTCTTATCCTTCATCCCCTGCCTCCTTCAGCTGATTCCTGCATTTCAGACCTGAACTCGCATCTGCAGAGCCAGCTCCTGTTTTCAGTTTTCTCCTCAGCAACAACCTTTCTTTAATTAAAGTCTCACCCCTTGCAGGAGGGCGAGAAAAGCTTCCAACATGAGAGGACTTGTGCCGAGATGTCAGAGCTGGAATTTCCAATGGTGGAGCAGAGCGGGCTGAGCACAATGTGGCCTTGGTGGAAAGAGGGAAAAGAGCCATTTGTGGCTGACAAGTGTGGACAGAGGCCAAGTGAGGGCCCTCCTGGGCTCTGGAACAGGCAGGGTGAGGGGCAGGAGTTATAATTAGCTGCTTTGTGTGATCAAGAGGCCTTCAGCTGCCTGGGCTCTGTGAAAGCTGCTCCTCTCAGGAGCACTCCTGAGAACGAGGGAGTGGAAGGCTGGAATTTGAGACCCTTTTAAGGTCTGTTTACTCTTCCAGCCTCTGCAGATTTCAAGGGCATGTATATGAGGCCAATCTGAACTGGTTATCTCGGGGGAGAGCTGCAGGCACAGGAGGGAGTGGAGATCCCTGGAGCCCTGTCAGCCACGACTAATGGGGCACATGGGAATGTTTCCCTGCTCCACTGGGCCATTTCCATCCCAAGTATCCGTGATCCTGGCTGAGAAGTTTGCAGGGACCATAAGAAAACAGTCCTGGGCTGGTTGCTCCAGGGAAACTGGAAGGTGATTTTCCCTTCCCCTCTTGTGCAAAGTTTGCTGTGGAGAGACCTTCCAAGTGTTCATCCCCTTTCTACCAGGAGCTGCCTCACAGCAACATTCCCAGCTCCTTCCCCTCATTGGAAATGCACTTTTTCAGGTTCTCAAGTCTCCAGGTGCTTCCAGAATGGGAAGTGAACCTCCCTGTGCATGAGGAAACTGAGGCAGGTACTGAGGAACAGGGAGTTTTAGCAAAGCAGGTGGGTGACAGCAGCAGGATCTGCCCTAAGGAGTGTGTGTGTCCCATGACTTTTCTGGCCAGCTGAGAGCAATGTCATTGGGACAGCAAGGGATTTTCAAGCTGGCTGCACACCTTGGGGTGGGTAGCAGGGATCTAATCTGCTTTTGAGCCTTCAAGAGGCTGAACAGAGGGGAACACCTTGATGGATGTCCCCGAAATCCTGCTCTGGAGGCGGCAGAAGGTTGGGAGCTGTAATTCCTGTTTTACCTCCTCAGTGCTGAGACCCAGATTTCCCAAATGCTGGCGACCCAAGACACTGTTTTAGGCAGCAATTTAACCAAGAATATTGGCTTCCAAATCATGGGTTACCAAGAGAATTTCACATCCAGCCCAAGCTTGGTCAGGGGGAGCAGACCCAGGTCCCAGCTCTGCCACAGGGGCCCATTGGATCTGGAGCTTCTGGGGAGGTTTGGAATCCCAGTTTTGGGGGGACACCTCACTTCAACCCCTGTCTCCTCCACAGCCCCCAGGCAGAGCATCCTGCTCTCCTGTGCCTCAGTTTCCCTTGTGGGAAATGGGGGGAGAAACAGCACCCACTTGGTGGGCTGGGTTTGGGGTGGGTGGGTGAAGGAGCCCTCAGCCCCACAGGCCTTGGGGTGTCCTGGGCAGGTCAGGGGGAGCTGCTGAGCCCTCAGGGCCCAGGCAGGATGGGCTGGCTGGGAAGGGGAGCAGCAGGACACATCCTGCTCTAACAGAGGGCTCAGTCCCTCCCTGGCCCCCCTGTCCCTGTGCCCTGTCCCTGCAGACAGATCCAGTTGTGCTTTCCCAGCTGTGAGGAAGGTTTTTCCAGAGCCCCTGTGATTCCCTCGGCGTGGCCTCAGCTGAGGCTCAGCACAGGAAGGGAAAAGTGACTTATTGTTGTGACTGTTTTTCCAAACGTCCTTTTGTTTTCTAAGGAATGTGGCTGCAAATCCCTGCTGCCAACGCCTCTGGAGAGCCCTGCTCTCATGCCAGGCCTTCCCTGGCTCTGCTGTGCCCAACAGGGATCTGTGGCAGCAAGGATTTGTTTCTTCTACACCCAGGAGCTCTTCCCCTTGTGACACAACTCACCCCCCTCTGCACCAGACCTTCCCCTTTTCCTTTGCACAACCTTTTCCTCAGTCACCTCGTGGGGAACAGTGTCCCTGGGCTGGATTTCCAGTTGTTCTTGGCACAGCTTGGCCACCCTGTCGGTTTCTTGGTGCCTGCTCGAATTCCAGAGGTGCCGAGGGATCCCAGACGGCTCCTCCTGTGGGAGACAGGGACACAGCTGGGGTGGGACTGGGACTGTCCCTGCCATTACTGGTGGGTGAGGAGGGGGCAGGGCTGGGCTATCACTGGGCTCAAAGCATTAATTACAGCGTGAGCTGCTGGTGGAGGGCAATCACTCCAAGGATTTTTTGGGAATGCTGCTCAGCAGTGGTGGATGGAGCAGCCTGGGCCAGCGGGGCTGGTCCCTGGGGGTCACCCATGGCCTTGCAGTGTCCTTGGGGCCACCACACCCCTGGCACCCCTCAGGGCAGCCTCCTGGAGACTATTTGCAGGATATTGAAGTTATGTTTAGCTCCAGCAGGTTTAAGTGTTCCTGTTTCGTTCCCAACCTGCCTCCACGAGGAGCTCTCTTGAGCTTTTGTAAAGTGAGACCAAAGTCCTGAGCAGAAATTGAGCAATAGATCAAAACCTTGGACAGACACCAAGATCTGACCTGAAAATGGCTCAGGAATCCGGCCCCCCACCTCCTCCCCTCAGCTGTACACAGATAAAATCATGACTCTCTTCATTTCCTGAGTGGAAAAATGCCCCCAGAGCCTCTGCCAAGGCCTTGGTTGTTGCTGAAATACTGAAATATGAAGAGGGAACTTACGTGCTGCTCTAGTGAGCAATAAACGTAGCTCTAACCTGAAATCTGGGGTCCAACCCAGATGAACTCTGTGTGCAATCCCAGCCCAGATTTTGGAGCAGATGACCCCTACTTTAACAGCTCCCAGCTCCCTCCCTGGCTGCACACACCCAGCAGTGCAGGGCCAGCTCCAGCTCAGAACCCACATTCCAGTTCAGCTCCGGCCTCCTGGACTTTCTGGAGTAGCAGAACTTTCTGTGAGACTTTGCAAGAGGCAAAACAGGGTGGAGAAAACCACATCTGCTTCCTGCCTGGAGTCTGTGAGACAGAAACGTGTGAAGGCTCCTGCTGCCCTGCTGCTGGGGGGGTGTTGGTGTTCCCTGCGAGGGGCTGGGCTGTGCTTTGGGAGAACGCTCTGGTGGCAGCTGGAATCCCGGAGGTTTGCAAAGCCCTGCAGGGTGGATCCCTGGGGTACACCCTGCCCCTGCCTCCCCCTGCCCAGGTGCAGCACCCCACCAAAACCGATTAGCCACCTTTGGCAGGGAGGGCCAGGAATCCCTGGGAACAGCCCGGAGCGGCCCTGCAGCTCCCCCTGCTCCCAGCGGTACCTCTCCAAGCAAGGATCATCCTGGGAGAAGGCACCACCCAGATCTAAGCTCTGCTAGGGTGTTGCCCTGCTTTATCTGGGCCTCTTTGTGCCCTAATTGATGTTTGCAGGGGCTGGGAGCTTTGCTGGGCCCTGGGAAGCGATGGCCTCTTTCATATTTGTGGGTGTAGCCTGAGAAGAACCCCAAGGATCTTCTCCCCTCTGTGCCACCCTGGAGCCTGGACCATCCACATGCTGCAGCTCTCACTGGCTGGAAGACAAAGCCCACTGTGGGTTTGGAGTCTGGGCACAGGGAGAGGGATGGATTGGGCAGAGCTTGAGCTGTGGATTATTCCTGACATAATCTGAGCTGTGCAGTTGAGCTGTGGACTAAGAACTGGGCTGGTGGGGAGGGAGGGGAGGAGAGGCCGGATCCATCTGGCCAGATCCATAGTCTGTGAGAGGAATGAGATCTGGAATCAGCCCTGACCAGGTCAGTTTGCAATGAACCAGATCAGGCCCAAATCTGGAGCCCCAGAGCTCCTTGTCTTCTCTTCTCAGCTGCACCTTCTACACCGAGTCTCTAAAGTGTGATGGGACTGCCTGGATCTCTTCAGCCTGGTGGGAAAACACAGAACTCCCCAGAAAGATCCCATTTTCTGTTTGACACTGCACCATACAAAAGGACACTGTGGTGGCAGCTCAGGTCTGTGGGGCCACAATGGAAATCACTTTAATCTGTGACCATCTCCTGCTCTTTCCCACCAAAATGAGGGTAAATAACCTGCTTTTCACTGCCTTTCAGAAAACACATTCAAGCCCAGCAGAGACTGGGTCAGTAAATTCACTTACCAGCTGCTGCAGGCACAGAGGCTTTGGTGCTCCTGCCCTTGTTTTTGGGCTGGTGATTGGGGTTGCCATGGAGCTGCACCAACGTTCCCCTGGGTTAATGCTTTATAAGAAATAAACGCAGATTTCGGCAATGTGCTGCCTTGGCAGCTCGTCACAGCCTGGCTGAGCTGGAGTTTGGCAGCTGAGTCACATTCCCACCACCTAAAAAATCCTGTCTTGTGGTTTCAACCAGAGGGGTTTGAGGGTTTTTTTTAACTTCTTGTTTCTAAGAAAAGGAAAAATCCCTTTTCTGTAGCACGGCTGCGTGTCAGTGAAGTGTGAAATCCCGAAATACACCCCTCCAGCCTCCCTTAGAAGGCAAGGTGTGAGATAGACCCAAGGAGGGAGGTTTGCCCTAAAAATACTGGGAGAGGAGAGGAATGCTGGCCCCTTATCCCACTGGGCAGCAACACTGGCACAGCTCCTGGGGAGGGCCCTGTGTCCTGCCCGGGCTTTGTGGCTTGGAACAAGACAGGACATCTCTGGCCTGGAACAAGACACGACACCTCTCAGGCTCAGTTTTGTGCTCTGCTGGCTGTGCCTCTCCCACGTCAGACCTGAGCTCCCCATGGATTGTCGTCCGTGGGTGTCTTTGTGGTGCTGAGGAGGATTTGGTGTCCTGGGCTATCCCTGGGTTTGCCACCACACTTAGTGGAGGGTTCACCTGTTCCCAGGTGTGGGGAGGGACAGGGTGTTTTGACTGGAGTCAGTGTTTATTCTGGGAGTTTCCAGAGGGGAAAGAGCAGGGCCTGGATAGGCAGCCACACCCCTGGGTGCTGCGATAAGGGACAATTACCAGGGGGCAATTTGCCTCTGAGCCCATCTGTGTCTCACACGTGCTGTTTACCTTGGGCTGGAGGCAGCACTGGGGGAAGATGTTATCGCCAAGGGCTGCTGAAGGGCAGAGGGGTGGAGCAGGACAGGCCTGGCCAGGGCACGTCTCACTGCAGTGCCTTCTCCGGAGTCCTGCTGCTCCTTGCTCCAGTTCTGCCCCAGGGCTCTGCACCCTTTTTATCTCACATACTAACGACCCCGTTCCAGGCCTTCCCTGCAAACACCTCCATCCCCACACTGCCCAGGGTCCCCTTTGTACCCCCTGACAAGAACAAAGGTGGGTGGAGGCAGTTGCATCCTGCAGAGAGGATGTGGGAAAAATACAATAACCAAATGCAAAGGACAGGAAACCATCTCTGAAATCAGCGTGAGGTCAGTGCCATGTTCCCCCCACCGAGGCAGCTGCATGAGGAACCAGAGCCTGAGGTTTCATTTCTGCTCGATAATATTGAGCTTTGAACCAATGTCTTCTTGAACCATCCACCTGGGTTCAGAAAGAAGCTGGTGAGACCGAGGAGGAAACCCCTGTGGCAGCTGGAGCTTAACACCAGTGGAAAACTAGGTCCAAAGTCCTGAGGAGTGGGAGGAAAAGCAATGCTTTCTGCTGTGCTCCCCTGAGTACGGCAATGTTTGCTTCCCAAAATACTTCTGGACAGATGTGATGGGGTCACATAGGTTGCTTTCCATGAGGGAACACGGCATGCAGTAAGGAAAGTGGATCAGAGGGAGGATGTTCTGTGAAAGAGGGCTCCAAGGAACGCTGGTCCCTGGCTGCAGCCCTGGGCTTGGCCTACAAAAGCCACTGTGTGCAAGTGCTGTGGGGAAATGCAGCTCCCAGCCACACACAAATCCACTCAGAAGCAGAGGGGAATATTTAAAGGTCCTTGGCAGGACAAATGGAACCGCCAGGACATGCCCAAAACGTGTCCTGACATGTCCTGTCTGCACATCCCAAGGTCCCAGGGGCTGGTGTGGGATCTGGTTACAGGCAACACGGAGCAAACAAAGGGTCGAGCTGACAAAAGACATTCAGGCACCAAAATAGTGTGGAAATGCTGAGCAGAGCCCAGTGCTGTGGAGCCAGGGCTTGATAAGCTTTGAGGAGCCTGCTCTGCCAGGGGTGCTGGACGTGCTGGAGAACATGGAACATGGGCTGAGGGAGCAGCTCCCAGGTTGAAAGGGTTTTGTTTTCTGTCCCTGTCCTCCGTCTCCCCCCAGTCGCATTTCACATGGTTCACTCACAGCCTTATTTCACAACTGTGTGTTTTGAAAGGACTTATTAGCTCTAAGTGTAGGCTGGGCTTTAGAGTCTTGCTTTATTGTTTACCCTGCCTGCTAGGCCTGTTTCTGGGGTCAGACCCGGGTTACCAATTACAGCTGTGATTAAACACATTAGCCCAGCTTACCCCTGGGCTTTTTTCCCCTTAAATTCCCAGTGATTGTGCTTAACTGGTGTTAGCAACCAGGTGGCTGCTGGCCCTGCCGGCACAGTTGTCTGTGCCTCCTCCGGCACAGCCACATAATGAGATTTGAGCCGGCCCAACACATCTATTATTTTTACAGTTCTGGACTGTTCCCAGAGATGGTTTTTTTCCCCTTAACTTAAGGAAAGCCAGCCCTTGGCTTCTCAAATCTACACAGATAACCTTCAAATCCTTCCCAAAGGCTGGGGTGACTGGGAGGGACCCGGCTGGGAGAAGTGGCAGCTGATTTATCCGTGGGACACGTCTAATGAGGGGGATTTGAATGTTAATTCTTAATTCTGTGGAACTATTTTCCTGCCGGTAACAGGGGGTGCAGACCCCCAGTGTGGCCGTGTGACAGCTCTGATGGTATTCGGGGACAGCTTGAAATTGGGTTTTGTGCCTCATGCCTCACAAACTCCAGCCCAGCAGAATTAAGGGTGTCATCACCCCCAAAAAACCACGACGAGTCCAAGCGTAGCGTGGGAACTGCTGCCTTTTAGGTGAACATAAAACACCACGAGTTGCTGACTTGCAAAGCCTCAGTCCCCGTGAGCAGCCTGTCCCTGCCGAGTTTTAACCCTTTAGCCAAATGTTCCCCTTTTATTGTAAAATTTCCAGCTCGACTGGTTTGGAGCCTCATTTGGATAAACAGGCCCACGGTGTTTGAAAGCCTATCTGAACTCCTGATTCCTGTCAAACCAGTTCCAGACCCAGCCTGGCCAATCGCTGGGGAGAAGTTTATTTGGTTTGGGTTGGTTTTTTTAAGTGGAAATCTAAATGCTCTCAGCCATTTCCAGCTAAACACAGGGCGGAAACTAACCCAGCCAGAACAGCATTAAACTCAGCTCTAACTTCTCTTTTTTAAATGAATTTTATTTTCTAATTGTTTGTTTGCTCTGTAACTCCTCAAAGCAGTTTGAAAGCGTGCATTAAGCCTCATGCCCTGCCTTTAAGACTGCAGGCCTGTAACAGGGCCAGAAATTATGGGCTCATAACCCGCTTAGAGGTCCTTGAGCTCCACAGGAAATCTCCTATTGGAAGGGCTTAACTGAGACAATCAGATTTGGGAGCCCAGGGCCTATGTCCCACCATATGAACACACTCCAGACAAAGGCTCTGAGCTGGGCACTGGGAACCTGTGGAGAGGTGGTCATTAAGGGTAAATGGAAGATCTGAATTTGGAGAATGGTGCCACCACTTACTCCAGCCCTGGCAGAGCAGGGGGGACCAGGGGAACCTGCTGGCCCAGGTTGGCTCAGCAGCAGCACCTAACGAGCACAGTTACCCCTAATGGCAAAGAAATAGCCCTGGCTATTAGTGCTATCCTGGGCAGGCTGCAGGACAGAAGACTTCTCTCTACAATTACTGTCCAGTGACTCAGGACTGGATGATACCACTCTCTGGGATGGGAGAAGCAAGCCCTTCTCCCTGGTCCCAGTTGGTCTGGCTGGATGGCAAGCTCAGCTCAGGCCTCCTGTGCTTTACTGCAGTGAAAGAAGTGGCTTTAGCTTTCACTGCTGTATTTGTGCAAAGACATCTCCCACTGGGGTGCTTTCCTTGCTGCCCAGGTTTCTGCTGACGGGCTGTGAGCGTGGCTGCCTCACACACAGGTGTGTTCAAAGCACTGAAGCTTGGCCTGGATGTTTATCCAGCCCCTTGCAGGGCCTGTGGCTGCAGGATAACTAACCCCCTGCAGCGTGCTGGGCTCCTGCTTCCACAGGCCCCCACGGGCTCTTTCATGTGTGTTGATGACTTAAGAAAAAAAAAAAAAGTCCTTAGACTTTAATCCTTGGGTTTATTTCAAAGCTTACAAAGGCAAATCTGGTTTATAGCAAGAGATTTGCTTGATTTCTTCTGCTCTGTGGATGAATGGAGTGGCAGATGGAGCAGGAGGGGAGGATTCGGGACCCCTTGGCTCTATCTCCTTGCAAGCTCAACCCCACCCTGTGCCTGCTGCACTTGCTTTTGAGCTACACAGAGCACGAAATGGGGTCAGGACAGAGCCCTGCTTGGGAAGGATCTGTTATATCCACCTCTGCTATGACTTCCAAAGCCATTTTCCTCCTCTGAGCTCTGGCTTGATGATTACACTTTCCTGCACAGCCACGGTGTGAAATCCCGTGTGCAGTGTGTGCACACAGGAGTGACAGGGCTGTGACACTGGAAGCTGCAAACTGGAAGCAAAAGGCCTCAAAAAATCCTATTAGACCCTGGAAATAACTGGAGTTTGAGACCTGTATAAAGAGATGCTGGAAAGCCTTCTGCCCTGTCCATGACACCCCCTCTTTCAAGGGGCACAAGTGGGTGGTGATGCTCTCCCTGCCCATTGCCAAACGATGCCCACGTGGGACAGGACCCTCAGGGGCTCGGGGAGAGCCCCACAGAGGTGGGATGTGCTGGCAGGCTCTGTGCCAGCAGCCACAGGCTCCTCCTTACCAGGGAATGCTGTGGCAGCGACAGGAGTGGCACTGTGGGAATGGCCAAGGGGCTGTTCCACGGGCACAGGCAAAGCCACACGAGCTCATTCCCTGCCTCGGTTGCTCCAGCTGCACCCACTGCTTGTGGAGATGCCAAATGAGGCCCCAGCCATAGGAGGAGAAAGAGATTTCACTGGGGATCCCGTCAGAGCTGTGGCTTCAGATCCTCCCCCAGTGCACACTGAGGAGGCATCTGGGGCTGTGAGACAATGGCCTGGAACAATCCCGGTTCTCTGCCAGGGAATATTCATTCAGAATCCCATCCTGGTTTGATACTAACTCTCTCATGGATGATCAAAGCAAAGGCAAAGCAAAGAGCTTGGCCTCCCACTGTTCTTTAGCTCCGGGCCAGTTTCAGCAGGAGCTGGGCGAGTGTTTGTGCTGGGCAGCGTGGCTGGGCAGCCGGGCCAGCTGGGCCAGCTCCCACGATTGGGGTGGCTTCAAGGTGCTCCTTCATCTCCCGCAGCATCAGGGCTTGCACTGCTGCTCCTCTCCCCTCCTGCTGGGCTGGACGGAGGCACCCGAGGACGCTCCGTGCTTGCCTTGGCTTGTTCTCCCTGCTCCGTGATGGGACACGTCCTCCTGCATCCCGCTCGTCCTCCAGCCTGGATTTTGGCTGGCAGGAGGCACCGCGCCCCTCGCCTCAAACGCTGCTCAGGTGTTGAGGTGAAGGTGGCTGTGATGCTGCTTTCCTCCATCTCCCTCACCTGCCTGGGACAGTGCAGGTGATGGCAAGTCTTCCCTGAATATTTCGGGGATCTCAGGAAAAGGTTTGGCCTCGTCCAAGGGACAAGGATCTGGGAATGTGTCTCAGGGAAGGAAATTTGGTGATGGAAACCCTTCTGGGGAGAGGAGACCCTTTGTAGGGGGGTTTCTGTGGGCTGGCAAAGGGCACATTGGCTGATCTGGCATCTGGAGGAGGTTTTGGGAAGGGAGAGCTCAGAGCCCTTTCCAGAGCCTAAAGGGGCTCCAAGAGAGCTGGAGAGGGACTTTGGGCAAGGGCCTGGAGTGACAGGACAAGGGGGAATGGCTTCAAACTGAAAAACAGTAGGTTTAGATTAGATATTAGGAAAAAATTCTTCCCTGTGAGGTTGGAGAAGCCATGGGATGAATTTCACCAAGCAGCTGTGGCTGCCCCATCCCTAAAGTGTCCAAGGCCAGGTTGGACGGGGTTTGGAGCAACCTGGGCTATTCCAAGGTGTCCCAGGCCATGGCCAGGGGGTGGAACGACATGATCTTTAAGGTTTCTTCCAAACCACCCGATGACTCGATGATTCCACCGCTCGGGACGGCCCTGCCCTCCCGCCCCCGTGGGTGGCTTTGAGCACCGGCGGCCGCTCCCCCGATCCCCCGGGGGCCGTGCCGTGGGTCAGGGGGCGCGGAGGCTGAGGTGGGTGCCTGTCCCATCCCTGTCCCATCCTTATCCTTGTCCCTGTCCCGTCCTTGTCCCCGTTCCCCCCC
>WEIV01008076.1:116690-155986 GCA_013390005.1 Calyptomena viridis
CACCGGCACGGCCACGGGCACCGCCGCGGGCCCCGCGCCGACATGGGGCCCGAGATCGCCGCCGCCGTCGGCTTCGTGTCCAGCCTGCTGCGGACGCGGGGCTGCGTCAGCGAGCAGCAGCTCCAGGTCTTCAGCGGAGCGCTGCGGGAGGCGCTCGCAGGTGAGTTGCGGGGGTGGGAGAAGCCCGCTCATGTCCGCGCTCCTCCGCTGCCCCTCGGGGACGGGCGCACGCTGGTGGCCTTCCCCTGTGCTGCCTGTGGTGCCCTTCCCTGGCAGCCGGCTGTGCCGCCTCGGTCCCGGGTTGCTGTTTGTCCCTTGTCCTGGGTGCCCACCCGTGTCCCCCTGGGGGCTGCCAGGCGTCTCGGTGCCCCCTGCGCACCCACCGGTGTCCCAGTGGGGTCCCGGGTGAAACCGCCTCAGCCTCGGAGTGGGCAGATCCACCGCTCGCTGTCCGCGGAATTTTTGGAGCCCCCCGTGCAGGGGGTTGATGCAGATGGTCCCGAGCCAGTCCGTGCCCCGTTCCTGCATCAGCGGAGCCTGGCACTGCCCTCCCCGCGGGCATGTCTCGGCTCGGCACGACCTGGGTGGTTCGAGGGTCCCTCCCCAGCCTGGCGTTATCGGCCCCCGAGGAAGGGATGGTTGGTTTGTTGCTGTGCTCAGATAAGGGGCAGCTTATCTGAGCCCCTGAACTTAAGAGAATGACCTGGATGTTGCTCCCGGCCCGTGGTGGTTCGGTGGGGGTGATACACTGTCCGCCCAGGGGTCCCGTCTGTCCATCCGGCGTTTCTGGGACCCGAAAAGCTGCACCTTGGAACAAGCAGCGACCAGATAGCCCCGGGCTCCGGAGCCTCCGTCTGCTGGAGCGTTGGTGTGACAGAGCACACGGACCTCCTCCAGCCGCTGCTCTGCTCACCGCTCCTCTCGCTTCCCTTGCAGAGCACTACAAACACCACTGGTTTCCCGAGAAACCCTTCAAAGGCTCCGGGTACCGCTGCATCCGGATCAACCACAAAATGGACCCCATTATCAGCAAGGCAGCGAGCCAGATCGGACTGAGCCTCCCCCAGCTCTACCAGCTGCTGCCCAGCGAGCTCACGCTCTGGGTGGATCCCTACGAGGTCTCCTATCGGATCGGCGAGGACGGATCCATCTGTGTCTTGTACGAAGCCACTGCCACGAAACCCCCCAGCTCCTACGGGATGCTCACCTGCAAGAACCAGATGATGCTGGGTCGCACCAGTCCTTCCAAAAACTACATCATGACTGTCTCCAGCTAAATACTCCTCTTGTCCTTACACTGCCAAGACACAGGCTACTGTATACCTCACCTGAGGATCTATTTTTAAGATGAAGAGCTATTTATATTTTTTAAAAAAATCCAAGAAAATCCAAAATTAAAATATTGGGTGCTGCCTTGAACAGAGGCGGTGCTCTAGGTGCCTTTTTTAAAGCTGTTGCAAGCTTGTGAGTTTTTCTTATGAAGCCGATATCTACCTAATTAGTGTTGGATGACAATTTTGGGCTGGCTTGCTCACTTGGGCAGCTTGGAATGGAGGATGAGGGGGAAGAGCCAGGCTGGGAAGTGTGACTGGTGGTGGGAGACGTCACTCTCTCCCCACCCTGGTTCCCAGCACTGTTGCTGTACTGCCAGGTATTGCAATAGTGCTGGGGAGGGGATGAAGGAGGTGCTGCCTTTGCTCCAGTGCTTCACTCCCCAGCTGGTTTGATCTCTCTGGATAGTGTTGGGGGAGCCTTGCCTCGGGGCTGGGTGATGCTGGGGACTCTGGGATCCCTCTCCTTTGCTCTCACACATCTCCTGGACCTACTTTGTGAGTGTTGCAGCTCTGCTCTGCCCCAGCACAGAGTGAGGGGAGCTTGGCCTGTGTCCATCTCCTCCACCTTTCCTATCCACTGATGGACTGGAAGGGGCCACATTGGAAGTGGAGCAAGGCAGAGGTGCACAAGGGGTGCAGAGATGTGCCCAGGATGACTGGTGCAGCTGCTGTGGTGGCACTGGAGGGCTGTTTATCCTGGTGCTCCCCAGTCCCTGGCTGCCTCCCACACTGCACACGGAGCTGGGGGCTCCAGACCTGAAACCAGCACGGAACAGCTGGGAATTACAAAGCCTTTCTGCTCTGTGTGGCTCAGACAGCAGCCCACGACCTGCTCTTGTGTGGCCTCTCAGTGCTCCAGGACGTGGGCTTGGCCTCCTGCTTGCCCAAGTTGCCCAATCCACTGGTGCCGACTTGTCACTTCTCCAGAAGAGCTGAAGCAACTCTCCCTGTGCTGTAGAGGTTGGTGTGTGAGAACCCCCTTTGCTGCCCCCTCTCTTAAAATCAGAAGTATTGGGGGCTTTTCCCCCTGTGTGTGGGATGCTCAGATGCTTTGGTGTCTTAACTTTAACACAGCACTTCCCTCTCCTCCTCTCCTGTCCCTGGGACTTGTGTCTCCCTTGGTAAAGGGCATCGTTTAGTTCCAATCTCTTGGTCCATGAGTTTTGCACAGTTAATGTCTGGTCCTGTGCTCTGCCTGTTCCAGCAAAGCTCCTCCTGCAGCCCCAGTGGCACTGCCCATGTGGTAGTCAGGACTTGGTCTTTACACCCCAAAAAAGGTGGGAGCTAAAGGGCTGCCCTAAACCTCACCTGCCTTTAGAAGGAGCCTTTACTGGGATATTTTATGTCCATTGCCTTTTTACCAACCAGCTTGTGCTCCTCCAGTGATCCCAGGAGTAGGGATTGGAGCAGAGGGCATTGATGTGGTTGGTTGTAGCAAAACTTCCCAGATTTGTCTCTCAGCACACTTTTAACCTTCCTCTTTCCTGACCTGGCAGCTTACTAGCAAAACCAGAGTTGTTCCTGCCCAGCCTATGATGAATCAAGTTCTCAGACATTAGTGCAATATATTTCCCAATCTTGGGCTCTCTGGGAGAGGAAGGAAGCTCCCATCTGCCACAGTTCTTAGCGTGGTCTTTAATCCAGTAAATGATTCAGCTCCCCAGCTCTGACTACTCACATGGAAAAGTTCAGATTTTTCTAAGCTTCAAACCCATCGATTCCAGAACTGGAAAATCAGCCTCAAATCCTATTTAAATGCCAAGTGGTTGTTTGTCCCTGAGCAGTAAGAGCAGAGTGTGGCTCTGGGGTTGCCTCACTTCCCTCTGTGCTGCTTCAATTTCTCACATCGGCAAAGCAGAAGCTGAAACAAAGCACTGGGGCTTTTCCCGTGGTGAACTTGTGCAATAGGTGACCTCACCGAGAGGGGAGTGCTTGGAAACTTCCAAAAAGCAAACTCCCTTTTCAAGGGAAAGAGATCTCAGCACTTTTTGGAGTCCTCACTTAACCTGCTTATGTGGAAAGCCCATGATGAGACCTGCACCCAGGAGGAGCTTTGAGCTCCTTGGCTGGATGTGGAGGCTCCTGAAGGCTGGTACTTCCTTGGGTTGTGATTTGTTGGGATCAAAGCAGTCTTAAGATTTACCCCCTGCCCCTTTTTACTCTGTTCCCTCCCTCTTCCCAGAAAAGCTTTCCAGGAACAACAGCCCCACCAAAGGAATACACTCTAACTGCTCTTGATGTGCCCCCCACTTCCAGAACCAAAATAGCCTCATTCTTGTCATCCCTGGTGTGGAGGAGCCTAATGTTAAAGGTGTCTGTAGCTTCAAAACCAACCAAATCTGGGTATAATCCCTTTTTCTCTTGTAGCTGGTTACGTGTAAAAGCTGTGAATTCGTGTGCTCTCTTGCCTTCTGCTTACAAGCCTGATGTTCACCCTTGGAGCTGAGAGGTGTGGAGTTTGAGACAGTGTATTTGAGGGGGTTTCTGTCATTTTTTTAACCAAGCTGGACTGTTGAACGGGACCTGCTTTTTGTATTCGGTGAAAATGGTAGAAAGTCTGTAAGAACTTGGAGGAGGGAGTGGATGGTTACTAATGTATAGTAGTATTTTATATACAGAGTGTACAGATCCTTTGACAGATGGATGCTTTTGTTACTTTAATAAAAATGTAGCATTATAACCAAGCCCTGTGTTCTTCCTGGGAGCTGCCCTGAGCCTGTGGAGAGGGTGAGGGTTGGGATTGCAGCCCAAATCCCACCCTGGGAGGGCTGTGGGCTCAGCTGAACGTGGGTGACTGAATATCCGGCTGTGTCACGGAGGAGGTTTAGCAAAAAGCTGCTTAGTCAACGTGCTGACTCCAAACCTGACCCTCTAAACTCCAGGAATTAAGGCTGGGACTTGGTCTGATGACTAATGTGGGGCTGTAGGTGCCTTCTCCTCAGTGCTGGGTTTGGGCAGCAGGGGATTTATTCTGAGCTGGATTGTGGAAATCCTGTGTCCTGCCAGGGCATGGAGGAGTTATGTACCCCCCTTCTGTACCCACCTGGCAGATCTCTTACCCAGTCCTGGGAACATCTTAAATGCAGTCCTTGGAAAGAAGGGATTAATGATCCAAGGGAGCCATGGGGCAGTTCCTGGGGAAGCTTCCCTGCCCCCACTGCCCTTGCAGGGGTGAGTGAGTCCAGGCCGGAGGAAGGGTGAGGGATCACTGCAATGCTCAGGCATGTGGAGGATGCTCTGGGCCTGTCACGATAAAGGCACCTGGAGCTGAGTCACGGCAGATCCTGTTTTGGAGGTTGGTGACCACAGCAAGGAGCTGTGACCCCAATCCCTGGGCTGGGGACCCTCCTCTGCGAGCAGACCCGGCTTAAGGACCTCGGCTAAATCAGCCTGTGCTGGGTTTGGTCCAAAACTCGGTTTTTATGAGGTTCAGGAGGGCTGGAGTTGCCTCCTGCCAGTGTCCCTGTGACCCACCCCGAACTGCTCCCTCATCCTGGAGAGGGGATGTCGAGGTGTGACACAGCCCTGGTGCCACCGCTGTCCCTGGAGGGGACAAAGCAGCCCCTCCCCTCCTGCTTCTATCACAACGCGCCACCTCCCGGAGGAGAACAATTTGTGGGCGGATTTGGGTGCTCCGTCAAAGCCGCTCCTTTTTGAGCTCATCCCTTCATTAGTTCCCATAAACACCCAAATTGCTGCTGCTCGTGAAACAGGGCTGGCAGGGAGGAATGGGCGGTTCAGGTGCTGATTAGGTGGGGAGTCATCCGGGTTCAAAGGCTTGGGGAAGTCAGGTGATGGTCTCCTTCCTCCCTCTGGCTTGGCCAGCCTGGCATGGGCTGCCTGGACACGGTGCCAGGCTCCAGGCCCAGTCCCAGGCTCTCCCAGTCCGTGCCATGGCCAGCCCGGTGTGCCGTGACCTGTGCCTGGCACTTGGGCCAGCAGGCAGAGCCAAGATCATCTCAAATTTGGGTTGCTCCCAGCCAAGATAAAAATACAGCTCTTACATCATGGATCAGAGTGAGGAGTCAGCTCTTGGCACAGCCAGACCCCCCCAGACTGTGGCTCCCTGACGTAGCTGCTATTTTTATTTCGCTTGTCATTTTTGCTCTGGTAGGATCAGGATGCCTCAGGTACGAGCTGGGTTAGGGTGGGGATGCATCTGTATCTGCTTCTTAAAGACATCTCTAGGTCTGCTGAGATCCTTGAGCACAGCACAGGATAGACCAAAGGAATGTGGAGGCACAATGGGAATGTGCACTGGGGACACCGGTGCCCCTGGAGTGCTTGGAGCAGCTCTGGGAGAGACTGAAAACAGTTAAATCTACACTATTCCACCTGCTGGAATCTGGGCTTGTTTTCTTGCTGCTGGGTTTCTGTTGGGATTTTTTTATCTGGGCAGGGCAGGGAAGTGTCCGATTCCAGGAGCCTGGGTCAGACACTGTAATCAGAGATCTGTGTGTGGCATAAAGGAGCATTTGCCTTTGTTGTGTCCCCAGTGAGAGCTCAGCCCTTTGCCCCCCACACCTGCCTGCACACGTGGCAATATTTGGTTGGGTTTTGGATATTTATGTTTTCCTTCTCCTGGGGTCCCTTGAGCAGAAACTGGGCGTTTCTCACTTCTAAGTTACCAGCAGTGCAACACCAGGATGTGAAACTCGTTGGGGTTATTTCTGCCCTTCCCACAGAACCCAAATGTCATGGGTGCTGGTGTTGCCATCCCTGCCTCAAAGTGCTCCCCCCTGCCCACCCTGGAGCTGGGAAGGGAGCCAGGGCCCTTCCACATGGGATGGGTTGCTCAGAAGGGAGGAAGGCGAGCGGCTCTGAGCTCTCCCTGTTGCAGCTGGAGGAGGATCAGAAGCGAAACCCGGTGCCCTGAGCCTCCTCCCCGCACCCACGGGCTCCGTCTCTGCCAGGTGCTTCCTGCCCTGGTTATCAGGGCCCTGGGAAGGAGCAGCTATTTGGGCTCAGCCGAGGCCAATCCGGCACTCCCTGGGTGCAGCCACACTCGCCTGTATCTGGGCAGACAGAGCCGGCAGCGCCCAGACCCAGCCCTGGGAACGGGGGAGGCGCAGCCCCCGGGGTGCTCCGGAGCCCGGATCAGCTTCCCAGGATGCTCAGAGCTGTAGGAACGCTGCGAGCACGTGGCCCGGCAACAGGGACGTGGTTTGGAGGGATTGGTGCTGTGCCAAGCCCAGGGCACCTCGGGCTGGAGCCCTCGGGCAGACCTCGGCGTAGCTGTTACCTGTGCTGGCAGACTGGCACCAGGAAACCCCAGTGTTCCCAGTGTTTGCTGCCACAGTGGAGCCCCCACACCAGCACTTTCTCCAGCCCCACAGCCCACAGGGCTGAGCTAAGCCGGTCCCAAGCCCCCAGGGCATCTGGTTAGGGTCTGGGTTGGCCCATCCTGTTGGATTCTGACCCTTGGCTGGGATGGCAGAGTGATTCCTGGCTGGGGACTGCTCTCCCTGCCTGCCTTTCCTCCAAACAAACCTTCCTTTCCCTTTTCCCTGGTCCAGCTCTCTGCCCTCCCCTCGCCCCACACCTTGATTTCTGCACACCCACCTCCTCCCTGCTCGTACATCCCTGAGCACCCCAAGAGCCCCGCACACCGCCGGCACCCCCAAACCAGCACCGAGGGGGAGGCACCGCTCCGCCTTCCCGGTCCTTGCTCAGAACTGAACCACCTGATGGAAAAACCCCCTCCTTCCTCCCGAAAGGTCACGGGCAGATGCGAGCGTGTGGTGCAGCCGCCACTCGCCCACTCGCCTCCCCCGCGGCGGCCGCGCTTGGAGGGGCTCCAGCAGCAGATGGGGCAGGCGGTGCCGGGGCCTCAGGGGGGCTGGAAGTGAAAAAAATCCCCCCCCAAAACAACCACGAAAGCCGCCGGCAGCTCCAGACCCGCCCCCGGCTCTGTTCCCTGCCTGCTCGCTGCCTGCTGTGCCGGCTTTTGGGCAGGAGTGGGATGGAGAGGGCAGAACTGCAGAGAGGGAGAGGGGAAGGGGGTCCCTGAAGGGGAGTGGGGGTCTGCGGCTGCTGCCTCCCGACCCTGGGAGGGGTTGGGAATGGGGGGCACCTTGGGAATGGTCATCCCCCATTGGGGTGGGCAGCTGGAATGGGACTGAAGTGGGGCCCAGAGAGGGACAGTCCAGCCTGGCCCTGCAGAGGGTCCTCACATTTCCCCATCCTGGGGTGTCATCGAGGGGCTGTGTCTGGGTGAGGGGCTCCCGGGGCTGGGCCAGATGGGCAGAGAGGAGCCACTTCAGCTGCTTTTTGTTTTCCACTCCCATGGGGGGAGTCCCGGCCCCATCCCGGCCCCATCCCGGCTGCTCCCAGCGCTGGGGCCGGTTCCAACGCTCCCATTTATGACCCAGGGGGGATAAAAGGGGCTTGTTGGCGGCAGCGAGCAACTGGTGTGCGGGGCCAACTGTTGCCATCTGTCTGGTGGGGCGGGGGGAGCCACAGCGGGGCCAGGGCCGAGCCAGGGCCACGGTTTTGTTTCTCCTTTCATGCACCACTAAACTTTGCACCTTTTGTTTCCCACAGAAGGGCTGAGAGCCGAGAGAAAAGAGGCCTCGGCGCCGCACGGGTCAGGGCAGAGCTCTCTGGGGGGCTTGTGTACGATTCCTATTATGTGTTATAATAGTAATTATTGTTGTTTGAGGAGTCTGTTGGTGTCGGGCAACGCGGTGCTGAGCCCCCCCCCCAATCCCATCCCTCTGCCACACCCTGTGAGTGTCCCAACATGCCCAGTGCCACAGTGGGCAGGAGGCACAGCTGCTGAATCCTGGGGACCCCAGGCTGTGTGGCCTGGCAGTGACAGCAGTGCCCTGCCCTCCCTGAGGAATGCTGTGCCCTCATCCCCAGGACACGCCATGGCTGTGTCACTAAGGGATGCTGTTCCCATATCCCCATCCCTCAGACATCCCATGCCTTGGCAGTGGCAGTGGCAGAGGGCAGAGCGCAGGCAGTGGGATGGTGGGAGCAGCCATAGGCTGCATTCTTTGCCCCGGGGCAGTTTTCCTTGCCCTTGGAGCCATGTCTGGGATGGGAAGGCAGAGCCTGGGGCAGATCCCAGCCGGGTGTGTGAGTCTCAGCAGCTGCTGGGGTTTGTTCAGGGCTTTGAGCCGTTGCTTTGCTCATCATCTGCTTCCTGCTGGGCCTCATCTCTGGGCCCAGCCTGGAGCTGGTGCCTGGGCTGAGCCCTGCGTGTCCAGAGGAGCCATTCCCTGGCTCCAGGGAGCACCAGAGGACTCATGGATCTCCCCCCTCTGCCACGTCTCCACACCAGGAGTGTCCCATAGGCCACATCCAAACTCCACACGTGGTGTGTGAGGTGCTGTGTGTCCCCTGTGTATGTCCCCACATGCCCATGGATATTGAAGCTATGGAAAATCCCTGCCAGCCTCACATCCTGCTGGCTCTGACAAGGCAGATGGAGAAGGATTTAAGGGTGACACTGGGGTCTGTGGCCCAAGGCCTGCCAGCTTGTGTCAGGATGTTTTGGGGTATCCCTGATGGACTGGTCCATGTCCCATCCCCCCTGCAAGTGCCACTTTTCCCTGTGGGATCCTGTGGGGATCCCTGTGCCTGGCAGAGCAGTGCCTGGCTCCACGGGGATGGGGCAGCTCTTGCTGTCATTCTTGGGGGGACACAACACCCACGGGAGTGCAACACCCGCTCCTTTGAGCAACCTCCAGGAAATATTCCTGGGAACCTGTTGGAGTAAACAATATCCCCGAACCCCTGATCCCGGCGTTCCCAGCTGCCAGACGATGGGCGAGGCCCCTTTTCCGCCTGACAATGCCCTTTTACCAGGGAGTTTGTGTCTATTATAGCACCGGATAAAACAGGGAAGGGGAAGGCTGGGGCTGGAGCCGAGCAGCTGCCCTGGCTGGCTCGGGCACTGCTTTGTTGGGATTAAAAGGCTGGATTGGGATGAGACACGGCTGTGGGGCTCCCTCAAAGCTTGTTCCCCCCTCCCAGCCCCCACGGGGGGATTCCACAGAGGGTCTGGCTGGGATATGCCCTGGTAAATTCCCCTTTGTGTGGTCAGCACAGACCAGGGCACGATTTTGGGGGGCAGCCCAGGGACCTGGAGCCTGCTGGGGGGTCTCTGCCAAGCTCTGCTGGGCTGGGAATTCCTTTTTCTTCCTTTCCTCCTTTGATGATGGGGTTCAGCTCCAGCCCCAGGGCCTGGGACCCCATGGATGGTCACAGGGGCAATGAAGCCCCTTAGTGCCAACCCAAAAACCTGCTGGGGCAGGAGGAGGGAGACGAGCGATGCTGAGTCTGTGCCCCCCAAACCCAGACCCCTCCCGTGAGCCCCCATGGCTGTGCCAGCCCCCAGCAGCTTTAGGGGCCGTGGCAGGGCTGGGCCGTGGGGGCCACGCTGCCTTTTGGAGCACAGACAAAGCCCGGCTTGATATTTATGGCACGTGCAGTGGGAGCGTGGGGTGAGCGGGACAGATGGCCAGGGAACAAAAGGGGAGGAAGAATGGGAGCTGAACAGATTGGGAATTTCCTGCCCAAACCTCTCCCCTAAGCCCAAACGCTTTCTGGGGGCGTTTGGGGAACGAGGACACCTTTCCCCAATGGTCCCCCAAAATGTTCAGGGACTGACCCCCACAAACTACTCTAGTCCCCAACCTACACATCTTCCCAGAGTAGGTGGAGAGAAAAATCCTGAGACCTCAGATCCCCAGATCCCAAATCTTTTTACTGCTGATGTGGAGCTGTGAGAGCAGGACCCCCCATTCCCCCAAGCCTCAGTCTGCTCCTCAGTGAAATGGGCCCCGGGGGTGGCGGGTCCCTGCGCTCGGCCCCTCCCCGGAGTCTTTTCCTGCTGCCTCCGCAGTTTTCTTATCTCTTCCCAGCAACGTGGCAGCTGCCGCAGTCGGATCCCAGCAGCTTATTAATAATCGACGTTTATTGCCGGCCCCGGCACGGCCGCAGATGGCTCAGGGTGGCAGCACCGGGACCTGCCCACCCATCCCTTTGTCCCTGAGACTCCTCCAGACAGGAGAGGTTTTGGGTTAAATCTGAGAAGAATCGAGCAAAGGGAAGTGCCCGAGGACATGACGCCAATGACACTTCCCTGGGCCGTGACTGCAAACACTCTCACGCCCCGTTTGGGGCACAGGGACGTGTCCGGAGCTCATGTCCCTTGGTTTGGGGGGTTCTGCCCGCCCTGGGTCCCTCTGGCAGCGTTGGGGCAAACCCAGTACCCTCTGCCTCGCTACTTTTATTTTGTGCTTTTCTAAAGGAAAATATTTTGAGGGGTTGTTTTTAAACAGAAATTTGCACTTCCTGAGGAAACATCCTAAAGGGATGTTTACAGACAGTCTGGGAAGTGTTGGAGCTGAGGGATGATGCACGGGGGGAAGAAGAAAGGGGGGGAAGAGAACCGGGGGAAGAGGCTGGAAAGAAAGGGAAAAGGAATTTGGGAGTTTCAGGGAAACTCTGGAGAAATTCTGCCTGTCCCCAGGGGGGACACAGGGGGAGGTGCTGGGTTTGGGGGTCTTGGGACAGCCCCAAGGTGGGTGCCCAGGTCCAAACTCTGCTCTGAGCCCCTCTGTGGACACGGGGTGGTCTGGGAGGAGTCTGACATCCTTGGGAGAACTTCATAGTCCAAGTACGACTCTGGGGGGCTGCAGCTGTTGGTACCCCCTGCAGCAGCCCCCCAAAACCTCAGGGCACAACTCCATGGGGGCTGGGGGAGCTGGTTTTTTGGTTGCTTTGGGGTTTTCCCCTCCTTTATCCTTCTCTTTGGATCCGGACAAAGCCTTGCACTCCCCCTCCTCCTCCTTCCTGGTGGGATTCAGGCTGCTGGGGCCCCCTGGATCCTGCACCTCCTCCCAGCAACAGGAGGAGGAAGGGGATGAGGAGGGGGGCCAAGCCCCCATCCCTGCCGTTCCCACCACAACAAGGCAGAGATTGGGCGCCTCTGGGCTCGCCCAGGACCAATGGGGTCTCTCCCTCTTTTTTGGGGAGGGGGAGAAGCAGGGCAGGGGTTCCCCTGACCCTCTGCCCCCTCACGTCCCCCCAGCTGGTGTAAACCAGCAATCCCATGGCCCTGTCTGCATAAAGCAGCTGCTGGAGCAGCATTGGAGCTGCTTCTCCTGGGTTTTGTTTGTTTCCCCCAGACCTTCCTTCCCCCCAGACCCTGCTCCCCGTTCCCCCCAAATGATGGGCTTGGGCCTCCTTACAACCCACTCCAACCCCTGAGCCCTTTTGGCTCCTGCAGGGTGAGTTTTGGGAGGGAGTGTGGATGTTCTGGAGCACAAAAGTGACCCAGGACCAAGGGGAGCTGCATTTCATCAAATCCTGACCATGGTGGGCACCCCTGGGTGCTGCTTCCCAGGGAAATGACTTTGGGGAGGGAAAGACAGGGCCACCCTTCCAGCCTGGGAAGGAGCCCGTGTGACTGGCACTGCCAATAGCTGGGGATATTCCTGGGGTCCTTGGCCAGCTGGGCATGTGGTGGGACCCCAAATGAGGGGTCCCTGGTTCTGGTGCCTCCAGGAGGGTTTGGATCTCTGCAGGGAATGGGGTTTGGCTGTGGGAGGTCGTGATGAAGATGTGGATGTCCCTGTGCTGCCCTGGGATGGGGAAGGGGTGGCCCGAGGGGATGGAGTGGGATCTCCTTGCCTCTCCTCCTGCCTGACTTCTGCAGGAGCCTTGGCTGGAGCTGTGGGGGGATGCCCCTGGCCAGGGAGCAGGATTTTTGGGGAGCCCACCTCCTGCACCCCCCAGAGTGCCCACAGGCTCTGCCTCCCTGGCTGCTCCCAGCCTGGAGCCAGAGGAGCCCACGGGCTGGGAAATGGCCCCTTCTGTCCCCTTCTTGTGAAATGACTGTTTGTGGAGCATCCTCCAGCTCAGCTGTTAAAAATCAGCAGGGCTGAAGGCTGGAGAACAGGAAAACATCCGGAAAATAACACGCAGTGGTGCCGCCATCCCTCCCTCTCTCCGCTGACACTTCTCCACGTGTATTTTCCCTTCTATAAATGTCCTCGCAGGGACCCACCGGGATGCGGTGGAGCGGCAGCTCCGCGGCGCGGGGAAGGCTCCGTACGCACATGCCATGTCTGGGACAACCACTAGTGGGCAATTCCAGCCTGGATTATGTCTGGAAAAAGATGTGGCCTGCGAGAGGAAATACTGCAGTGCTCGGAGCAGCCCCGATGCCCAGAGCGGGAGCTCCTCGGACGCGCTTCGTGCAGTTAAGGAAGGGCTTTATTGGTGGGTCTGGTGTCTACAGTTCATGCCGTGAGAGTACAGGATTTTGGGGTGGTTTATGCTCTTTGCATGCAGGTACAACGCGAAGGGTCTGGGTGACCTCTGCAGGTCATTCCCAAAGCTCAGCTGCCCCTTTGGTCCTCGAACTAAACCGTCCAAGGATCTGAGATGGGTGGTTTGGGCTTTTGGTGGATTCAAACGTGCTGTGGGTGCACGTGGTACTGGGAGATTTTTTTGGTTTTATTTGGGATACTCCGGTTGCCTGGGCAGGGAAGGAGCTCAGAGACAAGCCAGGGAGTGCCCAGGCAGCCAGGAGTGACAGCACCAGGAATTTCCACATCCCTCAACTCCCATCCTGCCCTGATCCAGTGGTCTGGGAGGAAGATGAGACCCCTCAGCCATGACCTGTAACCAGGCTGTTCCTCAGGGGGTTTCTCTCTGACTCCAGCAGCAGGAAAGGTTTCTCTCCTTTAAATCTGGGGAAGGAGGCTGGTGGAAGGTGAGGAAAAAAGGAAGGGAAGGAGTGGATTTTCTCTTCCTCATCCCAGAGTGAGGGATGCTCCAGCCTGGATAAATGTAACCCTTTACTCCTGCAGCTCCCAACCTTCTGGGTGCTCCTCCCAGGGCCAGTGGGTTCAGATGTGCTGGTTGTGCAGGACACCCACCTGACCCCCACCCCGGGGTCAGATACTCAGGGCCAGATTTTGGGGTGGGATGAGCCCTGTCCCCTCAGTATCCCAATCTGGGACAGAGGGTGACTGGGGGCTCAGGGCTTTGAGGGGTGGCTCTGGTGGGGTCAGAGGGGATCAGTGCCGGGATCTGTCCCACCCTGTGTGGCCAGAGAGCCGGGAAGAGGAAGAATTTGGGGAAGGAAGGCTCCTGCCCACCTGCATGGGCTGACGGAACCCCTGACTGCACTAATGCAAAGCCAAGTCAGACTGAGAAGCTGCGTTAAAACGGGAGTGAGGATCTCCCCGGGAATGGGGAGCCAAGTCCTGGGGGTGGGGAGGGGCCGGCTCAGATCTCGATGACAGTGGCCCGTCGCAGGCACAGAGGGGCGTCCGGGGGCACCGCATTCCTCTTGATCTCGTTCCCATCGAGCCGCAGCACCTGGAGCCGGGAGTAGTTCATGACATCCACCACGGAGCAGAAGCTGCTGATGGAGAACTCTGTGAAGGAGAGGAGGTGGAGGTGAGCACCGCCCTCAGCCCCCTCCAAACTGTGATGGGGCTGGTTTTTGGAGGGCGATGTGAGACGTGGCAAAGGGGCTGCTCTGTCTGAGGTGTCGCCCTCGGAGAGCTGGTTTGTGTTAAGGTGGGCAGGGAAAAAATTGAAAGCGCCCCCAAATCACTGATTACTCCTGTGGATTTGGACTCAACACCTTCTTGCCTTTAGCTAAAAGGGTTCCTGATGCTCCTGGCTGCAGTCAGGGGCAGGTTTGTCTATCCAAGTGTTTGGAAGCACGTCCTTGGCTCCATTGCCCAGCCGGCATGGAGCACTCACAGGGTGGAGCCACATGGAAAACATTGCTTTTCATCAGGAATTGCCTTTGCAGCCTCTTCTTGAGGCTTCATCCCTTTCCCTGACCCCCCTGGCCACCATGAGGCCCCCGGACGGTGTGACCAGGAGGAAGGATGTCCCTGTCCCCATCCCAGACATCCCCCTCCCTTCATCTGCTGCCAGCACCAGGCAGGGAAATTCCAGCCCGAGCTGCGTTTGGAAGGAGGAGATGGAACAAACTCCAAACTACATTTGGTTGTGCTGGATTTGGGACTAGAGGGCAGCAGAGCTCCAGGCCGGGAAGCTGCCAGGGAAGGCAGGGGGATGCTGGGGGACCCCTGCACCCACACACTGGGACTGGGGGAGCACGACCCCGCTCCAGGTGCTCCCAAAGGGGTTGTGCTGCACACCCGGACCCCCATCCCTCGGTCCGGGGGGTGCTGGAAAGGTCAGTGGCAGAACCTGCAGCGGGAGGAGAAGCTGCTGCCAAGCCCGAGCAGCTCCGCGGTGGCTCCGTGGCATTTGTGGGCAGACGGTAACAGCTACAGATTTTGAAAGCAAACATTTGGGAATCTGTTCTTGTTTCTGTGTTTCTGTCAGTTCCCTGGTGCGGGGTTGTGTGTTTTCTCTGCAACACTGACACATCCCTGTCCCCATCCCAGCCTTGGGGATCCAACTCCTCGGGGGCTCCAGTGCTGCTCCAGGAGGGTCCTGCCCTTGGGGTCTGGCAGGTGAGAGGAGCAAGGCTGGATTTTTCCAGGGATTGCTTGGGGGTTTATTTTTCTAGCTTATTTTTATAAATAGCAGCCTCAGAACAATCTGTTCCTTTTATTTATTTGTGTATTAAGTGGAGTGAATTTCAATCCTGGCAGAAGAGGCTGCACTGAGGGCTCCAGTCACTGAGAGCTCTCATCTGTCCCAGCCCTGGCAAAGATGAACCCCTTGCCTGCAGACTGGGACCCTTGGGGGGCTTTGGGGACATGGATGGGACTGTGGGCTGGAGGGGGGCCGTGGAGGGTGGGCAGAGGGGGCTGCTCAGGCTTCTGATAAACACCCAGTAAAACCAATGCAATGGCTCTGTGGATCACACAGGAGCATTCCAGGCTCCATGTGTGTTGGAACACAACAGGTCCCATCCCTGCCTCGCTGGGGGCCACCTGGAAATCTCACAAATTCCAGCTTCCTGCTCAGGCCATTGCTCCAGGTGATTTCCCACAGGTTCTCCATCCCCATCTCCTCATCCCTTATTGCACCATCAGCCATCCCCTGCCATCAACCACCTCCTGCCATCAACCACCTCCTGCCCCACCATCCCCTCACCACCATCCCTTGGCTGGCACATTCCTGCTCACCATTGATCTGGTTCCCCTGCAGGTAGAGGTTCTCGAGGTTGGTGTTGACCCGGGGGATCTTCTGGAGCCTGTTGTAGGAGAGGTCCAGCTCGAGGATGCTGCTGCTGTTGAACGTGTTGGTGGAGAGGCCTTGGTTTGTCAGGCTGTTGTGGGACATGCGGACATAGAGCAGCCTGGGAGACACCTGGAAATACTCATCAGGGATGGTGTTGATGTAGTTGTACTCTAGGTAGAGCTGTTCCAAGGACACCGGGAGCCCATCGGGGACTTTCCTGAGGTGGTTGTAGCTCAGATCAGCCAGGATCAAAGACTTGAGCCCTTTGAGGGAAGCCCCCATCTCAAAAATGAAGTTGTGGCTGAGGTACAGGGCTGTGAGGTTCTCCAGACCCTCCAGAGCATTGGAGGGGACCTTGGAGATCTGGTTGTAAGAGAGGTGGAGCTCTCTCAGGGAGCGGGGCAGGGGGCTGGGCACCTTGGTGAGGTTGTTGTTGTTCATGTACAACCTCTCCAGGCTTTTGAGCTTCCCAAAGACCCTCTTGCCCATCTTGTCGCTGCTGATCTGGTTGTTGTGCAGTGCCAGCCATTCCAGCTCCGTGGCATTGTCAAAAGCTCCCTCCTGGATGGCAGTGATGTGGTTGTTCTGGAAGTAGACGTATTTCATGCGGGAAGGCACGAAGGGCAGGTACCTCAGGTTGCGGGTGTCACAGTACATGGCCGAGGAGAAGTTTGGGGGACAGTCACACTCCTGGGGACACTGCCAGGAAGGGGCTTGCTGAGGTTCCGGGCCGGGCTCCGGCTCCGTGTCTGGAGCTGCAGGGTAGGAGTAAATGTAGGGGGTGTTCTCATCCTCGTAGTAGGGCACGTAGTTGTAGGAGGACGCGCGGGACTGTCTCATGTAGTACTGCAGCCACGCCAGGTCCTCCTCCTCATTGTACTGGCCCAGGGAGGCCCCGCAGAGCCCGGCGATGATGAGGATGGTGACCCAACTCATGGTGCTGGAGGGACCTGGGAGGGGAGAAATGGGGAGGGTCAGCAGTGTCTGACTGCCCTGGACTGGGAATGCAGCAGGGTGGGATGTGGGTGCTGGATTGGCTTGGTGGTACTTGGCAGCAGAGCTGGAGAACCAAGAGACCTGAGTGAATCATACCCCAAAAAAATGCAGCTGCAGACGTATTCCCTGTGTGCAGTTACCTGATCTTGCCCCTTTTCACCTCAAGCCGTGGGAAACCTCCATTCCAGTGGAGATTTGCTTGCAAAATCCTGATTTAGGGATATTTCTGATTGAAATGAGCAGAGGATGGAGATATGGGACATGTGGTCTGGATTTGTGTAAGGTCACACAAGCTCTGCTCCGAGGTGCTCAGAGTTGGCTCTGCATGGGAGGGAGGAGAAGGGACTTGGATCATTTCTGGACAAGGGGAAGCTGCCAGACCAGGTTGACATTGGGAGCTCAAGGAGTGTTTCAGTGGAGCTCAAGGCATCTTTTCCTGGAGCTATATTTATGCTGCACTCGCAGGCGACACGATTCGCTGTGGGTTTCATCCAGCTCTCCCTTCCCCCACGAAAACGCAGGATGCTCGGGACTGATGTAAATCCTGATAAACAAGCTCTGGCTGATGTTTGAAATGAAACCACTTCCCAGCTTAGATTTCCCCAGCTCAGCCCTGACACGAGAAGGGGCAGCACCCGCCAGCCCTTCTGTGTCACCAGGGAGTGTCACCAGACCTGGTGAGGGACCCGGCTGGTGACATTCAGCCACTGAGGGCTGGGATCCAGAGGAGAGCAGGGCTGGGAGGTGGGAGCAAAGCAAACCTGTCCCTGCTCCCTGTGGCTTGGGCTTTGCAGCCACCCTGTGGCACGGCCAGGGCACGGTGGTGCTGCAGCAGGAGGACTCCAGCTCTGGCTGCTCATCCTGACTCCTGGTTTGGGATAAATGAGCACACACGGTGTCCTGGGGAGAGGCAGCTTGAAATCCCTCCAGGAAATCCGCAGGGCCGTGCTGTTGGGAATGGGAGAGGAGTCCTACATACGTGGCTGGGAGCTCATCTCTGCCAGCTCTGCTCCCGCAGCCGAGGGGCAGGCGAGGGGGGAGCAGGGACCTGTGTCCCCCCTCACAGTGCCAGGGGTGGCCGTGGGGTCACTTGGTGACCCCTCACTGCATCCCCAGCCCGTAGCATGGGGGGATGTCTGGCCTGGCAGACAAAGAGAGCACAGTTTGCAGGAGGCAGCGCTGCCCTGGCACGGCAAGAAAAGAGGGATTGAGCCGGTGTTGGGCAGACATGGCTCCCTGGCTTTCTCCTTCCCTCCCTCCTTGCCCCTCTGTGTGCTCAGGCAGAGCAGACACGATCCTGCAGGATGCTGTGTGCCACGGGGGAGCTTGGCAGCGACAGAGGAGTTTCTCCTCCTCCTCCTCCTGCTGCTCCAGGGCACTGTGCCTGCTGACATACCAGAGCCGCCGGCTTCTCCACCCATGCAGAGCCACTTGGCAGCCCCTTCCCAGGGGCCCCTCTGGGGCAGGACCCAGCCATGGGGTCCTTCCACCTTTCCTAGTGCTCCCCCTCAACCTGCTGGTGACCCCAAGCCTGTCCCCAGCAGACAGGTTGTCCCCTTCTGCGTTTGGAGGTGGCTTCTCCCCTCCCTGGTGGGCTTCATCCTTGGGTTTGGGGTGGGATCTGACCTGAGTGTTCCAGCCACGAGATCCATGTCATCTCCTTATGTCCCTGCTCCTGTGCCAGAGGCTGCTGGGCTAACGGGGTCAGTTCCTCATTTCAGGAAGAAGCAGGATTTGGAGCAAGGGGCTTCATGGACTGTGGCCATCCATGGACTTGGCCCGTTGCTGCTGTGCCAGGCAGGAAACCAGCTCCCCTTTCCATGGGGATGGGCAGGGAGTCACTGCCAACCTTGGATGTCCATGGGAGAAGGTGTCCAGCTCCCAGCAGAGTGGGCATGGAGCTGCCAGAGGGGCAGGAGGGGAGGTGGGCAGCAGGAGAAGTGGGCAGGAGGGGAGATGGGCAGCAGAAGTGGGCAGGAGGGGAGATGGGCAGCAGGAGGGGAGATGGGCAGCAGAAGAAGTGGGCAGGAGGGGAGATGGGCAGCAGAAGAAGTGGGCAGGAGGAGAGGTGGGCAGCAGAAGTGGGCAGGAGGGGAGATGGGCAGCAGGAGGGGAGATGGGCAGCAGGAGGGAAGGGCTTCCCCAGTGCTGTGGGAGTTCTGCCTCTCAAGCTGTGCCACCCGTGTCGCTGGCATGTGCTTCCCATGGCAGCCGCCCGCCCACCGAGGCACAGGTATGGAAATCAGGCTTCAAAACAAATAAAAAAAAAATTCCTAATAAATATAGAGCCGGACTTACCAAGGTGAGATCCTCCTCTCCCAAGGCTCGCTGTGCTGCTCCGGGCTTGCCCGTGTGTCAAGCAGCATGGGAGTGTGTGTCTCCCGAGCTGCAAAGCCTGGTGCCCGCCCCAGATCCCAGATCAAATATTGTGCTTGCAGGTCACGGGCTCGGCAGGGTTTTTGGGGAGTGACCTCCCAGCAGCAGCCAGTTTGCAGGAGAGACTGGAGAGACCCTAATGCTGCCTGGCGTTATAAATAACCTGCTTTTTCTTTCCTCCCTCTCTCTCTCTCTCCCGTCTTTTCTCATAGGAGTGTTGGCACTTTTCAGGCTTTCTCTGTTTAACGACTTAGTGGAATCGGGATGTTGTTTTTAAACGGGCTGTTGTCAGGTCTCCTGTGTTTCTCATCAGGGAGTGATGAGGAGGCCTCTGGCCAGATTAGAAAATATCAGATTTTAAGGTGCTGAGGATGGGATTCTTTGGGAGAAACAAGAAATTATCCTTAACTTTTAGAGTACCAGGAGAAGAGCTGTTAGTCCTGCTCTGATGGCAGCCTGGGCTGCTTCCCCAGGAAGCCTCAGTTTATGCAGTCCCGCTATTAAATATTTGGGATAAACATTTCCATGAACGATAAGGCTGCAGCATCCAAGGTAAATAAATTGCCTACCAAAGGGCCACTGTGACAGTGGGAACTTGTCTCCAGCTTGGCAGGACAGAGATGCCAAGCTGGCATTTCTGCAGGCTGTGCCCATCCTCCAGGGATGGGGGGTCTCATCCATCCCCTCCGAGGCTGAGCTGGGGGTGGGTGTGGGGGCATGGATGGGAGGATGTGCTCAGGGTGAGCCCTGGCTGGGCAGGGGGTTTGGGGCTCTCTGTGCCACCAGGCTCATCCCAGTACCAGCCTTGCCCAGCAGGGTCCTGCAAAGTGTGTGTGGGGGGAGTGACAGGAGTTGTCACAGCCCCCCCAGTCCCCATCCTGGCTCCCTGTGCACTTTGGAGACAGCTCTTCCAGGGCTCTCCAAGCATTTCCTCCCACAAGGAAAGGAAAGGAGGAGCCCAAACCGCTCATCGCCGTCCCCTGCCCGGCTCCAGCAGCACGCCCGGGTCCTCCCAGGAGCCTGGAATTACTTAGTGGAGCTCAGCAGGTGCCAGCCCCCTCCGGGCCTGCTTTCTCCTCGCTTTCCAGAGACATTTCCCAGCCAAAACATCCTCTTCCCCTGGGGAGCCTTGCAAAGATCCTTATCGCTCCCAGGGGTCCGGCTGGGAGGAGGAGGAGGGACGCGGGGGGCGGTTGGTGGCCGGGTTGGAGGGACACGCTGTACAGTGGGGATTTTGCCAGAAATCCAGGCTGTTTGGGAAGGAAGAGTGTGCCTGGAAAGCACAGCTCGAGGATGTGGAGAAAGCTGTGCCTTCGAGTGGGAAAAGAGGACAGAGGGGTAGTGCTGCTTAAAAGGAGGAAAACCCCCGGGGTGAAGCTTTTTTTTTGGCTGGTAGCAGTTCTTTGTCCCCTCCAAGCATTGTCACAGCAGCTGGAGAAGGGATCTCACCATATCAAGAAGCTCGAGGCTTTGGGGTGAAGTAGATCCTGGCCCTGCTTGGAGGGGTTTGTTCCCACTGCCAGGGAGCAAAATTCCAGGGAAAATGGTGTGAGGGCAGAGGCAGCCAGGCCCCTCTGCTGCTCAGCACTCCACTGGTATCAACCAGCATCACATCTCTGGCAGCTCGAGGGGTCCCAGTGGCCAACAGCCCTGAGGACTTCAGGGCCTGGATGTTCTTCTGGGAAAGCAGAAGTTAGAGAAGGAGCAGGGCCTCTCCATCTTCTGGAAGTTTAAAGCACTGGTGATCCAGGACATGCACCCTTTGGAGGAGGCACCTGCTGTGGGTGCCAGGGGCTGGTGGTCCCAGGGGATGCTGAGGAGCCCCCCCTGCAGGAGCTGCCTCCAAATGGGGCCATTCCCCCTTCCCAGCCTAAACCAGGGAATCCCAACCTGCTGCAGCTCGGTTTGTGTGTTCCCCACAGCGAGCAGGACTTTCTGTTCAACCTCCTCCTCACCAGGACCATCTCGGGGAAGTGAAAATTTACTGTCTGAGGAACAGACAAATTTCTCCATCCAACCTTGAATCTCATGCTCCAGTTACCCACCATCTCCCAAGCTGCTGGCAGGATTCCCTGCCTTGGCACAAGATGGGTGTTGATAGGACCTCAGTGCTCCTGCTCATTTCAGCCAGGCACAAACCAGCTTCCCAATCCACTTCCATGAAACTTTTTTGACATCTTTCCCTGTAAACACCAATTCCCTATTGCTGATGGTTCAAAGGAAGCCCTGAACTGGTGACAGGAGTTGGGAACATGCTGTCCTGCTTGCTGGAAGCCAATGGTCCTTATCACTGCATAATCCCATCCGGAGTGGTTATTCCAGCAATCCCAGTCTGGGTCTCATCAGTGCCTGTATCAGTTTGCTTTGGTTTTCCAACCCAAACTGATGTGAACAAGGACTATTTTGGTTGGGTTTACTCCAGTTGTTTTGATCAAATGCTCTGGAGCTTTGTATCTGAAACCACTGAACCTGGCCCCAGTTTGCCTTTAATCTGCAAATCTGGGAGCCGGGAGCACTGGCTTCCCTGTGGATGGACATGGATTATCAGGAGGCTTTTGGCGTGGGGGTGGATGCTTCACAGCATAACAAAGCAACAAAACATTTCTCTGATGCTCCTGCTAAGGCTGGAGCTCATCCTGCCTGGATGAAGGGAGGATTAAATCCACCACGAGCATCCAATGACAGCAACTGTCACAAACACAGCAACTTCAGCAGCTTCCCTTTTTACTCATGGAAATGTTATTTCTGCCTCTTCCACAGTTCCAAGAAGTTTCAGCTTTGCTGGAGCTGTTGCCTGCTCTGTCCTCCCACTCCTGCTATTTTTCCCTAATTTTCTTGTCCTGGAAGGGAGTCACCAGTCCCACCAGGCTCAGGAGGGTGAACATAAGGCTGGTTGTGCCCTGCCCTGGCTGGTCCTGCATGTTCCCTCATGGATTTTGTCCTTAAAGGCAGATCCCTGAAGGATGAAGGTCCCAGCTGCTCTTTTAGGAGACTGCAGTGCCAAGAGTCCAAGTAGGAGCCAAGGAATCCATTGGCACCTCCAGCCTTGCTCATACAGGGTGATGGAAAGGTGTGGGGCATCACCTGCAGAGCCTGTGGGATAGAAGGGCTGTGAAACCACAGTCCAGAGCCCCTTCATGCTACAGACATGAGCAGAAAGGCTCTGGAGCCAGTGCCTGGAGGTTGTGGCTCCCAGGTTTGCATGGTCTTCATGGATGTTTGCCATGTAAACCTCCTCTTCCTTGCTAATCCTGACACTTTCCAGCCTTTGTAAAACACAGAGACTTTTCCTGCAAGCACTGGCAGGGAGTTCCCTTCCCCAGGTACCTCTGCATGGCTCCATCCCACTGTGCCACTCTGGGAACCCTCTCCTCCCTCATCTCCAGGTACCTCTGCATGGCTCCATCCTGCTGGGCTGTGCTGGAACCCTCTTCCTCCTCTGACCATGCCCTGGAGTGAGAGTGCTGGTTTCTGTGGGGCAGTTTGGGGTTCCCTGTGCCTGGGGGACCATCCCATGACTTTTTGTCATCCTGGATTCCCCCCCCAGGGCTCTGCTGAAAACAAGCTCACCTGGAAGCCCCCACCTGATTCCTGCAATAGGGGTAGGTGGGGAAATGGAGTCCTGAGGGGGTGCAGGCACTGGGGGTGCTGGGTTTATCAGGGTCCTTTGGGCTCAGCTTTGGCCGAGCCTGGTGGAGGGAAAAGGCTCAACATCTGGCAAACGTCTGCGGCAGCGGCTCCGCTCCCAAAACGGGAAGGTCAGTGAGGAAGAGCAGAGCAAACCCTCCCTCGACCTCCCTGCTCACCCCGGCCTCCCTTTTCCCTTTTTTCTTTTACAGCAATACATTCTTCAGCCCAAACAACATTCTTGAATCGAGATTTGAGGGAATCTGGAGGGAGTCGGTCACTCGGAGACGGAGCAACAGCCGGGCGAGCCCTGGAGCTCTGCCGGAAACTCTGACTGGGGCTCAGGCTGCCGGGAGATGCCCCGGCCCCGGGTCCCAGCCCCGGATGCTCTTGGAGCTCCTGGGATCACCAGATTTCCATGGGAGGAGCTTCACAGCTTCGCTTGCATGGAATGAGCTGCAAGAGCTCAGCCCGGGCTGAGGGAGGGAGAGCAAACCCCCCCAGCAACCTCCCCAGCAAACTCCCCCAGCAAACCCCCCCAGAAACCCCCCCGAGCAAACCCCCCCAACAAACCCTCCGTTGCCCCTTCCCGTCCCCAGCTGGGATTTGGCTGCTGGCACTGGGAAATGCTGGGAGCCAAATTAGGCCGGGGGAGCCTTTGCCCCATTCCACTGTAATTACAGGCTGCCTTTGGGACTCTGGAGCCTCCAATAATCACTCCCTGGTCTCTTGGGGTCTGCAGATTATTATGGGGTGGGCTCAACTTTCACAGTACTCAGCTCCAGGAATGTCCCTGCAGCCCATTCCACAGCTCCCAACCCCACGGATGTGGCTCTGGATACCCAGTGGTCTGAGCATGTGGGCTCTCATCCCCCTCCCTGCAAATCCAAGGCTCTGGATTTCCTAAATGCCCGTCTCCAGGTCCTGCTGCCTCTCCCCTCACAGCCTGCCTGGTGCCCTGGGCTGTGCTGGGAGACGATGGCTCAGCACAAAGAGGGTCAGAGCTTAGTACAACCACTGTAAAAATGCGTTGGAAAAGGTTAAGTGCTTAATTTGGAACAGAGCTGGAAACTCTGAAGCGTTTCCTCATCCCGTCGCTCCCTCGCCTGTCCCGGGACATGTGCTGAGCACCACTGGCATCTCCAGGGCTGGGGGAGCCTGGTTATGAGCACACAGTGACACACACAGAGCCCTGGGGTTTGCAGAGAAGCCAGAAGAGTTTGCACAAGTGCAAATCCCCCCGGGAGGACAGGAGGGAGCTCCCAAGTCACCAAGTCCCATTTGGTGTCACAGTTTATTTCCTGTGCCCAGGGCTGTGATGCCCGTGGCTGAGTGGGCATTGCCCAGTTCTGCTCGTGGGTGTCCTGTGGTGTCAGGACCAACCCCAACAGGAGGCTGACACCTTCCCAGTCCCAGCCTGGCACGCTGCTCCCCAGGGTGATGGATGTCCAGACCCACAGTCCTGTGCTCAGCCAGCCCAGGATGGGACGTGGCACCAGCCCCCTGTCCCTTGCTGGACCATGGGAGGGCACAAGGGCAGAGGAAGCTCCAGGGCGTTTTCTAGAGGTGATGTCTCTGTGCTTCGAGGCTGAGCAAGGTCCCAGCTGCCTCTCCCCTTCTCAAGGCTCTGAAGGTGTCCAGGTGCTGTTTGCAGCTGTCCAAGGAGCAGAAGGAAAAAATGCAGCGTTTCCTTGCTCAGAGTCTTCAATTCATGTTTTCAAAGGCCCTTTGAATGATTGGCTCCTCTCTGAAGCCTCTCAGCTCTCCTGAACAAACAGCAGGAGGGAACAGGTTCATTCCAGCTGCTGACTGAGGCTCCTGGATGGGGAAAGTCTCACATCATGTTTCCCATGAGCAGGAAGCCCCCAGAGCCCTCCTGCAAAGTGCTGTCCCCAAACATGTCCCCAGCCCTGTTCCTCAGCCTCAGGTTTCTTCTCTCCAGCCTTGAGGGCTTAGGGGAAGCCTTCTCCTCCTCTTCCTCCTCCTCCTGTTCCTCAGTAAGCTTGGTAGCCAAAACTCTCTGCAAACAGGGCTGCAGACACTCTGGGAGACAAATAGAAACCCATGTAGGACAAATAAAAATCCATATAGAGATTAATAAATTATCACCAGCAGTGTGAGCTGCATCAGAGAGCGAACAGGGAGAGGGTCCTGGGGCACAGTCAGGTTCTCTCCTGACTCTCCAAGGACTGTCAGAGAGGAGCAGGGTGAATGTCCCCTGTCCCAGGGTGCCTTTATCTGTCATTGCTGATGCTCTGCAAATGCACAGCCCCCCACACCCACTCCCCTGGTAGTGGGGAGCTCTGGGGTGGGAGGGGGGACACAAGGGGAGATCCTGTCCTAGTTGGGTACATCACCACATCCCTGGAAGGGGCACCTGATCCCAGCTGTCCCATGGCTGCTCAGCCCTTTCCCAGTGCCTCCTTGTTCCTCCCGAGATCCCCCCAGCTCCGGGAAGGTCATGGCACTGATCTCCCCTCCCAAAAGGGCTGTTTTTCTCTCTAAAGCATCTGAACTATGAACAAAAAAAAAAAGGAAGAGAGAAACATCAGCTGCCTGGGAAAGCCATCAGCATTCCTGCCTGCTCCTGCCACCTGGCTTCCCAAAAAATCCCACTGCCCAGAGCAGAGCTGAGCCCTGCCAGGGCCACTCCAGAGAACTTCTGCCCTCGCTGCCTCGGCTCTGGGCGCTGCACTCCGGCTTCTTCCGAGCTGCAAAACTCTTCCAGATCAAAGGCAGAGAGTTTGTTGGGGTTTTTTTAAGGGAAAAAAAAAAGCTTTGGAGATAAACAGGAGCAAGAAGCGGGGCGTGGGCGTGTGCTGCTGCTGTGCAGCTGAATTGAGTTGTCGTGGGGAAATTTGGGGCCCTGGCAGCAATTTATGAAAATAAAAAGGGCATCTAGAAGGAGGCGGCGTTGAATGGACCTGACCCCTTGGGTTTGGGGTCGCGAAGTCCCTCTCTGCCTCGCCCTGCAGTTTGGGGCACATCCCCCGTGCCCTGGTCACCTCTCCCCCTTGGAAGGGGGGTGTGGATAATCCCCTGTGCCCGGTGGAGCGGGGACGGGCTGCCGGGGGCAGCCGCGGCCGAGGGGGGGTGGGCTGGGAGCCGCCGAGCCCCGGCGGGGGCTGTCAACCCACGAGCGATAATTAGCGATGATCAAAGCGGCTCCTTCCCGACAGCCCTGAATAGGGATGCTTGGAAATCTCCCGGCTGGTGGCAGGGAGGAAACAACGTCCGCTGCCGTCTGCGGGCGAGTCTGAGCTGCTTCCAGGACCCCCGGCAGCAGCGGGGGAATTTTGGGGGTGCTGGATTGAGTGTCCCCATGGGCAGAACTCCGGGCGTGTCGCAGGGCATGGGGGGCTCTGCCCGCAGCCCCACAGTGTCCAGATCTGCATCGTGGCATCCCTGCCAAGACAAGAAGAGAGAGTGGAGGAATCTGGGAGTTCCTTGGGGCTGGAGCAGGCTGGCCCTCCCCAGCTTGTGATCCACCCCTCCTGCACCGACCGGTCCCCCGTGTCCCTGGCGGGCTCTGCCCGGGTTATCCCAGCTGGAAAGCACCACTGGCCCTCGAGCCAGAGACAGGCAGANCCCGGGTTATCCCAGCTGGATATCACCACTGGAGCTGGCACTGACGCCCTGCCCTCGAGCCAGAGACAGGCAGAGCTGGGGCCTGATTCCCCACCTCGGGAGCGGGATGAGAAATTCCCTGGCTACGCTCCGTGGGGTTTGATAAATTCCTGCCTTGTTTCTGTTCCATTTCCAACGGCCTCCCCAAGGACTGTGTGTGGCTGAAGGGAGCAGGGATGGATCCCGGCTGCCTCCACTCCATCATCCCTAATGAGATGTCCCTAATCCTGTCCCTGGGGGGCCTGTTGGTGCTGAGAGAATTTAGGGGACCCGGTCCTGCTCCTCTGCTCCCACAGGCTGTATGTGAGACATCCCCGTGCTTTGCTCCATGGAAACACGCAGGAATCCATGGCAAACCCCTGTCCAGCACCCCGTGCCTCCTCCCAGGCTCAGGCACTGACAGAAGCATCCAGAAAAGCCCTTTTCTGCCATAAAATGGTTCCAATGATCTCTCTGCTTGACCCCCTACACTTGCTCAGGGTTTGTGCCTCGGCTGCATCTCCACCTGCACAACCCCCAGAGCCACCCAGGGGTTTGTCTTCCCCCTTCTCCTCTACATCCTTCCCTTTGGAATTGTGAAATGGAGCACATTGTGGCTGGAATTGCCAGGAGCATTCCCTGGCTCTTGGGCTCAGTTTTGTCTCTTTCTTCAAATAGAGAGGGTACCTACTCCAGAGTTGAGCTGGACACCCGGCCCCAGATGCCTTGGGAATGGAGGGAAGGGCTGATCCTGAGCCACGGGTCTGGATTTGGGATATTCTCTGTGCTCCCAGCAGGTGCCCCCTTTGCTGTCTGCAGGTACCCGTCCTCTCAGCTGTCACACGCTCCGTGTCAGGGACACAGGACAGCCCCGAGGCGTGAAAACCCTGGAGATGGTCCTGTATTTCCCGGGAAGAACCGAGCTGGCTGCGGCTCAGCCCCAAGCTCAGAGTTTGCTCCCTCCTGGAGAGGTGAGCAAAGGGAAGGGGGTGCCCGAAGTGGGACCAAGACAAACACGGGGCTCAGAGGTAGGTGGGCTGTGAGCCCCCAGGAGCAACCCCAGGGGAAAACAGCTCCTGCGCTGAGAATTTCCTTCCCTTACAATTCTATTTTGGAACTCCGGCTCCCGCTGTCGCTCCCGGCCGGCCCCGCGCTGGAGGGAGGGGTTGGCTGCCTGCGGCTTTCTCCCTGTTCCCTGCGAGCCCGAGATGCTGATGTGTAAGCTCTGGGTCTCCTTGGCTCCCCAGGTTCTCCATGGCTGGATCAGCGGCCGGGGAGGAGCAGCCGGCAGCCGCCCCTATAGACGCTCCCATATTCTTCCAGGCTCCTGCACATACATTCCCGCCGCTGTCTGGAGCAGGAACGTGCGTCTCCGGAGCAGCGCTGGGATTAATGGGCTGTAAGGAACAGGGCAGCTCCCACCGCCCTGTCCCTGTCCCGGCCGGCAGCGGGTGCAGCCCCGGCACTGCTGAGCCTGGAGCCGGCTCCGCTCCAGCAGCTCCTCCGAAACATCCCATCCCAAAGCAATTTTCCAACAAGCCTGCACTTCCAGGGAGTCTGACCTTTTCATTAATAAATCAGCTGTGTTATTGAACGCATGAATAATGCATGATCACACCCAGCCTGCGCTAAGCTCTGTGTGTAAAATTTAATTAATCCTCTCACGGAACACCCCCGAGGGCCGGGGATGGATGGGGATGGTGCCAGCGGTACCCGGCGATGCTCCGGAGCATCCCGGCTCCGGGGTATCCCAGCCCCAGCAACACATCCCGGTCACCCTGGAGGGTTCCCTCTAGCAGGTTGGGGTTTTTTTTATGCTTTCTTCTCTGGGTGTTTTAAAGGGGGAAAAATCCCCTTTGCTGTGGAACTGCTGCAGGAAATCCCGGCAGCATCCTTTCCCCGAGCATTTCCTCTGGGAAATAACATCGGCTTTTGCTTTCCCCGACCTTTTTCTGCTGTGGCTGTTAATAATGTGAAATCCTGAGTAAATGTCTCCATTCAGGTGTGTTTAACAGGAAACCATGAGCAAACACTGTCCCTGCTGGTGCGATCTCCAGGAGACCCCCAGGTATTTGAATGGGAATCAGCCGCAAAATGGCCTTGATCCCAGCGGGGTCCTTCCCTCCAGCTGCCGCTCGGGAGGGGTGGGAACATGTTTCCTTATTTTTACTCAATAAAATTTGACCCGGTGGGTGGTGCCAGGGACAGGGTTAGTTTGACCCGAGGGGAGGCTGTTTGCTCCCTGCCCATCGCTCCTCTCGCTCCCTGGGCATATGGGGGGGTTCCCAGCAGTTGCCCCGGCTCTGCCCCCCAAATCCATGGACGGCGCGGGGGGTCGCAGGGAGAACCGCAGCACCGTGGTGTTAATTAACGAGCAGCATAACGAGGTCCGGTAGTAATTACACGCACTCTTGGCCAGGAAGCAGCTGCAGAAGGACGTGGCCGGTGCATGGGGGGGTCCTGCCCTCGGCAGCCCCCCGGCTCAGCACCTGCATCCACCGGGACAGCACCCACTGCCCGCTCCGTGGGGCTGCCGTGGGCCGCGGGTGCGGGTGGGAGGTGCGGGAGCCGGGAGCTCTGTGTGCGGGCCCCCGATCCTGGGAACTGCAGGGACACCCGGCTCCGGCTCTGCCAGGGCTCTCCGCGGTGCCGGAGATGGGAAGCAGCCGCCGCACTCTCCCTCTAGTGGACACGGCCCGCGGGTGGGTGAGTGGAGGGTGGGGACCCCCGCTCGTCTCCCCACTCCAGGTGCTGCCAGGAGTGATGTGCCGTGGGACTTTTGGCTCCCACCGTCCCTGTGGAAGGATGGAGCACTTCACACGCAGCTGTCGCCGCGGGGAGAAAGGATCCCGGGATGATTTAGGTTGGAAAACACCTCTAAGATCGTCGAGTCCAAACATTAGGAAGTGATGTGGGTGTCACGGGGATCACACAGGGGCTCCGGGGTGGGTTTTGGAGCGGGTGCGAGCTCCCACTGATCCAGGGAAAGCTCTGCCCGCTCCCAGCAGTTCCAGAGCCTCTGGTCGCTGCCTCCCCCCCAACCCCTCCCCGAGCACCCAGCGGGTCAGGGAATGTGCTGGAAAATAAACAGGTTTCTGTGCAGCTCCACATGCACAAATGTTGCCCTTGGCCGCACACGCAGGGCGGCCGCTCACGACTGAAGGGGTTTTTTGTTGGGAAGCGGCTGCAGGAGTCAACTGAAATGTCCTCCTAAGTTTCCTCTTCCTGCATCCTTCTCCCAGCCTCTCCCAAACATGGTCCTGGGGGGTTTGCAGTGCTGCCCCACACAGCTCTGGAGGATCCCCCTTCACTGGGCAACCCAAAAGCCCAAACCCCTGCAGTGCCAGCGCCTTCCCAGCTTTCCCCTCCGGGCTCCCTCCTCTCTCCCTCCCAGCCCTCCCAATTAAACGTTTCCGAGCGAGGTTGTCTCGAAGCGCCTGCAGCTTCAGAAATCCCAGCAGGTCTCCTCTGAGGAGCGGTTTCAAAGGCTTTATCCGCTCTGTGATACCAGCTCCGTGCCGCTGCCGGGAGCTGCTGCAGCTCCAGGGGGGATGGAGGCAGCCAGTGGGATTGGGAACAGGGATAACAAGGGGACGGCACAGCCCAAGGCATTGCTGGCTCCAGGTTTTTAGGGAATGTCAGGTCAGGGTCAGCAATGCTCCCAGCCCCCTGTGCATGGCTGGGTCCCAGAGACAACCAGGAGAGGCTGGAGCCAGGCTGGCATGGAAACATCCCCTGTTTGCATCCGTCGCTACGGCTTTTGCTTCCCCGGCTCCGTAAGGAGTTGGATTCGTACGTCAGGATGGCAGGAACACCCCCAGCTTTCCCTGCCAGGCTGTATCAATATTAATTTCCACTCCTGCATGAAACCCACTGAACCCTGGTGGGACTTTTGCCAGAGCCAATGCTCTGGGGGGGTTATGGAATGGTTCCTTGTTGAAAATGTCAGGGAAGTTGGTTGTGAAGCATCAGTGGTTTTCTTTGAAGGACAACTGCTGGATCTATTGATGTGATCATCCATCCGTCCATCCATCCATCCATCCATCCATCCATCCATCCATCCATCCATCCATCCCCCCCTGAGCAGTCCCTGCTACCCCACGTGGGTAGAAGGAGGGTTCAGGAGCAGGGAGGGAGGTGAGTCCACTTGGAGGTGATGGAGATCTGTGGGATGCATCCGTTGGATGCTGAGGGTGGGTGAGGGGAGCGAGGGGCTCTGTGTGACCGTGGTGTGGCCATGGCAGTGCTGGTGCAGCTGCTGGGGTTGCTGGCAGTGTCCAGGCTGCTGGCGAGACACAGCTGGATGGCTCTGCCTTTTTCCAGGCCTGTGTCTCAGTTTCTCTTTATTTTATGTGTTTTTATTTCCTATTAAAAGCGCGCTGTCTCATTTCCTCCATGAAAAACAAGGCTCTTTCAGCGAGATGAATTCCTCCAGCTCCAGCAAAGCCCCGGCCTGCACTGAAAAATAAACAGGCTGTGGGGGACGAGCTGCCTTCTCCCCTCCTCTCTCCTCTCCCTGCCCCATGACCTGCTGGAGGGGACACTGGATCCCCTGTCCTGGGGCAGAGGGACTCAGACATCCATCAGCCCAGCACCAGTTACTGCTGGTGCCTCCTCTTCCCTCCCAGGAACCTTCCTTGTTCCAGGCAGGTTTTGGTGGTGGCTAAAGGAGGAAGGAACCAGTGACAATTTCCAAGCTGTTCTCACCCCTTTCCATGCTGGGAAGAAGCTGGGAGCTGCAGGAAGGGGCCTGGAGCCCTCTCCATGTCCCAGCATCTCCAGGCAGGAGATCCAGATCCTCAGAGGCCACCAGAGCATCTGCCTCAGCTGGAAGCAGTGGCGCAGATGCCTTCGGGATGAAAACACTTCCTCTGCCTCCACCTCCACCTGACATTTGGGAAAGCAGAGCCTCAGCTCCCTGGAGCTTTCCAGAGGCTCTGAACTGGAGCCATTTCAGAGGCTCGTGGTTCCGAAGGGCGGGAGGTGACGTTGGGCAGTGCTGGCTCTGGGACAGCCTGGACAGGAGCCGGCCCGGCTGTTGTCCAGGGAACCGGCTGTTTATCCCAGGCCAGACCTGGGAGGGTTGTCTGGAGCCCGGGATGCAGCTGGGGATGGGCTCCATGGGTGCTCTGAGTTGGTGGGTGCTCAGCACCCCTTTCCGACGGCTCTGATGGGCACCAGGGGCTGTGTCAGGGGCTCAGGGTGAGGGGTGAAAGCTTTGTGCAGGGCCAGAGTGGAGCTGCCTGGGGCTGGAGCACATCCCAGCCTCCTTCCCTGTGCCCAAGTGCCCCAGGGTGATGCCATCAGGCTGGTCCCCTCATGGGCTGCTGCTCAGTGCCAACAGGGCTGAGTGCCAACAGCCCAGGGCTCCAGATCATCACCCTTTGGGGGTTAATCTCCTTTTTTTGTCACGCTGAAGTTTAGTATCCCCTCTGCTGGGAACAGAAGGCAGGTTTTTGGGATGATGCTGTTGGAGGGGTGATGCCCCCCAGGGTGCCCTCCTGGGCTTTGCTCAGGCTCTGCTCCAGCCCATGGAAATGCAGTGACAGGCACAGACAGAGGACAGCAGCTCCTGGGAAGGCTCCTGACAGCTGATTTTACAGTGCTGGCAGCTGAGCTCAGCCATCCCTCTGCTTCCCCTTCAATCAAAGTAAATGTGCAATATTGAAGTATGGGAGCCGAACTCCCCAGGCAGAGAGAAACAGAAAGATGTTTATTTTCCAGCCTGGAACTATGGATTTTTGATTAAATTTTGGTGCTTGTCAGCCTGGAAGAGCTGGCAGAGCTCTGTGGCTGCAGCTCCCAGCCCTGGAGCACATCAGGACAGGGCAAGTGCCTTTGGGCAGTTCCTGCTCCTGGGACTGTCCCTTGAGAAAGGAAAAAGAGAGGGAAGACATGAGATGAGGCTGAGGAATGTCGCTTTGACAACTTGACAAGGTTTCCTTCAGAGGTTTAGGGCCACAGGAACAAACTCCAGGGGATGGGACTTGGTGGTGCTGGGAGGGGGGAAGGGGCTAAGGAGGGTAGCAGGGGGCTGGGGAAGGGGATGTGAGCAGCCAGAAGGTCTGGCTGAGCCTGGAGACATCCAAGGAAAGGCACATCAAAGGCCTGACCTCTGGTCTTCCCAGGTGTGGGATGAGAAGCAGTTACAGGCACTGAGGGCAGGTGATGGCATTGGCTGGGGAGTTATTTAATGACCTGAACTGCTGCAGCTCAGCTCCTTCAGGATGGAAGTTTGTACCTTCAGCCAGTAATTCCAGCCAGTTTCCAAGCTTGAGAGAACTGGTGGGACACTGGGGGATGAAGCAGTGAAGGTGTTCACTCCAGGCTGGGGGCTGGGAACGTGCAGGACTGGTACAGACAGCACCAGGTGAGGTTTGTGTCTTGCACAGGGGTTTTTAGCCATGGCCAACAGATGTTTGGGGTTCGTGGGCTGGAATTTGCTGTGGAAATATTTGTGTCTTCATCTGAGGATTTTCAGGGCTCTGCAAGTCAGGGAAGATGGAAAGTGCAGGTCTGGTTGTGGCCCACGGGACTGGCTGTTTACTGGGCTCACACTGGATGAGGGAGGAAATAACACACGCACAAAATCCTCCAAGGATGCAGAACTGGGAGGATTTGCAAATACCAGAGAGGACAGAGGGGTTAGAAAAATCGACAGGAAACACAAAGGCCCAGTTCGGAAAATGCAAAGCAAATCCATCTGGAGGAGAACAGGGAATGGCAGCAGCGTGTTGGGAACACTGTGAGCTCTGTGGGCAAGGGGTCAGGAGGTGCCTGCTCCAGTGTCCCCTCTTTTGGAGGGCGTTGGAGGGGCTCTGTCAGCTCTAATCCCAGCTTGGCAGGGTTTTGGCGGTGCCTGTGGCTCAGTGTGGTGCTGGCAGGAGCCCCTCGGGCTGACCTGGATCTCTGGCCACAGCCTCGTGCTCTCACAGCCGCCTCATCCCGCGGGCGCCAGCTGGGATTGCAATCCCCAGGATGAAAATGTTCCTTTGGCCGTGCCGTGTTGTCCCTGGGCTCCTGCCCCGGCCCGGGGGCCGTGCAGGCACCTTGTTGGTGCCTCGGGGTAGGGCTGGTCACTGTCCCCCTCCCAGATTGTTGGAACACAAAGACAGTCAGGGGGTGGGAAATGTGGGTAATGGGGAGTGAAACAGCTCCAGCTCTTGGCAGAGGAGATGAACAGGGGGGACCTGCGCCTGCCCTGACACCCCTGGGTGTGCAGGATGAGGCTCCTGGGTTTGGGATGTGTCCCCCCCCAGCCCCAGCAGGGCTCAGCACCCACCTTCCCAATCCCTCGTGTGCTGCAGAGCCCCCAGTTCCTGTGCAGGAATTCCCTGCTCTGTGAGGGCCAGTCGTGTGCCTGGACCATCCCCTTCCCTTGTGGCATCTCCAGGGATGGTGCCCTGGTGTGGAGGGCCAAGGGTCACTCAGGGCAGGGGGGAAGCTTTAAGGGGGGCAGTGAGAAGCTCTAAGGAAACTGCAGGAGGATTAAAGGCAGATTGATTGGGCCTTAATAGCTCTGCCATAAATTCCTTCTCGGAGAGCAGTGAAACCCCCGTGTTCCCAGAGCTCCCTTGCTTATTAAACAACTTAATGAAGTGATTTGATTAAACGCAGGGAAGTCGTTCTGCCTGCCCTGGTGACTTGTAGCAACCTGGGAATATCAGCACATTGTTGGGAGCTGCTCTAAAATGCTCCTTGATAACTCAGTGCTGATTTTGCAGTGGTTTGATTGATGTGGGCCTCGTTTGTAACTTGGCTTGTGGGGAGCACCAGGCCTTGATGCCAAGGGAATGGGCTGGGAATCAAGATGCAGGAGGCTGGTATGGAACTCAGGGATTACGTGACTCTGTGGAAAATAAATTCAGGGTTTCTCCAATGGAAATGCTGCAATTTGGGGGCCTGAGCTGCAACCACAGGGCAGGGAGTGATGGATGTCCTGGAAGAGCAGAGCAAGGTCTGACTGGGAAGGCTCTGGATGGGACCTGGCACTCAGTGGGATGGGCAACTGCTGCCAGGAGCTCCAATAATTAATACCAATCATTAGTAGCAAGGGTATTAAAAAGAGCTGGTGAGAGAAGGGAGGAGAGGAGAGTCCAGGCTGTGGAGGGAGAGTGGGAAGCAGCAGAATGAGTAAGAGGCATAAGAAGAGAGGAGGCAATGTGACCTCTGCAGATACACAAATTACTCAGCTCCTTCTGGCTGCATCAAAGATTTTCTGACTCACCAGCCCCGGGATTTAACCCGTGGCTCCCGGGCTGTGCTGGCAGACACTGGTGGGATGCAGGGAGGGGGCTGCTCTGGCTCCTCATCCCTGTGGGAGTGTGGCAGGGGCTGCCAGGTGTCCCCAGCCCCTTGGAGGTGAGGAAGGGGCCCCCCAGGCTTTGGGGGGTTTCTATGGGGACCCCAGGAGAGAAGAGGTGGAGGGATGAGAGATAAGGTCCATCTCTTCCAGCCACCTGCAGCATCGGATCCCAAATCCTACAAAGGTGCCCTGTTTGCCCCCTCTCCTCCCTCCCCACATCCTTGGGAGCTGCCTGGGTCCAGCAGTGACCAAGAGGCTGTTGGGGGGGATGTGTATTCCCAGATTCTCCATGAAAACTCGAAAAAAATCCTGTTTTATCCCAGCCCCAGCTTCACCTTCCACATCCCTGTCCCCACTGGGGATGGAGGGCTCAGGCACAGCCTCCAGACACCCCCATCCTTCTCTGCTCTCCTTCCTCAAAGGGGTTAAACCCTCCCAGGCTCAGGGCTGTTCTCTTACACCCGTCTGGGGGAATAATTGGGAATAATTGGAAGCAGGTTGCTGCTGAGCAGAGCTACTTGGTTGGAGAGTGTCTGAGCTGCTGCTCAGTGAACCTGGCCTGGAATGATGGGAAATAGCCCAAGATGCTGGTGGACACTGGATCCAGTCACCCCTGTTCTGAGGGAAGATCCAGAGGGACACCAGTGACAGGAACTTGCTGCTCCCTCTCACCCCAGATCACCTGGAAAAACAGGAAAGAGGAGAAAGATATTCCAGCAAGGGAGGGAAAACAGGAGTCAGGAGGCAGCATAAAGGCTGTGCCCATGGAGCAGTGCCAGGGAATGGCTGGAAAGGGCTGGGGGCAGATGGGCACTAAGGGATGGAGCTTGGATAGGTGGGAAATACAGGAGGAGCTTGATTTATTTGGGTCACTTCATCTCCTTTGCTTCCACTTTCCATCGTGGCTTGTGAAGAGTTTACCCTGAGCTTGTGCAGGGACTGGAGCAGCTCCACACTGGGACAGACTGGGAGCAAAACCATCCCCAGCAAAACAAACCTGGAGCCCAAGCTGGGCTGGGCTGGGGAATCTGGGCTGTCGGGGCCTCTGGACTTTGTTTAGACCAAGCTGGGATTTTCACCAGGACAACTTTGATTCTGTGATTTCCTGCTCTGCCAGGAGAGGCAGAAACCCCGTCAGAGCAGCCTCTGTGTCCTGCCTTTTCCATTCTTGGGCCTTGGATGATCTGTGAGAGAGGAGAGTGAGAGCACTGACTTGGAGGAGACAGGACCTGGGGTTTCAGTTTCACTGGAAAGGCCCCACATTCTGCTTTATTTTCCACTCCAAAATAATACAAAAACAAAATCAAGACATTTCCTGTGAAACAGAACCATTGGAAAAATCTCTCTTGAAGCTGAAGGAAACATTTTTTTTAATACAATCAAAACATTTCACTCCTATTTTTGCCTTCAGCAAAGTCCTTACTGGGAAATGGACACTGTTTTTAGGGATGAGGTTTCACCCACATTTGATGGTCTTTGCAGCACTTGGCTCCCTGGGGTGGGAGCTGGGGAGTCTTGGGGTGCTTGGCCAAATTCTGTCCCCTGAAGGTGCTGCCCCATTTCCAAGCAAAACTTGGGGCTAAATAAAGGGAATTGGGGAATGTTTTCCAGCATCACTTCCCACTTTCCCAGAGAACCCCAGCATCCCAGACCTGAAGGCAATGCTCCTGGTGCTGCTGCTCCTCCACAGGAGGTATTGAACCCCCCATCCAGGGAGAAATGAGGTGCCCCCTCCCCTCTGGAATGACTGAACAGATTCCTGGTCCATCCCTTTGCACAACAGAGCCTCAAATATTTGGGTGATGAGCTGCCAGACAAAGCCAGGGAAAGGGCTGGGGGATGAGTCCATGTCCTGGAGGATTTCCAGCTCTACCAAGCCTGGGGATGGTCCCAGGTTGTTACAGCCCTGCTCTGTGCTGAGGTGGAAGGAAAGTGTTTATGAGGAGAGGGGTGTGAGGATACAGCCCTTGGAGGACCTCCTGGAATGGTTTGGGAAATCTAACACTTCCCTGCTCCATCACTGACCCGTGTGCAGGGCCTGGGAAGGAGAGTTAACTCTTCCCTGCATCCTGTTCCAGGGGAGGGGAGAGGGCTGGAAAACCCCCTGGGCACACTTGGGAACGGGCTGTGTGAGAATGAAATAACCCAGCTCAGGGAAGGGGTTGGAGGAGAAGGGAAAACTCCACCCGGTGTTTCCTGGGGAGGGAAACAACCCATTTCCCGTGGGATCTTTATTCCTTGAAGGAGGCTGAGGAGAGGAAATGGAGCATTTAGTTCCAAAGGAGAAGGGAATCTGGGCAGAGCTGACGGGGTTTGGGTTTGTGGTGAGAGTGAGGGAGGCACAAAGAGTTGTGGGACCAACCCCTGCCCCCTGAGCAGCCCCAAAGTGCTGCAAACGTGGCCGTGGGTCTGGAGAAAGGGGATAACTCAGCAGGAGGGCCATGTCCAAGGGCACCCAAGGGTGTCCAGGTGTGGGAAAGCACCGATGGAAGCTCGGTGGGGCGGGATGTTGCCCAGGGCAGGGGCAGGATGTGGACAGACAGGTCTGGGATGCAGGAGCAGCTGCAGAGGGACGGGGTCTGGCACAAAGGTTGGGGAGAGATTGATGGAGTCAGAGCCCCTGGCAGCTCTTAGCAGTTAGAAAAATGAGCTGGATTTATAGCTGTAATATTTGGAGCCGTTGCCGAGGATCTCTGGGGCTCTGACAGGAGCCTGTTCTCCTCTCGCTGCTGCCAAGCAGAGCTGTGAGGTGCAATAACGTAACACGGCCACAGGCCTGTGCATCCATCATCCCGCCTCCCTGCAGCCCCGCGGGGCTCTCTGCCTTTGTCTGGAATGCTTTTGGAGGTGCCTGTCCCCAGGCTGGGGTTTTCCAGGGGACAGCTGAGCAGGCAGGTGGCTCCCAGGGCTGAAGGGTCAGGGATATTTCCAGCAGGATAACGTATTGTTATCCCTTTGCTGTAGCATTTCCTCCATTATTTTTCCCTCTTGTACAGGAGGAGAATGTTTATTAATAAAAAAGATTAATTAAGAGGCTCTTGCCCACCATGCCTTCCCTGGTGAGGGCTGGGTGTAATGCAGAGTTTAGTTATCCCTGGAAAGGAGCATCCCACTTAATTTTTCCAAGGGGAAGCAGCCCAGGGAGGGTAGAGAGCTCACTTCTGCCCAGTGGGGACTGTGCTGGTGGGTGTCCCCTGCCCGGGGGACAGGGGGGCACCAGTTGTGCTCCAAGGCAGCTGATGTTATGCCAGGAAAGTGTCCGGCTGCCTCCAGCCTTGGGAGAGGAAAAACACTGGAGCAGGAGGAGGAGAAAGTGAGGATGAAGGCCAAGCCCAAAGGAGGACTAGACACGACTTAGGTGTTTCCATTGCAAGTGAATGTCTGGGTGGTGAAGCCCAGACAGTGGAGGGAGCTGAGGGGGCAATCGGGGGGCACCCCCTGGGCACCCCCTGGGCACCCCCTGCTCCCACCCCCAGGGGTAACCCCGGGACAGGCAGATGCCCAGGCAGCTGGTGACTCCTGTTCTTCTGCATCCCAAATGCCTTTGGAATTTTCCCAGGTCTTTGTCTCCGTTGACTCCCATCACCCCAATGTCCACAGTCAGCCTTCACATCCTTTATTATGTGTTTATTTATAGCCCTGGCCCTCAGTGGCTTCTTGTGGTGATGGATCCCACCACTAATTGTGGTGTTTGATTGAAAATATTCACTTCCATGGTTTCATTGAATCACCCCCTTGTTCCTGCTTTAACCCCCCCTGGCAGCTCATGGCTGAGGTGACACCATCAACCTTCCACCCTCAGAAGTGCTGGCGTGGCTGGTACCTCCCCATCCCTGCAGCCAACGTGGGCAGAATCCAGGTATTCCTGGCTGGGAGGTGAGGGATGTGCTGATCCCTGGGTGCTTGGGGAGGGTGTCAGGGGTCCCCCCACTCCTGGCTGTGCTGGGCATGAGGCAGTGACTCTGCTGCTGCTTTGTGCTGGGATGAGGGAAACCAGCAGCCAGGAAAAGTCCATTGCTCACATCCCAAATGCTTTGTTCCCAGTGTCCTGCTAAACTCAGCACTGACAGGAGCTGGTTCAGTGACAGGTCAAAGTGCTGGAGCTCACTGGGAGTAGGGAGAGCACATCCTCACTTCCCAAAGCAGCTGGAGCTGGATGTGCTGGAGCCTGGCTGGCAGAGGGTGGGCACAGGAAAGCTGCTCCTCACTCCCAAATCTGTTCCCTGGGCACGTGCCTTGGTTTCCCCTTCTCTGAAGGAGGTGGGGGAAGCTTTGGGATCAGCAGATGGGATGTGACCCCTGACAGGGAGCAGCTTTCCAGGGGGAGGGTGGGAGTACCTGCTTCCTAGAAAACAACCCACAGTAAAATCCAAGCCCTGGGAGCTTCCTCGGGGAGCTGGGGCTTGGAACCACTTTATCTTTGCTAATTTAAAATATAAGTTCTAATATTATATGAGCAGGGAGCCAGGACTTCTCATCCCTGTGCTGGGCCTGGAGCTGCCCAGCTGGGAAATAGTGGAGAACTGTGTTTTTTGGGGGTGCAAGAAGCCAGTCTGGGTGTCACTGGGCTTTGCTGTCCCCGAGTTTGGGGGCTGCAGCCCAGCAGAGAGGGGCTGTGCTGGGGGGGACCCCAGGATAAAGCCCAGGGCTGTGTTTGGTGCTGCTCAGCCCCCCGTGCTGTGGCCACGAGCTGATGTACTTGGCCCCACTGCCAAGACCTAATGAGCGGCTGCTGAGCCTCGCAGGGGAAAAAAAAATAAAAAAATAGGGGTTTTGGACTTCTCTCCCTCGGAGAAATGAGTCGGATGATTTAATCCACGAGAAATGTGAGGTTTGATGTGCTCTGTATCCCCTCCCTGCACTTAAAGCAGCCACGAGAACAGCAGGGAGGGTGGGAGGTGGGGTGGGAA
>WEIV01008077.1:4597-16959 GCA_013390005.1 Calyptomena viridis
ATCACTTGAGTTTCAGGTGGGACAATTCCTTCCCTCCCCTCTCCTGCTCTTTTCCCAAATCCAGAATTTCCCAAGAAGTAGCATGGTCAACTTTTTACCTTGTTACTTATAGACAGCTGACCTCTACTTCTACTCCATGAAACACAGCCAATTCCTTTGCACACAAACAACTCAAACTGTTGTATGGATTTGACCCCAAGTTGTTAACTCTACTTTCTGTAACAGCCCATTACCATGATCTCAAGAGCAACAAATCTTGTCCTTTTCAGATTTCAGACTTGTGGATGTTTGGCAAAACATCCTAAATGGAGGTTTACAGACATCCTGAATGTTACAAGTCAAAGGGTATGTGTATCACAAAGAAAGTTCATCAGAGAATAGCAAGGGCATTTTGAGGAACTGGATTTTCTCATACTTTGTGAAGCATTTTGAAGGGTTGGAGATGTGATACTACATTCCAACACAAAGAATTCGACTTCATGGGCTACACCCATTTCAAACTGACTGTATAGTGGTACAATTTATTCTCTTTACATTTTACAGAGGCAAGTTCATCAATCTCCCTATCCCCTACTCCTATACAGTTTTCGTTCCCAAAATGGCTGGGAAATCCATCAATAATTTAGACAAGCTCTCTGTTACTCTGAGTGCTAGTTCACAGCAAAATGCTCAGTTTCCACAATGAAACTTAATAAAGAACCATTTAGCTAAGACTTTCAATGGCTTAATCAAGAATGCTGCTAAGGATCTCCAAAAAGGCACATCCCAGCATAGAGTGGACTCTGTAAATCTTGTGTTGGTTTTTATATGGGCAAACTCCTCTGTCTGCCCAAAACCCAAAAGGAACAACTGCCAAGATTCCTTTGATATAGAAATGGATCATTCTTACTGTTTCAATAGAATTTCCATTACAAATCAATTGAGTTTGTAATAACAGTGACAGTGTAGATTTCTTACATGGTATCAATCATCACAGTGGTCTACTCCAAGTCCTAACACATTGTCAGTTGCACATTTAGAACATGAAATATGATTTTGTATCTAACTTCAGCCTTACTTATTGGCAATACATTTACTGTAAAAGTTTATACCTATAGACATGTTGCTGCCACTGAAGTAAAAGAGACTGTTCTCATTTAGCATTTGAGAAAAAATAAGAGAGAAAATACCTTCAGTTTTCAACTGAGCCAATAGGCAAGGGAATGCAAATAATAGTGCTGAGTTTTGTAGTGGCAGATAATTACCCTCTGGTCTTAATAGATTTTTTTTTTTAAAGCAAATTTCTCCTTTTAAAATATAGTTGCAGAACTATATATAAGAACAATACGTTATATTTGTTTTCAGTGGAAAACACATGCACTCCATTCATCAGAGTTCAGCCAGTGCTGCCAAAAAGATTTCACAATCCTTACCACTCAGATCAAAAAATTGCAATTCATGGTGTTAGAGTTTAATATGTCATCTTTTTCAGTGTGTTTTGTTTTGATTTGGGGTTTTTTAATGCTAATCCAGGGATAGTGTTAACATACATCAAGAGGGATTTATTCCACATTGTATTGAACAGATGGCAGATAGAGGATTGTGCGAGTGGAAAAGAATATAGCTGTGGGGTGTGTGCTTGCTGATATTAGCTGGACTAACAGTTCTCAAACTCCATTATGTGTCCGTGTGTTTGGGAATGTTAGTTAATTCTGCAGTTCAGAAACTCATTGAGATGTAAATTAGATGAAATAAATTCCTCTCTGTCAAATGGATGCTAAAATTAAAAAGGAGCTGGTTTAGTTCAAATTTTGGTGTCATTTTGTGCTCACCTGTGTTTACTTTCAAGGTCAACACAGGAAAGCCACACACGCACTCATACATATGCAAAAAAAAAGATTTTGAATGGAAGTTTTTTTGCAGCTTTCAGTAACGCTTTTTGAAATTTTTGTTTTGGTTTTTTTAACTTTTTGTTACCACTACCTCTTCTTTCACTGTCCAAGCACCTGGTGAACTCCTCTCTGCTGAGGAGAGAACCAGGTAAACCAGGATTACATCAGACTTCAGATGGTCTCCCTTATACTACAGTACTTCTCGAACTGTTTTTTGATTAAAAAAACTGAGGAAAGTGCTATAAACACCTTTACATACAAATATACAAAATCTTCAATATGTGACATACACAAAGGACAGAGAAGCACACAATTATGTTTGATACATCTATACTAGCCTATACAATCTTACCTTGTATCTTGTCCTAATAATATTATAATATGAATTTGTGATCAGAATATTAAAAAAGGCTCATAGACTATAGAAATCATCCAATTTAAATTGGCCCTCTTTAAAAATATTCAGCTGTGATACAATTCATGAATAGTGAAAATTTGTTAGAACATGTCCATTGTCTGCAGGGATTTGATAAGTTAATGGTTCAGTTATCAGGTAATTCTATGTTAGGCATGTATTGTCATGTAATTTCCACACACTATTTTACATTAGCCCATGACATCATTTTATTCTGTTAATTACATGAGGAAACTTTGTAAGTGTGTGACCTTGAGCAACTTCAAGCTGTGATGGACAGGTTACTTTTACATTCTGCTGGTGCAAATAGGGTTTTACAGAGTCATAGAATCACAGAATGGTTTGAGTTGGAAGGGACCATTTATGCTTCCAAATGTTCCTGGGCAGGGAACATTTTTCAATAGATGCTCGAAGCCTCATCCAGTCTGGCCTCGAACTCTTGCAGGGCTGGGGCATCCACAGGTTCTCTGGACAACCGTTCCAGTGCCTCACCACTCCCACAGTAAAGAATTTCTTTCTAATATCTAACCTAAATCTACCCTCCTCCAGTTTAAAGCCATTGTCCTTTTTCCCATCCCTACACACCCTTGCAAAAAGTCCCTCCCCAGCTTTCTTGTATCCCCCTTTAGGTACTGGAAGGTGCTATAAGGTTTTCTTAGAGCCTTCTCTTCTGGCTGAACAGCCTCAACTCTCTCAGTCTGTCTTTACAGGAGAGGTTCCCTAGCTTCCTTATTACCTTTGTGGCTCTCCTCTGGACTCATTTCAGCAGCTCCACATCTTTCCTGTGCTGGGACTTCAGAGCTGGATGCAACACTACAAGTAGGGTCTCACAAGGACAAAGTAGAGGGACAGAATACTTTCCCTCACCTTGCTGCCTGCGCTGCTTTTGATGCAACCCGGGATAGGGTTGGCTTTCTGGGCTGCAAGGACACATTGATGAGACATGTTGAAATTCTCATTGACAAACAAGCTTTTTCATTTCAATTTAATTTCCAGGAGCTGTCTTTCTACCGAGAGCTGGCACAGTTAGGAAACCAGTGTAAGCATACAAAATTCCTACAAAATATAAATAAAACGTCAGATTAGTAACAGTAACAACTTTAGCTTTCAGGTGTGCCATTCAGCAAGGAAGGTCAGACTTTAGATGACTATGGATCCTTGTAGGTATGGTTAATATCAGGTTGGAACATTCAAAGGCTGGATTAGCACACCTGAAACATGTCTGTGTGCATGTATTAGCTTTTTTGGCATCTTCTTCCATGCATGTTTTTAATCCAAATGCACAAGTATATCTTTATACCAAATCACTTGGCTCAAACTCTTTTACCCAGAATTTGCTTCAACTTGTACACCATACCTACTATGCACACAGTACACACTAGAGACAAAAGCAAAAATCTTTCAGATATGCTGTTTTGTAATGTTATGCAACAATTGAATTGCATCCTTACCTTCTGTTTTCATAGCACCTGAATAAACTGTGTGAATGTTATCACACAGCAATTTATATTTCAAGGTAAACAATCTTATAATATCCAAAGGTGAATCCTTCATGGTCTATGTCTCTTGTCAGTACTGAACAAGTCCTTACATACCCTTATTGCTATAATATTTCTTAAATTCAGTCTTGCTGTAAATTGATTAACAAGTTAGAAATTATTTTAATCAGTCATCTTTTCAAGTTCTTTCAGCTGCCTAGTGCAATGACTGACAGACCTTATGGCTTCATTCTTATATATCTGAAATATTTTCTTCTTTCTCTGATGACGCTAGAGAGAAGGACTATTATTTTCTGACAAATCCTCATAGTTGTCATCTGTACTTTCCATTGAATAGATCGTACTTTTCTAAACCATTTGTTTTCAGATGTTCTTGATATATGCACATAAGACTTCTAATGTAGCATATGGTAGTAAACAACCCTCCATTTCTGATTTTTATTTCAACATAGTAATTTTATTTTTGCACAGATTGGCCTACATAAGCAGGGACCTGGAAGGCATACTTTAGCTTATTTTCCTCATTTTTTGTTGTTTTTGTTTGTTTGTTTTTAGATTTCATTACATTCTCATGTTGCTCTCAAATGTACAATCTGTCTACAAGGTAGGTCTACAGCCATTTCAAAGTCAATAGGACTTTTTTTTTTGCTTTCAATAGGACTAATTTTTTTTGCTATCAAGGGCTGTGAAATTTATAGCACATTTAATTTGGATTTAATATGACTTCACATATAAATTTGCATGTATGTTTGTAAAGTTTCTGTTACTGGTATAACTGGGATTAGAAAATGCAATTTTAAATGCTGGATACTGATATCCTTGTTTTTTAACCAGCTGTATATTTAACTAATGCTAGTAAGGATTAATATCTATCTTTTTTGAAGATATAATGTGTTTCATGACACAATGAATGAGCAATATCATTATTTGAGCATTTTTTACTAGACAGTTCAAACAGGTTAGGGCATAATTCTGTGAGAAACTGCAAACAGATAAGTCACACCACACCTTAAGAATTACTTTCAAAAACATCATTCAGGGTCAAACATGTATCTTCCTTAAATTAAATTGTAAGATTTCTTTATATTTTCATTTCAGATGAGCCAAGGTTGACTCATTTTCAGTTCACTGTTCTTTTGGACTTGCTTGCCTGAACAGCTGATACAAAAATATTGTGTAGCAAAGAGAGATGCAGATGTAGCTATTGTGGAACAAAACACTCATATATAAGAACTGAAAGGACCTCAGAAGAATGTGGAAAGTGCAAAACCAGAACAGGATGCAAAAATAAACTACACTGAAAAGTCATATAGTCAATGCCTTTGTTACTTGTATATTTAGCCAGAAATGTACACCACTTTCTGATTCTGTTAAAACATTCAGATTTGCAGATGTTACCACACCTTAACCTGTTCGTAAAACTGGAATTCCTAGCTTCGTTGTCAAAACTCTTTTTATGCCTTGTGTGAAAAATTAATACATCAGAGTTTTCCAATTATGAAAATACAATAGTGGCATCAGGCTATTTTTAGTTCTGTTTTTTCTTACTGATTGTGGACTGTTATCTGCTGTGAGAAGAAGTATGAGAATCAAAATCAGAGTTCTTCCTCCTTGTATTTGCATCTTCTTCCAGTCCTGACATTGTCTTCTACTTTGGACAAAATATGTCCTATGTTTTGAACCTCTTTTTGGAAAACTTCATTCTTCAACTTACTTGGAGACTTTCCAAATGCAGCTGCCCTGCTTTTGTAGAATTTAAGCTTGAGCCTATCTTTGGAGAAGCCTTGCTTGTTCTTGCTGCATCATGCATTAGATAGCTAAATGTGGGGGGAAAAGCTTTGCTTGTCAAGGGAAACAAAGATCCATCAAAGATTTAAACATGGGCTTAAGTATAGGCAAAGACAGGCAAAAAAATGAGTGAGGTCAACTGTAAGTACTGCTTATATGTCACTGACTTAATGGGATTTCAGCAGGCAATTTAAGATGTACATATTTGGAGTCAGTGGGATGTAAATCAGTAGGACTAATACATGATTTATGTGTTTTGGGGGAGAATGGTAGGCTTATCTTCCCAATAACCATTAGACTTGTTGAGGCCCTGGTCTTTTGGAAAGACTCAACACCTACCTGTCCATGGGAAGCAGTGAATTAATTCCTTGGTTTGCTTTGCTTGTGTACGTGGCTTTTTCTTTCACTATTAAACTGCATTTATCTTAACCCATGAGTTTTCTCACTTGAACCTTCCAATATCTTTAACCTTCTCCCTGATCCTGCTTCTCCCTGATCCTGCTGGTGGTGGAGTGAGTGAGCAGCTGCATGAGGCTTGGTTGCTGCCTGGGGCTAAACCGTAACAGTACCTTTTGGTGTCCAATGTGGGCTTCAAAGGGTTTGAGATAACGACAGACTAGATTGGGATGTACTAGGTTGAATTTATAGACGTTAGCACTACCTAGCTGGTAATGAGCAGGCTCCTGTACTTGCTGTGGGGTTTGCTTTCCTGACTGTATATGACAGTCTAGTTCTTGTTAGTGGCCACTTTTTGCTTTTGCTGCTTGCTATAGTGCTGTACTGCTGATCACCTCACTGTGTTGTGCCTGGGAATCTTTTGATAACAGTCATGGCAATGCACCTGGGCTGGCAGGTGGTCACGGTATTGCTGCTGCTTCTGTGCTGCTGTACTGGACAGCCTGGAACCCCCACGTGCATTTGAGTTGAAGGAACTGTGACATGTATGTGAGTCCATGGTTCACCATGATCCAGAGATTCACCACAGCCCAGGGAGGACTCCATTTCAGAGCAGGTGAAGGCCTGAAGGACAATGTGACATGACCCTGTGAGAAGCCTGTGCTTTGGAGCAGGTTTGCTGGCAGGACTTCTGAACTCATGGAGGATCCACACGGGAGCAGTTTGTGAAAAACTGCAGCCCCTGGGAAAGATCCATGTCAGAGAAGTTCAGTGAGGACTGGCTGCCATGGGTGGAGCAGGGGAAGCAAAGATTCCTTTGCAACCCATGGTGCAGCCCATGGCTGTTCATCTGAAGTGCATGGAGGACTACAATGTGGACTATACTAATGGTGCCCTCTAGTAGGAACCCCTTGCTGTAGACAGGCTGGAGACAAGGAGAGGAGTTCATTGCAATGTTAAAACTGATAAAACTGGTCCAAAAGGACTAAGGGTAGAGACTGTAATGGATATACATTTAAATTGTTGCAATTGTAGTGATTTGAGTGGTATGTTACAAGAATTACTAGAAGAGGAACAAATCAAACCAATAGGGGAGACCGGACCTGGGCTGACTTTGGTGCCCAGAAACTCCAAACAGTGCAGCACCTCTCCTGTCCCAAGTGGCCAACATAACAGATAGAGCCCAAAGTCATGGACTAGATGAACTGAAAGGACATTTTATGAACACTTGTGAGTATTTTATGGATATTTTACAGGGATGGTCTATAGACTAAGAGAATGATATCTGTGTCTTAAAAAAGGGGAAGGGGGAGGGTAATTTTCTAATGAGGTTGTGTTGATATTATTGGACCTGAGTATGCAAATGTATGGAAAAAGAGTTGGAATGTGCTGGGTCTGGCTGAGCAGAGTTAATTTTCTTCTCAGTAGCTAGTATGCGGCTGTGTTTTGGATTTGTGTGGAACACAGTGATGATAACAGAGATATTTTTGTTATAGCTGAGCGGTGCTTACACAGAGCCAAGGCCTTTTCTGCTTTTCATACTGCCATGCTGGTGATGAAGTTAGGGATACATGGGAGTCTGGGAAAAGATGCAGTCAGGACAGGTGACCCAAACTGACCAAAGAAATACTCTGTACCATATGACATCACACTCAGGATATAAAGTGGGGGGAAGAAAGAGGAAGAGGAGATGTTTGGGGTGATGGTGTCTGTCTTCTTCAGTAACTATTATGTCTGATGGGCTCTGCTCTCCTGGGGATGGCTGAATGCCTGCCTGCCCATGCAAAGCAATTTTTTTTTGCTTTGCTTGTGTGTACAGCTTTGCTTTTCTTACTAAACTCTATTTATCTCAACACATCAGTTTTCTCACTTTTACTCCTCCTGTTCTCTCCCTGATTCTGCTGGTGGTGGAGTGAATGAGTGGCTGTGTGGGCTTGACCTCTGGCTGGGGTTAAACCATGATACACAAGTTCAATTCTAAACAGATTTTGAAGCATAGAGAGATATCTAAGGATTTTGTGTAAATTTAATTTGCAATGATTATATTTTATTGATTATTAATAATATCAATTTCTAATGATTTCACAGAAGAGTACAAATTTCCTTCTTTCCTTAGTCTTCAACACCATACCCAGAGAGAATGTTTTTGTTCTATCTATCTATCACTTTCAACAATAAACAGAATTAAATTACATGAATTATACAAATCCTATGATCTAACGCATCTCCTAAAGTGGACTGTACTTTATGGGATTAGATCATTTTGAGAAGCAAGAAGAGCAGAAATCATATTGAAAAACATAAAATTCCAGCTATTGATGGACTTCTCTGCATCTCTTTTGCACAAAACCCTCATTATCCTACACCATATGCTCTGCAAGAGTATAAATGTAGGAAAGTGCATAATTCTGCAGCTGCAGAATAACAACACATCAACATAATTTCTTAAGATACTTCTCCACAAACATATATGTGTTGTTTGCTACTGTAAGACAAAAATGCTTTCTTGTAAAGATGTAGTGTGGAAAAACATCAAAAGCTAGCAATGCAATGACTGTAGACTAAGAATATCTTTCTCCACTTCAGTCCTTAGAGAAAGCAAACCATTGTGCATTAGATTTATTTCACTCTAACATTTGACAAGAAAAAAAAAAAAGAAAAAATATAACCTCAACTGACGGTTGCTTTACTATTGTTAAAACAACAATAAACTCAACCCTGGTAAATCCTTCCCAGTTCTGCCTTTTTTTATCTAAGGCAGGAGCTGTGCATTATTTGGTGGGAGGTAAGGGAGGTGCATCCACCCCTTGATGCATAGCTGACACAAACGAGATTCCACTTTGTTATCTAGTTAGAGGGTCAGGATCTGGGAGTGGAAGATGGGGCAGAGCTGTTTTGTCCTGGGGCCAAGTATTTCTTCACTAAGAGTCACGGAAGTTAAGGTGTCTTTTGTTTGTGATGCTCATATTCTTCCCTTTGGACTCTCTAAAAATGTAGAACTCTCACAGAATCTCTTAAGCTTATGGTAGATGTTTCTCCCCTTCCAGCACCTTAATTACAACTTTCAGAAAGTGAATTCTTTATGAAAACTCATTACTGTGTAATATTTTTGCTTTAAAGGGAAAACTTGTTGATTGGACAAAGGGGCATTCTCTTTTCTGTTCATTTATGATAGGGTGATTAGACTTCACAGGAAGGTTCTCTAATAATTACACAAAGCAAAGGGAAAACCTTAATTAAATTTTAACGATGACTAAGACTGTGCTGATTAGGATAATATAGTCATTTTACCCTATTACAAGTCTTCTTGTTTATATTGTGTGTTGCTAGTACTTATGAAGCTTATCTCAAAGTTTTTTATTTATCTTAATTTGGTAATCTCTTCTGTTATTAATTACAAACCCCATTTACACTTTCTACACCTCATCATTACTATAATGCGGTGATGTGTTCTGCAAAAGGCACGATTACATGAATGACAACAGCTCTTCTGTAATATATGTGATAATTTTCTCATGTAAGTTCTAGGATTCATGGACCTAAAGTATATTTGATTTCAAATTTGATTAAATTAAGTGTCCAAAATGGCAACATGGTCTTTGCCCAAAAGTTTTGTTTGCTTTCTTTTGGTAAACTGACCAGATATCTTATAAGGTGGGTGGGCTGTAGGACTCGATCTTTTTTCTGTGTCCATCATTGTAATAACTTTGAGGCTTGCAGAAATACTTGGAGCATAGGGCCCTGTGTTGAGAGACATTTAGACACTTAGAGACATGGCTCAGCCCCCAGAGCTGTAGTGCAACAACACGCCAGATACGTTATGATTCCCACTAACTAGGCAGGCATCTGAGCCACATGAGTTATCCATGAGGTGAATAAATTGAGAGATGCTGAAAGTCTGGATGCAGTCAATAGGAAATGTCAAATGCAGGTCTGCTTGCAGAAGTCTATAACGCTGACCTATGCTCTTGGAATTGTCATGCCTTTCAGATGTACAGAGCCAAATATTCTGGAACAGCAACAGCAGCCTCAAAAATGAGAAATGTGATGGATCACACTATTGGGATACTAGGGTATTCCTCTGATAAAGTGGTATTCTTATATAGAAGCAAGATTATATCTTGTTGACATAAGGACAACAAGAGAAAAAGTAAAGCAGGGATTCATTCAAAAACTCCCAGTGATAGTGCATCCTGGGGAGAAAAGAAGTCTGTAGCCTGGTGGTAACACATCTGTGGCAGCATAACCTCTGAGATAAACAAGAAAATTAAATCCTGGACTCCCATATCTAGTATGAGGGTGACATAGAGTGTGAGGTCTGACATTAGCTGTAAGCATTTGCTTACGAACTAACAAAGGTTGGAAAATTAATACAGCATCCCATTTCATTATAAGGCTTTCCATTGAGGTGCTGGAAGCCCAAGCACTTTATGCAATGACCTAGATCAAGCTGAGGTTTCCACACTGCTCACTTGAGAACCGTAACACATGCAGTTAGAACTTGAATATTTAGATGTAAGCAAGCAATGTACATTGCTTATTTTCATACCTTTGTGGAAAAAAAATGAGTCCAGAAGTACAGGCTAATTTTACTGGTGGCTGTGGGTAAGAAAGAAGTATGAAAGCTATGGAAGCATCAGTGCTGTTTCAAGGGTCTCTACAGGATATATGGGGGACAGATTCTTAAATTATTGTCCAAACCTACCCCTTTTGCATCAATATCAAGGTAGGACATATCTCCTTTATCTTCTGTTTCCCTTGTGGAGTTCCCATCTGCACTGGTAAGTAGCTTGGGCAATATTTCCTGTGTACTTCAATATAAATGATCATTGTTACACTTCTTGCTATTCAAACTCATAAGATGGGCAATGACACGTTATGGCACCATTCAGCATTCACTTTGGTTCCTTGTCCTTCTGTGTCATTAGAAGATCAGTCATTCTCAACATTGCACTGTTCTCTGCAATTGCTTTGAGGTGGATCTGCTGCAGAATGTTGCTTGCTAAGTTACATAAAAGTTGTGTCCTGCTTGGGGATAAGGGTGTACAATTTTACATTAATATGAATGTAGATTACAAAATATGTCTGAGATATATTTGGCTGACAAACATGTTCATGCTCTAAGGTGGCTGAAGGCAAATAGCTTTGCATTGTCAATGACTCATCACAGCTCTCAGTCCAACATGTAGGATGCAATCCTCCAAAGGAAGTGTGAGGTAGCAAGGATAGAAACAAATGGGTTTGGATAGACAAAGGGCTCAGCCTAGTATTTCAGATTTCAGTGACAAAGGTATGGAGGAACACTTAGGGTCATTATTAAAAGATGTCTAAAGAAATAATGAAGCATAAAGAAGTGACATGATCAATAAATTAGCTCCAGTTTACATTTGTTATAATTCTCACCTAATTGCTTGCTTGGGACTGCCCATGACCTTAATTGCATACTGGTATGTCACCTTTGAACTCTGATCTGTTAATTTTAATTGTAAACAATAGACTGTCTTTGAAATATTTCCTCCAGTGTTCCTCTTTTCTGTCACAACTGAACCTATGCCTCCCTGNATTAGGATTTTTTAACACTGCCAGCAGACCTTAAAAAACAATATTGCACCAATAATGTCCTTCAACTTGCTCTAATACAAGCGAGGCGTAGATCTTTCTATCCACTGGGTAACATTTACATTTATTCCCTCCTATGTGCTACACAGCCATTAATCACTCTAGCAGCCTCTCTACCTCATAGGAGATGTAGGGCAATGATAATGTTTTATGTGTGTAATTAATCCTGTGCCAGATGTGTAGTTTCCAAGACTACTGCCATTACAGTATTGACAGGATTCAGAACAAATATCCAGGCACTGGGTTAGTAATGATTTTAATATGATAATATCCAGTTACTCATAAACACAGAATATTCAGACCTTAACTTTTACATCAGTGTTGTTATTTGTAAAGGCTTTCAGAGAACTGGAGAAGAGGGTTTTATACTCCTGATGCTGCTGTTAAACAAACAGCACACAATTAACTTATCAGCTGAGTGTGCATAATTCCTCAATTCTCCACCATTCAGTGATAGTCACCATTTGTGAGGTGAGTGGGATAATTTATAGTGAAAATAAAGGTTATCCAGGGGAAAAAAATGATGCCTGGCAAGCTGCATATACCTTTAAAGGTTTGGATTTTAAATTGTGCTACCTTTCATTCCTGCTAAAAAGATCACTTTTGCCTGATTCTTGGCCAAATGACAAATTAAATTGCATACAATTGCAAAATTGAGGGAAGTAAAAACTCTGCTAATTTTCTTTCACAAAACAACCCCTTTGCAATGCATATGGATCTTCAGTTGAAAATGGACAGGATTATCACTCTTCCATGGTTTTATGCTTTTTCCTC
>WEIV01008077.1:18435-39024 GCA_013390005.1 Calyptomena viridis
TGAGCTATCTCCTCATCTGCTTTCTGCAGTGCATTTACTTCCAAGTTCCTGCTTCTCAATTCCTTAACTGCTCTGAAAAACACCACCCCACAGTACTCTGTTGCCACTGGGACATTTTCACTTCTTCCTCTCTCTCTCCATCACTAATTTGCACATGGAGGCAGGGGAAGAGTGTACAGAGTGTATGTCTCTATGGACAGGGGTAAGACTCAACTGCATGTTGACAGCTCCCACTCCCAGAAAATATACTTTGACTTTGGTGCCGAATGCTTTGGGTCTGCTTAGGAAACATAACTTTGGTAGGGTAGCTATTAATTTTAATTGTCCCCTATCACTCCTCAGTGTGAGGCCATTTTGACCTATTTCCTTGCAATAGTCTCTAAGCTATTTTGCAGGACTAGAAACTGTTATTCACAGACTTCACTCAGGATGAAGGTAGACTCAGCAGTTCACCTAGAAGCAGAATATTCCTTCTGAAGACACAGAGAATAAATAGCAAGATTCATCATCTGTGTTAGTCGTTCTTATATGCACTCTGATATTTGCCTCATTTGATCCACAAGTTGAATGGGGATTTTTTCCTTTTACATTTTCTTCTGCAGAACAATTAGCTCCATGATTTCCCATATGCTGAATTAAAAAATTTAAAAAGTTCACATCACCTAAATATATGTTTTATGGAAAATTTAGCAAAAAGTTATACACATTGGAAAGTATGTATTTACTATTGTTTGATTATTTTTCCTTCATACAAAAGAAGTTTCAATCTGTATTTCTCTTTTTTTCCACACAGACCATAGCTACAGATGAATTCTATGTGTAATGTTGAATTGCTGTTAACAGCATAATTACATGTAAGGTGTTTTTAATATTAAAATAGTGAAAGAAAAGATAATAAACATGTTGTCAGAAACATTTAGAACACCTGAACTCTGTGATTAATATCTGTGAATATGTGAGTAGCTGCTTGCCAATTTGTTCCAACTAAAATGANAGTCAGTGAGTAAGTAGCCTAATTCTGTGAATTTGTCAGATCTCTTCTTGAATTCATTTACACTCAAGGCCTTCACAGTTTTCTGTAGCTATTAATAGGACAATGTTAATTATATATAATTATAGTGGTAAGTTTTTGTTTCTTCTAAAGTTAATGCCTGGGATTTCTATTAAATATTTCCTATTCCTGGTATTACAAGATAGAGTAGGGAAGCATTTCCTTTTTACACTTTTCACTACTGTTACATTTCTAAATTTCTAAATTACGTAATGTCCCTATTATGTTACATATCCGTCCCATCACATTTCTCCAGCCTTGTGTCTTACCCCACAGAACCTTCCAAGCCAATGTAGTTGGTTGGGGTTTTTTTAAATGATTCTGTGTGTCTGAGCATGTCTGATGTTCCTCTTTGTGTTCTTCTGTGAAAGCTCCTCAGATAAGCTGACCAGATATATATTTAGGAATCAAGATTAGTGTTTTTAGATGTAGTTAAGGATTTATACATAATGTTACTGTTTGTTTCACTCTCAGTTCTTCATACGTTATTGTTCCTTTTGACCAGTTGATGTTTCATCATGTTCATATCTGATTTCTTTTGGAAATCTTGAGTTAATGTTGGCAACAAAGCTACAGCAGTGGGAAAAGACTGTATGAGTGAAATGCCCATATTTCCAAAACTTGAGAAATGTCTAATGGAACATCTGAGCACCTGAGTTTCATGAATTCCTGGAAGTGCTCCCCAAATTATAGTCTCAATAAAGTTTTTTAGAACAAATCCACAAAGGAGCTGTAAATCTGCAATATGTGATGAATGGGAGCAAGTAGAAGAAGCCAGGAATGAAAATAAGGCAGAAAAAACAAACACCAAATTGGATATAAACTGTTTCAAGGTGGTTCAACTTAGTAATTTTCTCCTTTTCCCCACACTGATCTGCTAAAAGCCAGTTTTATGGGTGATTTAGTCTAAGCAGTTCCTTAGAATCATGTAATGCAGAATGAACCCAAACAACATACTTTAGGATTTTCTTCCGAGTGAAAAAAATGAAAATAATCTAGTTTGCTTTTCTGCTATGATTTCAATTTTTCTTTTCCACATCAATCATGTACTAGTTTCTCTAGCTCTCTAGACAGGTTCTTCATTCTTAAGCACTTAAAAAGCAAGAAAGGCTTTTTTGCTTTCAATAACTTGGTCTTCAAAATCTTTTGTAGTTGCTTTTATTTCCATTTCAAATTTGACTTGTCAAGGCTAATATTATTTTCTCTTCTTTTTTTTTTACATGTATTGCTTCTATATTCCTTTTAAAAAGGATATCTTTCTAACTGCCTTCCCTATGACTTCAGTATTTAATTGTGAAAAAATATTTTTAAAATATCATTTTAAAAATGATGCCATGAGGCTGCCTAGGGGAGTTGTGGATGTCCCATCCCTTAAAGTGTTCAAGGCCAAGCTGGATGGGGCTTTGAGTAACATGGTCTGATAGAAGATGTCCCTGTACATGGCAGGGGGATTGGAACTAAATGATCTTAGAGGTTCCTTTCCAACACATACCATCTCATGATTCTGTGATTCTATGATTTCTTTGGGGGAAGCAGAGGATGGATTTTCGTATTTGTAGTATTAGTGTTTCTATTTTTCCCACAAGAGATGAGGACACTGTAACCTTTTTTCTCTAGTTCAAACCTCTATAAATTCTATTGGTTGACTTAGTTTTGGGACTTTTTTTACTCTCTCATGTTACTTGACCTGAGCTGACTACTCAGGACTACACAGTCTACAAAGGAAAAAGAGAAAGTAAAGTCAAGTGAAAATAAAGCTGAACTTAGCTAGGACTCACTGACAAATACCTGGATAAGAAAGTAAATAAATATAGCAGTTCATATGCAGACTATCAGCAATTTTGTTAATTTTAACACAGATAGAAATTTTGCAGATAAAATACGACTTCTTTCAAAAACAGAACATGCACAGAAAATTCAAATATTAATGCAAAAATGTAATGGGATATTAGTTAGTTCAGGCTAAGAAATACACGACTTATGTAGATCTGTTTTCCTCCAGCAAACAGTACGTGTTTTTATTTTAAGTAGTTTATGCTGACTACTGGGTTATAATTGATTGCATGACATGGTTTATTTGGAATCTATCCTCAGATTTTTGCCATACACATTTGCCAGTCCTATCAATCATTTCCAACATGAAGGACACATTGTTTAGCTCCTGCCCAGCTGCACAGATTTTCATGTTACTAATTTGAATTATTTACAGTGTATGAGCTTACCCTAAGGACCCTGTGATGCAGTATATTGTTTCCTCTTGGTAGTGTTTATAGCTGTAAGAGAGGAGTTACTGTAATTTTTTAAAATTGACATAATATCTGTTTATGATCTCTCGCTAGAACATGCTGAACCCATTTACACTATCACCTGCTTTTAAACTAGATACTATGAGCTGTGGAGAAATGTTGGCAGTTGCAGCACATGAAGATATAATATGGCTTCATGCATCGTCTCTTCCAGGAATGTTAGGCCAGAGAGAAATGCCTAAGAAATTCCAGGCTGTTAAGCAGATTTCATATTTGCTTTGTGAAAATCCCTGTCATGCAATAAACCTCACATTGAATAAACTGTGAGTAAAATAGCTTTGTTATGCTTTTAAGCTTCTGGCATATCTCACCAAAATATGTGGAGCTAAAGCAAGATAGCTCTCCAATTTTAGGGAGATCTCATATTGCTGACCAAGAAGCAATGGCAGAAGTACTGTTGTCTCACAGACTGCATTTTTATCCCCCATTTCTCAGAACAGATGCTCTTGATTTATGCCAAAATGCACTACATTCAAGCCAGTGACATCTATATGAAAGTTTAACCCACAGTTAATCTACTATACTGTGTGGTCCCTGTGTTCTTGTGCTTTCAACACTGTTACTGTGAACAAGAATAAAATATTAGGTAATGATGCTTCGACAACAACTATAATTAAACTACTATCAGAATGACAACCCACAAAAAAATAAATTATGGAAAAGATAGAGGGGAAGTTTATTTTCTGGCAAAAGCTGTTATGGGATTGATGTCAGTGACACTCTTTGTGTTAATACATGGAGTAGCCTTTGTGTCAATATTGATGTAAATTGATTGATAGAAACTGACTGCCTCTGGTTAAACTTGAACAAGGCCTAGAGAAAATACCTTTGAAAGATCTATTTTTCTGCACCAGTCATTTTACCATTTCAGCAAATATCTGATATTTTTTTCCTTAGAAAATAATTTTCCACAGCAAACAAAAAAGCACTATGTGGCACAATTGCTTAAAATAAGTCATTTGGGAGTTGATGCAAAGTCCTTTGAAGTCAATGAAATGTTGCTGTTGACATCAGTACCTTTTGCATCTGATCCTCTAAGGGATAAATATAATAAAAGCTGGTGACAAAGAAGAAGGGTAAAGCTGAAAGATAGATAAAAAGAGATGAAAGGGAGAAAAAATTGTCACACTCACCCAGCTTCATACCACTTGCAATGAATCCATTAGGATATTTAACCACTTAAACTAAATAAGAGTTTCTCTTTATCATGATCTATTAAATGATAGGGAGAACACACCAACAATGTCACAGGTTTTCTATGAAGGTAGGCTACAAAATCAGGGTGTGTGATGTACAAAAAGTGTTGCATTTACAGCAGCTGCCATTGATTTAAGGGACAATACAGGCTTCAGTGAAACATATGAGATGTTTAGTGTCTTCCCATGGGTAGGGTCTTTTCTTCACAATATCTATTTAGCCTAGAAGTGCAATGCCAAAGAGCTGTAACATGTCACAACTCAAATGCGTTTTCAAACACTGTTCTCTTTTTACAGCTAGCTCTTTTCTTCTTGAAAGATCCTTCTTTCAAATACTACCTTTAAGCACATATTGTTTGTGTCTTTTAGCAGAAACCCTTTTTCTTTCATTAGCACTCTTCTGTAGCATCCATTCTTCAGCACTGTGCTTTAAGTATGCATTTTTCAGTTGGAACAAGCTGAAGTTTAAACAAACATAAAATAACTTTTTTGATCGTAGCTGGCATTTTTAAATATTAATATGCTTTTATGGAAATACATGCTGATGGAAGGAATCTCATTAATATCAGGATGATCTTTGTCAATGTAATTTTGAGGCACTATTTTCTGAGCTAGATGGTTATAACAGCATTCACATTTCCTGTGACCTTGCTAGACTATATGTACATAGTCCAGCTGGGAAAATATATGAACCCCTACAGCTTTAGGTCAGGTCAAATACTAGTTCTTCATGTGTCTTTGAATTTATACCAAAGAATCCCACATGGATAGTAGTAGTATAGTCAGATACATGCAGCTAACTTTGAATATCTGATTCATTTACATGTTCTTAATTTTCGTATTTGTATCAACCTTGAACTTCAGTTCCTACAAAACACTTCTCTTTTTATTTTCTTAAGCAATACACCTTAAACGCCTTTCTATTGAGCACATAAATATTTAACAGTTGTGTTTTTCTTCAGCGTTTTCTAATAGCTCTTTCAGAATGTTCAGATTTTACTATCAGTAAAACAATACAACCAGCTGCATATAGTATGCTCTAATCTCAGGAATGTGAGGTTGAGTTATTTTGAAAGCTCACAATCTAGGTTTTACTTTCATGATTTATTGCATCAAAACTGAAAAAATTGGTCTTGAGTAGGGCTAGGACTAAGGTTACTTTATACAGTCTACTGTGAACACTACCCGAAAAAAATTAAATTATAAACATTTTCCCCAACCTGTGTGTTGTGGTTTTAAGTAGCCAGAGTTTTTTATTAGTTGAGGGGGCTAGGAGAGAGGCTTCTTTAAGAAGCTGCTAGAGTTTTTCTCTGCTCTAAGCTAGCCAAGGTCAGGCAACAACGCCTCTGTGATAACATATTTAAGAAGGAGTAGAGAAAAAAAGTCTGCGCAGAACATCATGGCCGCTTAAGAGACAGGAGGGTGAGGAGTTTGATTAACAGCAAGGTCAGAGAGAGGAGAAAGAGAAGATGCCTTAAACACTGGAATAGGGCCCCAGCAATCTGTGAGGAATCATAGGGGCGAAGATTCTTCAGCCTGTGAACCCGTGGAAAGACTGGGAGATTTTTCCACGCTGGAACAGAGACATGCCGGAAAAGAGAGGCTGTGATCCTGTGTTTGGAGCAGAGGGGCCTGGTGGAGTCCTGTGGGCCGTGAGAAGAAGAGACGCTGGAGCAGCAGAGCAGCATTTCTTGGGACGACCGGTGGCCTGTGAGAAACACTGAAGCACTGAAACAGCTGAGCAGCTGGCACCTGAAATGACTGCACCTATGGTAAAGTGACTTACGTGACAACAGTACNTCAGAGTCAAACCATGACACTGTGCTAAACACTGGTAAAGATGTAGAGAGCAGAAGCATTCACCTATTTAAGACTGTCTGCTGCAGAACTGGGCAGGCTTGCCATTCCTACATAATCAGATGAAAAGAAAGTACTTGACAGTGTCATATTGAAGTATTTAACATATAAATATAAAATATTTAGAATTCTTATCTAGCCTTTATTAGCAACCAAGGCACTCTAAGCCAAAAGGAAGAGGTATCATTCAATCAAGACTTTATTTTCATGGATCAAGTTTCAGATAATTTGGCTTATGGTCACTAAAATTATCAGTAAGGGTCAAGTAATGTCTAGTGATAAATTTGGCACAAGTTTGAGACCATCACTTCTACTAGTACAATAACCACAAATCCTCCATATTTTGTAGCAAGGTTTAATTGTTTTTTAAAGGGAACTCACACAGGTGGGAAGGAACATGTAATAATGAGATTAAATATTTCTGCAGATGTTGAACCCTGGGCATTTTTTCAACGGTTTAATGAACATCCTGGAATATTACACTGTAGTCTAATGGTGAAAAAACAAGTGGGTCAAATTTTTTCTTTCAACTGTGAGTTTTACTTTATGTTAAGGGACTTTCAAATTGTTTCATAAAACTGTTTAAATTGATAAGATATTTTTTTAATTTTCCCTGCATTCAGTTACCAAAGCTATAATTTGCAATGTATAATCATATTTTCTGAATGCTAAACATTCTGACAGAAATTAATATTAATAAGTATTAAAAACTATATTGATTTATTAAAAAATAATAAACAGAATTTTTCATTTTATTTCTAGAACAAATATGCACTTACACACACCTATTCTGTTGGTGTGCAGGTAGCAGGGCAACTTTGGGGCCTAAGCATATTTGGCAGAGAGGCTGCAACAGGCTGTGTCCCCTGGACACAGCCTGACATCTGTGGTTGGATAAGGAGAGCTGACCTTTAGGCCATTGGGTGATTAATGTAAACATTATAGTGTGTTGTATAGTTGCTTGCTTGTGTAGAGAGGCAGACAGGCATCTTGTCTATGCAGACAGACATGTCTAGGGCCACAGACATACTGTCTATGTGGCATGGACATATGGTCTGTTATAGGGTAGGTAGGCTAGACATAGGAAGCCTATATGTAGTTAGGGTTAGGCTGTAGAATATGTGTATGAAAGCAGGTTAATAAAACACCTCAGTGTTCACCCTGAGGAACTCCATGAAACGTTGTCACCTCATCATTCCACTGCTTGGACTCCCGAATGTGACACTATTTTCCAAAAATATAAATTCTCAGCAGCATGTATAGAATATATATCAAGGCTATAATGAAGTGAGGGAAGAAATCAAATCATATTGGGTCATCTTTTCTCTCTATGGCACTATCTATGGCGCTATCTGCAAGGGCTTCAACAGATTAAAATGTTACTATGCTAAAGAACCAATTGAATCAACATCATGAACAGAGCAAGGGGCATGTCAGTAAAAGGGTTATTTCGAGATGTGTGTTTAGTGATTTTTTGAATACTTCGCCTTTTGTCTTGTGCTGGTTTTTGCTGGAGCAGAATTAATTTTATTCACGGTGACTAGTACAGAACTGTGTTTTGGATTTGTCTGAATACAAGGTTGATAACATAGAGATGTTTTTGTTATTGGTGAGCAGTACTTTACACAGAGCCAAGGCCTTTTCTGGTTTTCATACTGCCACGCTGGCTAAGAAGTTGGGGATGCATGGGAGATTGGGAGGAGACACAACTGGGACAGGTGACCCAAACTGATCCAAGAGATATTCCATACCATATAATATCATATTCAAAATATAAAGTGGGGGAAAGAAGGAGGAAGAAGGGGATGTTTGGAGTGATGGCATTTGTGACTGTTATGTCTAATGGGGCCCTGCTCTCCTGGAGAGGCTGAACACCCACCTGCCCATGGGAAGTCTTAAAATAATTCCTGGTTTTGGTCTTCTCGCACATGCACAGCTTTTGCTTTTGTTATTAAATGGTCTTTATCTCAAGATACTAGTTTTCTGGCTTTTGCTCCTGCTGGTCAAGGAGTGAGCAAGTGGCTGTGTGAGGCTTGGCTTCTGGCTGGGGTTAAACCATGGCATGTCATTAGACGACTAAGGCTTTTTTTGGTTGGGTTTGGTTTTTTTCATATATGTGACTTTGGTTTTCTGAGGTCAGTCAAGTACATGATGTAAGCTTATCATGCTGGAGTTGTGCAGTCTGTTATTTGCTGATTTTTTTTTACACTGTGCATGAATTTCTTTATGGCAAAGAAATAATTATAGAGTTGTCATTGTATTGCAGTACCTTTCAGAAACCCTAAGAAGTAGACAGAGTAAACCTGCACTTTTCAAAACAGCAGTAGAAGTAGCAGCTGAACAAAAATTATTATAAGGTATTTTAATCATTCACATGACAGCTGTTAAATAAGAAGTAGTCCAAGTGCCAGAACTCCCCTCGTGAATGTTTAACAACTTAACTGCTAAGGAATCAGTGATGTTTTTCTGTGCTATTACATTCAGGACCATATAGTGTCAAAATGTAAGAAAAATAACTGCGCTTTAGATGGTCAAACTCTGTCTTGAGTCACCACAGATCCGTCACCTCTGGATAGCAAAATATTTTCCATAGTAGAGGTCAAGTGGCAGCATGAGCTGAGAGCCCAGAGGCCATGTGGCTACAATGAGTAGGACTCAGCAGCACATACAACTGTCTCTGAGTATCTCTGCTTGTGGCCCAAAACCTTCTGTTTGTTCTTCTGTTGTCCCACATGAAAGGGAGCAGGCCCAACCTGGACGTGCCAAGGTTCTTGGATGGGAGCTCATGAGCTTGCATAGGAGGGAAGGGATACAAGGAGATCAGATGTGTTTCTGTTAGATCATGCAGCTCAGGACTGAGACCAGTTAGTTTTAATTCAGTCTCCTCCTCCTCTCTCAGCATGACGAGTGCTCCAGTCCATTGACTGCCTTAGTGGCCCTCCTTTGGACTTGCTCCCATGTGGTGCCACATCTGTCATTTGCTGGGGAAAGAAAACAGGACACTGCAGTCCAGGTCTGATCTCACAAGTGAAACTCCACAGCTGAACACTTACCAACATCTCACTTTCTCTGTCCACACAGATGCAACAACTCATGGATCTGGGAATGAGTTCCATTGCCTACTTAAAGGTGCTATTAAAAGATGGCCATTCCAAGACCTTCATGTGTCTGAGATACCCACTCAGCTGTACTTCAAATGACACTAGCATCTGTGTGCAGGCAGTTGAGTCCTTCCATCAGTGCCTGATTGTAGAGAGACACCATAGGAGATGTTCAGATGCTGGATGTCAGAAACTACTCTTAACAACTTTCTCTGTCTCTTTCAAAGCAAAGATGATGGCCTCAAAAAAGTCATCCTGTGGCACATACCTGGCCATCCACTTGATTTAACAGGTGCCTTTAGTCGTGCTTTTTATCAGTTCCTCTTTCCAAAACATTCCTCATCTCCATGAACTTCTGTGTTAGTCTGTTCTTTATTTGTCTGGCAACTACTCCATTCCTTGCTGTCATGACCATCAAAACATCATGATTTAGAGTCCTGGTTTACAGCTATGCCAAATAGCTGTATTTAGCATAGGGTATGTGTGTAGGATATGTTGAGTTTTTCTTCATATATTTCTGAGACATAAAACTGCCAGGAGGGAACTGAGAAGGGAAATTTGCAGTTAGATTAATAAGGAGGAAAAGATGTGCTGTAATTCTGCCAATTCAATTGAATTTAAAAGCAGAGTATAAATCTAGTATAATAAAGTTCCTAGAACTTGTGTGAAAATTGGCAGCTGGGTAGAGGACAGAAATGTTTCCAGTGCCCCTGCAAAGGGGAAGAGTGGCTGTACACGCCATAACAAGTGCTGCCTGGCAGCAACTGCACAAGGAGCTCCAGAGTAGCCTTGTCCTGCCTGCAATGGGGTAAGCAGAAGTGTAGAGAGGCAGCACTGACTAGATGGATGGCACTGGGCAGAATAAAGCATGCTGCTCTGTAGAAAAACAGATTTCATTAATTCTCCTACTCAGTGAAAACAATTTTTTATAAACAGCAGTAGCAACCTACCAGCAAGCTCATGGTACTAAAAATAATGTGGGACTTGATTACTCTATTTGTCTAAATGCCTTCACCTCTAGTCCCTTCTTTTTCTGCCAGTTTAGAATGATATTTTTAGTGGCAGAGCTTGTTGAGCAGCAGGATCTTCGCAATTATTAAGAACATTTCCCTTGACAACAGTTTTTAATAATTGTGAAGGTCCTGCAGCATGACTCAAAAATTATGCTTACTGTTTAGTACAGCGTGACAGATTTGGAGCCCAAAATAACCCAGATGAATAGGTAAGTTGGACTGGGTGGTTGATCTGAAGCTATCAAAACTGGCTCAGCACCACATGAGGTTTTGTTGAACATCAAACTGAATAAACAATGTGAAGAGAAACCAATATGATATTAACGTTGGGACTGAGAGCAGATGTTGGACTCCACAGTTAGCCACCTACACTTAAAATGCAAGCGATACTTGGAGCTACAACAAGCTAAGTTTAGAGACCAGTCAAGTTGTTTGGTTTTGGTTTTTTGTAGCAAAGAGGATAGAGCTCACAACAAGTTCTGGTGAAAAATAGAGATTGTCATTTCTTGGTGCTAGAGCCCACCTAATTATTTTTTTTCTTTTTTTTCTGCATAACTGGATCATTAGTTCAGGGTCACCTTGCACCTCTGCAGTGTCCTGTGCTGGAAGCAAAATGAGTTACTGATGAAAGGGGAAGACTTACCTTTCTATGCCTTCTTTGCTACTAACATACTCTTGCAAGATTGTAGCTTTAGTTTCTGCTATTCCACCATTGGTAATAACCCAGAGATTATCAGCATTATGGAAGGTTTTGTAATTAGCAGGAATATCTTCCAACAGCCTAAAGGGGTTATGCAGACTTGTACCAAATGCCAAAACTCATTTTCTAAGTAATCTCAAAACTGTTTTCACCCAGTCCTTTTAAAACTCAGGCACAATCTCTTGAACCCAGTGAGGTTTAGGGTGAAGTACAGTTCTCCCTTGCCATTTCTCTGTATCCTGACCTGGCTTCAGAAAAACCTTCCCATGGTACACACAATGGAGATATCACATCACGCTTGTTTGGCTTTCTGACAACATGAAACAGTGTTGTCAGACACTTCTGTTTTCCTGATCAATGACACTATGCCTCCAAATGGTCTCTGCCCTAAAAATGCACACGATATATATATATAAATACATATACATACATTCATTTATATTCTCGGCACAACAGATGAAATAATTCTGCACTGTGTATATTTTTGTGCTTTTAAGGTGCACTGTTGCTTTGCAAGCAAAACAGTAGATCTTTCATTTGCTGATGACATTGCACAAAGTGCTTATAATTCAGTGTTAGCTTATCAGCCATCCAATCTCTCACTCCAGGGAATGTGTCAACCATCAAAAGGAGTGGAGGAGGTGTGCTGAATCTTAATGTCTTGTATTTCATCAGACTCACTTTCTTAAGGGCATTTAATCAATGAGGACAAGTAGTAGGCAGATTTTTAAATAAATGTGCCACTTTAGGTTAATCTGCAGTACAGTTGAATGTATTTGTTTATGCGATACCTCGAATATGTTCCTTTGCTGCTCAGCTGAATCGATAATCTGTAAATCAAAACATGTTACAAGTAGTTTTAAACTAGCCCTTGAGCAACAACGTCATTTGACCTACCGGTATCTAAACCATTCAGAAGTTTCACATCCAAGGGTGTTTATTGTCAGTTTCATGTTCAGCACAAGTTTCAAGAGAAGCTTCAGTAAATCCAAATTGGGTTTTGGTCATTGCAGACTTACAGGAATATTTTTGTGGATTGTTTTTATTTGAATGTGGGTTTTTTTTCCTGTTTTCTCTCTTTTTTATTCTTTTTTCCTTTTGTGAAGCAGTTTTTTTTAGAAAAATCACAAGCATTTGCAATATTTAAGCATTGCCTCTTACTATTGCTTATCAGTATTATTTAACAATGAAATCAAATGATAGAATCAGAATCATATAGGATAACATGTATACCTTTAGAACCCTGTTTACTTTTAAAATGGTGAAAACAGAAAAATAGATATAATTGGTTGTATGGACTTGTAGGCATTTGTGCTTGTGTGGGTGATAAGCAGCTACCCATGGGTTTTACTTTATGATGTTAACTCCCTGCCAACTAAAACACTGAAACCATTTATCCTTCATGCTTGTATATGAAACAAAGATTATAAAAAAATTCATGGAAGAAAAAAGGATCATGCATTAGTGTACATTAATCATGTTTAGTCTATTGTACAACGGATTTAAATTAGCCACTGTTACAATGATATCAGTGTATATCAGTGCCCAGAGAGTGGAAAACTGGCAAACTAGTGGAAAAAATGGCTAGTCCATCTCTACTTCAGACTTTCACTGATGCAAAATATTGGCAAAACTGCTTTGATGTACACTGATGTGAACAATATTATAATCAAGCCTAACAGCTAGACTTTATGCTTTGTGCTACCCAGCTGTGAAAGCATATAAGGCTGAATGTGTAGTCAAAACCTCTTGGAGATCAATGTAAGTTTCACCTGCAAAATGACCACTGGGCTGTACTGCAATAGTGTAGAAATTATTCTGTGCTGTAACTGAAAATTTTTACCTATAGGTACTTATGGACGTTTTTTGCAGAAATACTCTGCAGACTGAAACATGTGACATTGCAAAGGACATCTGTGATTACAAGAGGCTGCTTGTGTTATGTAATATAAATCATTTGAGCATGGGCATTCAACCAGAATATGACTTTCCAGTTCATGTGAGGAGTAATTAGATTGGAGAGACCGTAACATGTGCAGGGTAGTGAAATAAAATAAAATGCATCAATGGATCTCATACACAAAACAGAAAATAGGGCTGAGGCAAATAGAGCAAATGCTCTGTTTCTAAACTATGCAGCACTAGCATTGCAAGTGCTCTTATAACCATACATATAAAGGATACTTTAATATTTGTATTTATGTGCCAATTTGTATCACAATTTTGCTCTTCTCCATTTAAGTAAAATTAAACTAATTCCTGTGCATTCTACTGATAATGTACAATTAGTTTCCTGAGACTGAAATTTATTTTACATTCCTACCTTGCAGGAGACTTTGAAGACCCTAGGTAAAAACCACCTCATCACTTAAAAAAGAATCTCTAATATTGATCTGCATGCCATGTAAATCAAACCATTCTACAAACTGTGCTTCAACCTCTTTAAACACATCTCCATGTTAGCTTTAACATCATTATGTCCCATTGTGATGAAAATGGACTTTCTGTATCCTGTGATAATGAAAATAGCCACTTTATGCAGTTTCTGTCTGCAATTATCCAGGCTTTCCTCAGACTCTAGAGGAATCTAAGCTAATTGCTTTGGGACTTTTGCTACATTTCCATAAATTCTTTGTTAATTTTTCATGAGAAACTGTTATTGTAGTTGGCCTTAAAGTTCCCATTGTATTCAATAATGTAAAGAAGTCATTATGAAAACATAACCAATTCACCAGTGCCTCCATCAAAGCTACACTCTTTTATCTACATGTATTCTCAGGTGAGACTGAATGACTCATCCAAATCCTTCAATGCCTCTTTTTTCATATATTTTGATACATGCTTTCCTTCATTTGAGCTTACCTAAAGCAAATGTAAAAGTGGTTCTATGTGGTGCATGACCTTGTCATTATAGGACATGAATCGAGTTTGCTTTATCTGTGAGCAAGCTTCTCAATACAAAAAGCAGCAGATTTACATTCGTTTTGGTGGCATCATGCCAGTTTACACTCCCTACAGCAGCAGCCTCAATGAGGTCTGTGCTTAAACAAAAACATTACTGCAGTCCACTGAGATGCCACTTTAAAAATCCCTGAACCACATGAAACATGCTTGGCTCCATCAGACCCCTGAAAAACACTAATAACAATGAAAGCACCTACCTCATTTTAAGAATTTATTGGGTACTGCTGATCTTCACCACTTAGCTCTTTCTGTTGTGTTCATAAGATACTGTGATCATGGTAATCAGATTATGTCACACGGACAGCTCTGAAGCAGTTAATGTAATTTGCAGTGCAAGACAGACTTCCACAACAATTTTCTCTTGAATGTTGCAATAGGAAAACATATAAACTACTGAGAAACAAAAGAAAAGGAAAAGTACAAGTGTGAAAAAAATCACCCTAAAAACCCAGGATAAGCCAGTATTTTTTTAATTAGAGAAAATTGCTCTAGCAATATGGTTTATGGAAAATACAGGTTTTGTTGATATCAGTAGAAGCCATCATAGATTGGAACTGAATCTTTTAATGATCTATCTTTCTTCAAGGTCCTCTAAGGTCTGATTGCTGAAATAGGCAAGGGATTTTAAGCAAATCTCAGAAATCTCTAAGGTTTGGCTCAGAAACATGCTCACAAATCCCATTGCTTATCCTAAGCTTTTCTAAACCTCTTTCGTGTTGTAATAAAGCAGAGGATCATTGTATGATTAGATCTCTTATTCTCTTGCAGGTAGGTGGTCTAAAATAAAAGAAAACCAATATTGCTTGTGATATTTATCTTCATATTAAATGCAAATACCTTCAATAAGTAAAATATTAGCATACTTTTTGCTTTCTCACCAAAAAGATAAAACTGGTTTCAATCTTGTCCACAGATTAAGATTTCCACTTTTGTTACTGATTTTCCAGTGCTAGAAATTATCAATTTAAGACTTGTGCCCTTCCGAGGAGCTGTGATGCTTTATTCTCCAAGGAAGTGACTGATGTGAATAGGAATACTGGCAGCATATGGCACTACTCAGGATGTCTGAAGTGGATGGCATGTTATACTGGAAGATTTACTCTGTTTTAGTTCTTGTTGCATGCGCTCCCGAGCAACACACATTCACAGCCACTCTCAGATGGCAGTTTTACTACCACTGCTTTTCGAGGATTTGCTGCCAGTGATGCTAATGATGAGACAACTGAAAGAAGCTGTATAGTAGTTAGTAGGCTGAGATTTTTACTTATACTAAGAATCTTAACTATTGGGTTTTTCCTTACTGTAGTAACAGCAAGAAATGGTGTGGGTATTAGGACACTAAGTCCTCCATGGAAATAACTTCAAAAGTGCTTGAACACTTTACTGCTTTACTATCTTTACTTCATCCAGAGCACTGGATATATATTCGGAAGTATTTTCTTTTCCACCCAAGAGGTATATACACACCCTCCACACTGGTTTTCTTCCACACAAAATTTGGTTTGCTTTAAAAGTGAGAAATCTTTGAAAGGCCTATCCTCATTCCAAAAGTTTACACCTGCTGGAAGATTAATGGATTTACCAGTTGGTCTGACTTTTTTTACGCCATCTTCCCTCCAACTTGTGCTCCATGCAGTAAATTTAGTCCCAGAATCAGTGGATCAGAGAGGAATAATGAATCCACTGGCATGGGTGGGGATGTGTTTCTCAATTCATAAGGGATGTGAAATGCAGAAAAGTGCAATACTATTTTTCCCTGTAGTTGCTAAGTGGACCTGAGGATACAGGATGTTATTTGAGGTTGGGCTAAACAAAGTGTTAACTGAGAGGTTTGGAACAAAGATTATGGAAGAGATGTGGTGCATGAAGTGCTGGAAATTAAGAGATACAAATACTTCTGCTTGCATGAATGTGTGTGTACAACTATCTAACCACAAGATTGAGACAGGAAACGAAATAAAGTGGATTGCAAAGGTACAAATGTAGGGAGCACTTCCAAGTTATTTTCACTCAAGAGAATAATGGCCAATGTTTGCTGTACAAACACTGTTGCAGCAGTGCAGGAAGACAGACTTTGAACTCCTGGGAACTAACCCCTTGGCTCTGCTTCCCCAAGCAAGTTATCCTGCTTTGTCTGCACACAATAATTGCAACAGGCTTTACAAATTGTAGTCTCTTTACTGGTAATGAAAATTTCACTTCGATAAATTCAGTCCAGCAGGCCAAGTTTATTGTATCTTGAACATACTCACAAGTTCATAATAGTCTAGGTAATCTTTTCTTTAGTTGCTGGGTCTTGTTGGGGGTGGTTTTTTACATGTCAGTTACTTTCTAGGTTTTTTTGGTATTTTCTTGCTCTGATATTGCCTGAACCAAGATAGAAAATGAAGTGATTACACGAGCTAGTGAATATGACTCAGATCTCTTCCCTTTTCTTTGCTTCAGTATCCACTAAATAAGTGAGAGAAAGACAGCTGCATGAACTATTTGGGGAAAAACGTAAGCAAGACTAAACACATACAGTAATGCAGTCTTGGATTTTGCTAGAGCCTAAGTGTTTAGTTTCAGTCTACCAAGAAATAAAGAAGATTATTTTGGGAATATATACACAAGAAACACATAACATTTTCCCTGAATTGTTAGCTAGCTATGAGACTGATAACCAAAAGCAACACCAAAAAGTGTCCTCTCATTCTTTTTTTTTTTAGCAAAATGTATGGAAAAATCCCTTGACATACATACATGTAGAAACTATTTTTGTACATGTAAGTGTGGAACTATCACATTCCATCTAGCTACACTGTGAAGACAATTGTCCATTGAAAGCTGTTGAGAAGATAAAGTTCACATGCTTTCAAAAAAAATCCTGAAATGAAACAAAACAAAAAAAACCTGCAAACTTTTGACTGTTAAAATCCATTATCCATTTGGTTATTCTTTACTTCATTGAAGGATCTCATAGAAGTGCTGTTACAATAACAATGAATAACACATTGCTTTACATGATGCTTCATTTGTGAGTTCCCTGTGGCTACTGCATTTCTTTTCCAAACTGAAAGAAATGAAGTGTCATGTGTATCAGCTTGTTCTTCATTGGTCACATTGCTTATTGTATTGACAAGAATTTTTCAGTACAAGAAAGCAAGGATGCTACTTTACTTTAAGATACTCTGTTACATTAAGCAGACAATACTGTCATTATTTAGCAGCTATGGCATACCATGAATGTAGTCCTGTTGCTTTTATTAAGAAGAGGCTGTCAGGATCTATAATTCACGCATCATTAACTGCTTCATTAAGACTACAGCAGCTCTGTGAGCCCTAAACTTGTAGCAGTTTCATGACAATACAGGTAAATGCTCACTGGCTGAGATGTGAAAACATCTCCAGTGACTTGTTTACTGGATAATTAAAAACCAGTACTGTTTTTTAAGAAAATGTGGTTTTTTTTCAAATTACAAGCATAAATGCATAAAACATGTTCACTTAGAATTGATTTGGTTTAAGTTAAAAGCATTACTTCGCAATGAGGTGTGCAAATCTCACATCATCAATCAAAAAAAAAAGGCAATAACATACCAAAATGTATAGTCATTTAAGTGTTTTCATATGGTCTGGATTTTCTTTACTGATATATGAGCAGTCTATGTACTGAAACAGTGTGAAGCAGAACCTTAAGTGAGTTGTATTTATTTAAGAATTTAGAATTAATGGAGAATTAATTATATACAGAAAAAAGTTATTGTCCTATTATTTTTACCAAGTTCTTTTACATTTCCACTTTTGCTTTACCCTCTTCTGTCTCCCTCCTCCTTTTGTTAGAGCCACTAATGCTGAGATAAACATAGGTTGAATTTTGAGTTGCACTTTGGAGTCTGATAGACTTGAGCAGATTTGGAAGCAAGCAAAAGATTTGCATTTTACAAATGATGCAGACCTGCCTGTGGAAGCCCTCTGAGCAGGATGCATGAGCAGACCTCACAGTACTGTCCAGCTCTCTCCCTCTCTTTTACCTGGCCATTTTGTCTTTTTCCATCCATGGTCACCACTACCTGTGTACCCCCGGGGTGCAGAAGCAGGGGACAGATGTGGTGACTAGGTGCTGCCAGTGTTGGCTCAGCTACCCCTGACATCTTGTCCCCAAGATATCAAAGTGCCCTTTGATACCAGGGCACTGCGTATATTCTGAAAACACACATGTACTGATGGGAAGCTTTCCTTCTGTTGTCAGCAACATCAAATTTCCTGCCTTCCCCACCTTGGGATCTGCAAGCATACCATGTGTGTGATCCCTGTGAAAATATTCCCACATACTCGAGACCCCTTCTCCCAAAGCTCTTTCACCCAGAGCACCCTGGTCCCTTGGGATATCCCAAACTCAGGCCCACAGCTCATTCTGGAGCTGCCCTGGCTCAGGGCCGCAGAGTGGTGGTGCAGTCACTGTGCTGGATCAGGAGCTGCAGCTTCTCACCACCGTCAATGCTCCAAGCCTAAGTGGTGCAACAAGTCTCTAGCAGCTGGGCCCCAGCATCTTTTACTAAGGCACCGAGCAATGGCAGCCTGGCACCCCTAAAACAGGGCTCAGTCAACCTACAAGTACTTCTTAACAGTCAGAAAACTAAAACTTACTTTTTTTGCAAGGAAACAAGCAAAAGTTATTCTGACGGCTCTTACAAGGGCTGGCAGTCCTGTGTGAGTCTAAGCACAGTGCCACTACCATAAGAGCAGATCTGAAAAGGAGCTGTCAGAAGAAACTAAAGGCTGTCTGGCAGTCACAGTTTTCTCATTTTTTATCCTGTACATTTTGAAAGCTGCTAAATAAATAGCATGATACTGTATTCATTGTTATCAGATTAAGAGCATTGTGCAAAGCAAAATTGACTGATCTTACTCCAAAAGTTCATTTGAATTTTGCTAACTTCTTTTCTTGAAGCTTTACTAGCAATTTCAATATTTATTACTATAAATTAAATATCAAGGTCAATGTGCTGTCAGAAAACATATCATACTCTTCTTGGACACAATAAACCATTTTTGTAATAAGACATAAGACACATAAGGTATTTTTGTAGGCAAATAAGACAAATTTTTATTTTCAGGACATATTTTTTTCTTCTCTGAATTTACCTAGAGAGATATGCAGACAGACTTCTGCTCAGTCACAGTATACTCTTTCAAGGTTAAATTCCAAATCTCCAGCAGAAGGTATTATTCTTTCTGTAAGATTTAAATGTTTCTAGTAATGTTCTAATTAAGAAAAAATCTTTTACCCATAGCAGAATGCTGACAACTATTTTTGCTCGAGGACAGTGGTTGCATAATGTTCACCACTCACAACATGCTTACAATTTATAAGGATGTCTGGGCCATAAAACTTTGGCTATGCTATTCTTCCCATATTTGGTGTACTACTGATTACTGAGAAATAAGATCAGCTTTGGTTTCCCAGTCTTCGTCTTCAGTGCCATTCAAACATGTCAAATACCATAGAACAAAACCAGGTTTTTTAAAAGAGACTGAATGAGTAGCTCCATGGTTTTTTCCTGTCATTGTCACTAGTGAGTATATGTGCTCTCAACAGCAAAAGTACTGGTTATATCGGGAGATGGTGGATTTTGTACAAACTGGAAGGGTAGTCACTAATCGTGTAAACAATTAGAGGCCAAGATTGTTCAATGTGACCTTGCACTGACCTTCGCCTTGGGCCATAAACTTCTTTGCTAGAGGTAAAACATGAATGCCTTCCTGTCTTTCCAGGACAGGTGGCCTAAGATATGGCAGTAAATTTAATGTGACCAAGGCCATCCTCTATACAGAACAGCACACATCCTTTCCTCTAAATTATCCCAAAGAAGGCAACCAAATCCAAACCTAGAACTTGGGTATAGCCACGTCTCTTGCCCAGCAGATGGTATGGGCCAAAACTCATACGAAGCAAACCTGGCATTGTGTCTGTATGAATGGATATGCCTAGTGCCCAGCATGATCCCCAGTTCTCCTTAATTTAGCTGTATAGACTTTGCAGAGGGCTTCTTCTGATAGTCCTGAGTATTTCTGGGGAGTAAATCTACTCTTTCTGTGTTCATTTGATTTAGAAAACTTGCAGAAAGTACAAGGAAAGCCAATAATCACTACAAAAGCATCTGAGCAAGTTAAAAAAAAAAAAGGAAAAAATTCCAACCAGTTGAGATATTCCTAGCTGACCTGACCGTGTGGAGAGCTGTTTGTGTCCAGAGCAGGATGACAGAAGTTTTGTATCTATGGTAAATCGATGAACACTAAATGCTATAGAAAGTTAGAAAAGCTTAATTAATTGATCTCACAAGATACCACTGGGCAATTCAACAGTAAAATATTCTTCCTAAGAGATCATCCAACTTTGCAAGAGCTGAAAAATCCAG
>WEIV01008077.1:43641-73616 GCA_013390005.1 Calyptomena viridis
GTTATTTTTCTCTCTGAAAGGAGCATTTCTTTTCCATTCATTCTTTACCACTTTTATGCCTATCACCCTTTACTGACTCACACACTTTCTCTTCTTTTCCTGTGATCTTTCTCCTATTTTATTTTGTCTGATTATTTTCATTGCATTCTACTCTTTCTTTCTTGTTTTCTTTTTCCTGACACATTGATTTTTCTTTGTCTTCTATCCCCAAAGTCTCCTTTTTCTTGCCATTGAATCCCTTCCCTTATCTCCTTCTCATTAGAGGATTTCCCTACATCCTAATCTTACCTCTTTTCCTGTCCAACATATGGTGTCTCCCACCCTCTCATTCCTGATGAGGTCCTTGTTCCTGTTGTGCTCTGTGCATTTACACTGACAGAAATTCCCCCATCTTGCTCTTTCACCTCTTTTTTTATTTACACTATAGCAGTTAGTCTTTACCTTATGCCTGGCAATCTACTCAGGGTTAGGATCTTATGATTTCCCAGAGAAATGATCTCAAATATTTTCTACTTACGAGTCATCTGTGTATAATGTGGGTGCATGTGCTTTGTTGGGAGCCTCGTTCTCTCTTGGGAAGAGGGTCTTGGACACATCAGTGAAGAAGTCCATCATCACAAAGATTCCTTGGTAGTTCATGTAGACTCCCAAGAGCTTCTCATTCATGGCACTCTAGTGAAAATGTTTGTTTTCAGAAGCCATCATTAAAGAAATGAACAGGAAAAGGAAAGGAAAGGAAAGGAAGGAATTTTTAGAACACTTAATTGTCAGACAATAAAAGAATGACGCCACAAAAAAGAATACCTGTGTATGTCTCTCAGACAGCGTTTGTCTTCCTCTTGATTCTTCAGGCTCAATTTCAGATTGAGGCAGCTGTATTCCTTTCCTCTTCTTTGTTGCTCTCCTGTTTTCCAAGATCAGCTCATCAGTAAAGCAGGAACAAAGAGCAGGTAGATCTGGAGAAGATAGCTATCTTCTGATAAACATTTGCTCACCTGTCACGTTACTCACCACCTTGTTATCCTGCTCAAAAGAGCCATACCCAGTTCTCAGAGAAAGACTAAGAGAACCCGCTTCCATTATCCTGTCTAACTGCTCTTGACAAAGACAGTGAACAAAACATCTCATTTCACCTCTTACATTCAGGCTAAAAACAACTCTCTGCCTCTTTTTACAGCTTAAGTAGGATGAAACAATCCAGAAGTGTCATGGACAGTGAATCTGAAACACAGTTGAATATGAGATGCAGACAAACATCATATTTTTTTGCACAGTAATGTATGGACGTTACTTTGTGAGTGATGTACAGGCACTGGAAATAGTATGTCACATACCTGGAAAATATTTCTTCTAACCAAAAGGCGATCTCCTCAGATCAATAATTCAAATTGAACAAAATATTAACTCTTAAGTGCTCCAGTGATACAGCAACTCATTTTGCTCATCGCTGTATAGTGTCAAACTAACTCAGAAATTAGTTGTAGCTGAGGATCATGGGCAGTTGAGATATGGAAAGAGCTGTGCATCAAAGTCCTAGCAGACATAAATTCTCAAAAAAGGCCCCTGAAAACAAAAGATTGAAAATTCACCTGGAAAGTATCCCCACAGGGAGTATTGTTCATAGCCATGTTGCAGAAGTGAAAAACCAGGCCTGAACTGACTATTTGGAGGCGGGTGGGAGAAACTAATAAAAAATACCCCAAACCAAGGCAAAAGAAGCAAAACCTGGCTAAGGCCAGTGACCCATGTTCTGATGGTCTCCGGAGCTGAGTTCCCCTTGTACTAACTTCATTAAGACTAAAAACTGCTGTTCCTGAAATTACCAATTGCAGAACAACTGGTTGTCCATACTCTCCGCCTGAAAATGGAAATTTAAATCTTTGCAAAGATTTCTAGTAGTACTTACACAGAAATTTTTTCTGTTGCTGAAGAGTATGAGCATACCTAAAAAATCTTCGTATCTATTATTTATTTAAAGATAGATTTTAGACACGTAAAATTGTACTGTACTCCTCTGTGCTCACAAAGACCTGTCCACCTTTGGGTCTTCTTTAGATGATATGACTACAGTATGCTGAAAAATATGTTCCATGCTTCAAAATTATCAGATCCGGCTTGGAAGATTTCTTCTGTCTACAACACATCATTGCTGTGTGGAATCTTCCACTTAGTGTTAGAAAGTTCTGCTGAGGGCTTTTATGTTTATGCAGTATTGTGATGTTTCCATTATTTCTGATAAGACCAACAAATTCACGGAAGGATCACGAATTAGAGGCACAATATTCAGATTTCCTTCCATATATTCCTTTCTATCCTGCCATATAAGAGGGTCAACTAAACAGTTTCATAATCCATCAAACATTTCAACATTCTGCAGTTATTAGTCATCTGGGGAAATTCACAGCTTGGGGAAAAGGGCATAGTTCCAACATGACTGCAAATATTAGTGAGGGCTGAGGTTGTAAAGTTAAAGGATTTTCTCACAAAGGGAATATTATCCTCAAGATTTAAATGTCAGAAGTTTATATGGGAAAACATCATCTCAGTGAAAAAAATGAGGTTTTCATAGATCTAGATGCAAATAGCATGAAGCAAGGAATCAGAGGAAGACAAAATGGTCACTGTAAGAGTTAAGAATTGGAACATAAGCATCAGAAGCAACAGAATGGAATAAGTGACTAGAAAGGAGAAATCTAAAGATAAAGAAATAGGGCCCTCTCAGACATGGTATATGAGTATGACTATCCAGATTTCAAACTGGCATCATTCCCGCACCACCACAAAATTTGTCCTGATGTGGCCCAGGACTAGCCTGTCTTGTTGCTAAAGCACATTGTTAGCTCATGCTCACCTTGTTGACCACTAGGAACGCCAGGGCCCCTCCAAGCAGATCTCAGCCTGTACTTTTGCTTTTTACTACTGTGCCCCAGGAGCAGGAATTCATATTTCCCTTTGTTGAGCCTTGCACAGCTCTTTACAACCCGGTCTTCCATCTCTGAGTGGATGTTCCCTCCTGTATATGCACAGTTCATATGTGTAACATACGAACCTGGAGCAACAGGTGCATTAGTACTGGCATCTAGGTCAGTTATAAGGGTATTGAGTACTGCAGAGCTCTTCTTATGAGCAGTGGAGAGTTTGACTTTGAACCATTGACAACCATCAGCCAGGTCATACAATTTTCCATGCACCTTGAGGTCCATGTCTCCTGCACTTAACATTTTATCAGCATAGTTAACAGCACGAACACTATGGCAGGTTGCATCAAACATCATGCTAAAATCAGGGTAAGAGATATCCTTGCCTCTTTGCTACCACTGAGCAAGTTGTTTTGCCATAGATGGTGACAAGAGAGGTCATACACCATTTATCCTTGGTAAATATGTGTTGGCTTTTCCCAGTTGCATCGCTGTCCTTCACATGGATGGATACAATAGCCTACAATAGGACCTGTACCACAATTTTCCCAGGGACAGTAGTAAAGCTTGTAACAATCTAAATCTGCATCTGCTTTAGTCTAATTGTGATTTCCTCTAACTGTTTAAAACCATGTGTATAGGAAGAACACAAAGGAGGTGCTCCAAAGTTAGCACTTAAGAACAGGTCATGCAAATTAGCACAGCAAAGGTAGATGAACCTGTAACTCATTTTGCCCATTTTGTCCCTCAGAAGCAATCTGGAAGTTCATTTGTGTCTTTAAGCTTCCTATAGGTTAGCTCATGTAACAGTGTGAGAGCTATAGAGGAAAAAGAAAAATCCTTCCTGAACTGTGGAGAATGTCCTCAGTACATATGTCAGGACAGACATCAATGATTGTACCTCTCCCCTTGTCCCAGCAACTCCATATATATGCAACATGTGCATATATGGCCACATGTGTTGCCCATGCACACATGGATACAGAATCTGAGCATGTGCATGCCTGTAACACCACTACCTTCAACAGCCTATGTGTATGAGAACATACATATATGTCTTGGGGGTTTAGGCTGTCTGGGAGTTTCTATTTATGCAGGCCAGGATGTTTTGGCCTGCACCTTAAGATGTCTCTGTTCAGGAACTGAATCTTTTGTCTTAAAAACCCAGGGGAAGACATTTGTTTGATAAACTCAGCAGAATAGATACCTGAATGTATTTCTTATAAGATAACACAAAAGAAGTCTTACAAAGTAATGACACCATGTTTTGAATATATGTTAACAGAACAAATAGCTTTTGTAAAATAATATAATAGTAAAGGAACAAGGTTCTGGCTAATACATTTCTACTATTATATATCCCTTCCCTTACTTTTAGGTGTGGTAGTTTCACCTTTTACACTGTACAGTTAGTTCATAAAATCACATAAAGGCTACAGTCCTTTCCAGAGGAATGTAAATATTAGCTATTCAACAGTGAGATGGATTCAAGACCCATGTTGGTACAATCAATACTGTTTTATGAATACTTAGTTTATTAGTGTCAAATATAATTAATTCAACCCAGGTAGACTACTTTAAAACGCAATTTGTTAATCTGTCCAACAATATGGCAAAAAAAAACTTTGCTGAGAGGCAAATTTTTTTAAAATATTAGTTATTTAATTAAAAGTATGATAAATTATTTTCTTCTGAAGCTGCAGTTCAATTGCAGCACTGTCTTCACATAAATTCACAACTACGTAAGGTGGAAAGACAAACAAAAGATATTATTTTAAATATTAAAGACTTAAAAAATCTAACATACTACAAGAGATATTTCCCATCTAAAGGAGTGGTAAATGAATGCATTACTTAGTTCACAATGATTTAAGTATTGCTCAATAATTTATGTGCTGCTGTGCTAATGTGGCATTATAGAGAAGAACTAATTCAAAGGCAATTAGTAGTATTAGATGAAAGTTTTGCTTTGGGGACTTTTGTTATTTAGAAGCTATTTTTTATCATCAATTTAAACTCGATAACTTACACTTAAGCTTATACTGCTCCATACATACTCTCTGCTGGAGACACATATACTTAAGCTGGTCAGTCCTTGAAGCTCAGAGAAAGCAATGCTAGAACAGCTCCCTGAATTCAAGCTGTCCCATGGGTGTGCAAACATTTTTAACCCTGTCACCTCCTCACTATTGTAAGTAAGATATAAGGGAAGAATGCAGCATCCTGGCATTGTCTCGCACTCATTCCCATGGAGAGGCAAAGGTTAAGAATGAGAAAAATTAGGCAGACAGCCCTGTGTGGCCCAGAGAAAGACATGCCATTCTATGGGGGCCAACTCCACTTACATAGATGGGAGAAAGCTCTATGAATGAGATCATTTTGACTTCCTTTGCTCACATGCTAATGTGAGCTTTCTTCCTTTTAGTTAAAGCAGGTCAGCCATGAGGCAAGGTTCAGCACCACATTGTGAACAATTTCCGAAGACTCGGTGACTCTGCTGCAGCTCGGGTCTGAAAGATGTGGCTCATGAGGGCTTTTCTTGCCCTGCAGCCAGAATGTGAGGCTCCAGTATTCCTGCAGCCCACCACCCTACACTCAGCAAAATCCCTGCAGCAAGGCCCTTAGCAGCCCGCTCGCTCAGGCAAAGCAGGCTGGATTTTAGACCATCTCACAGGAACTTATTAAAATCAGCTGGTGTACACCCAGCCCTCCCCAACAGCATTCATTTTTAAAAAGGGGACAGCTCCCAACACTCAGGAGTCCCAGGGATCACATACTAGTCACAGTGACAATTTACCAGACAGACACTCACTCTGCTGCTGTTTCTTTGGTGCCTTTTTTTAATCCTTGGATTACTTTACTCTCAAACTCTTTTACAGTTTGCTCATTGAATTACGTTCACTTCAGAGAAGTGCATCCAGTTCCTTCTGTTCCCACAGTAATCATCAACTCAAGCTGAAGGGAAAGGGTCAAATTTAAAGGCAAGAAAACAGTGGTGTAAATTTCTCATTAGCAAATCAATGCAAATCGTGAAATTCAGTGTCATTGAACCACAGTCAGCCCTGATTTAAGAGAAAACAAATTTTATCAATTTCTGTGGGAATAGCATATTTTTTACTCTTCATTTGGTCCACTGGGCCAAGTTGCCTCTATGCCTTTGACACTGTTGTCAATTTGAATTAATTAGGGAAGTCAGTATCTGGCACAGTGAATATAAATCTGTACATTTCACCTGCTGAGATGGGAATTGTCGTGGATTACATTTCTTTTTGGAAATTTTTCCATCACCACCTGATGCTATCAAACTCTGAGGAAGGGAAAAGGTAACCCAACTATGCCAACGACAGAATTCCTCAACAGGGGTGCAAGTGGAGAGCTCCATTGTTTTTCAGCCTGGGAACTAATGGCCTTTGATAGCAGGAAAAATTCCTGCCCTGAATGCTGGTCATGGGGAGGGGCGGAGTATGCCTGCCTGCCTTCCCCCCTAGCCCTCTCTCAGGACAATAGAAAGACTCTGTGAGGAATCAGCTGGGGCTCACTGTTTCTTTCAGCTACAAACCTGGGAGAAGACCCAGTGCTGCCTCTCTGGGGCTGTTTTTTCTTACAACTCCTGCCTTGGAACCGGACCGCCTCTCGCTGCTGTCTCTACCCCATCTGGTCCAGCTCCCGTGTCCAGGTGGATCCTGCAGCAGCCCCCGGAGAGAGAGAGGAGAGCCGTGCCTGCACCAGTCCCCACTCAGAGCCAGGCGGTCTGCTTTTTCCCCATCTCCCGCTATTCCTATATCGAACAAGTAACTCGCACATGTCAGCAGCAAACCGGGAGAACCCCTTTTGAAGGTGTAATGAGCCTGCAGGACTTGCCTGTTTTTCCCCACAGCCATGACCACACTGAGGAAAAAATACATGGAAGGGGCAAAAGAGGAGTGGGGTTTGTTGAGGTCGTATTTTCCTTGTTACCATTGTGTTACTGTTTGGTCCTCTTTTAACATACATACATACACATATATATATATATATATAAAAATAATTGTTGCTTCCTTTTTCTACATTTTTTGACTGAAAGCCTTTTGATTTGAAAGGTATCGTAAAGTAGAGAAGGAGTTTTCCTTTCCACTTTAACAAGATTCTCATCTTCTCGGGAAAGTATTGTTGGGACAGGAATGGAGCTGAAGCAAAAAAAAAAAAAAAGAGNCAGTGCTGCCTCTCTGGGGCTGTTTTTTCTTACAACTCCTGCCTTGGAACCGGACCGCCTCTCGCTGCTGTCTCTACCCCATCTGGTCCAGCTCCCGTGTCCAGGTGGATCCTGCAGCAGCCCCCGGAGAGAGAGAGGAGAGCCGTGCCTGCACCAGTCCCCACTCAGAGCCAGGCGGTCTGCTTTTTCCCCATCTCCCGCTATTCCTATATCGAACAAGTAACTCGCACATGTCAGCAGCAAACCGGGAGAACCCCTTTTGAAGGTGTAATGAGCCTGCAGGACTTGCCTGTTTTTCCCCACAGCCATGACCACACTGAGGAAAAAATACATGGAAGGGGCAAAAGAGGAGTGGGGTTTGTTGAGGTCGTATTTTCCTTGTTACCATTGTGTTACTGTTTGGTCCTCTTTTAACATACATACATACACATATATATATATATATATAAAAATAATTGTTGCTTCCTTTTTCTACATTTTTTGACTGAAAGCCTTTTGATTTGAAAGGTATCGTAAAGTAGAGAAGGAGTTTTCCTTTCCACTTTAACAAGATTCTCATCTTCTCGCGAAAGTATTGTTGGGACAGGAATGGAGCTGAAGCAAAAAAAAAAAAAAAAGCAAGTATAAGAAGATAAACTTGGCCACTATAACATTTTCATCATCCCTTTGAACCTTGGTGGTGGCGGCAGCTTCTACCTTCCCAAAAAGTACAGTGCATTAAGAGATCCTACACTCAATGAACTTGATGAGCAGATAGCTGGGAAGTAGGAGACTAAGTACTCAAAAGAAGGCTGCTGTGCATACAAAGAAGGTGCTATTGCTGCAGCCCCAAAGCCAGCCCTTGACTGGCAGTTGTCCCTAGACTGAGTTATGCTGCTGGGGGAAAAAACAGTGACACAACCACTTTAGAGTATTTCCTAAATATGTGCTGAGAGGCATTATGTTCTCTTGCACATATTAAAACCCTTTAAACCAAATTAGAAATAGTGATGAATGAGGAGAACCCAACACACCCCCCAAAACCTAAAATATGTCCTTCAACAAAATAGTCAGCTCTCAGCTCTCCATGAGCATGTGCTCTGTGATCTCTTTCTCAGTGGATCATTGTGCCTGCTGTGTCAGGGAGGGTGCAGGGAAAGTGTCACTCTCACTGCAGTGACAAGGATGATGGGTTTTACTGCTTCTGGTGCAAGAAGGGAAACCTGCCACAGACATCAAGCAGTGCTAGTGTGCACTCTGGACCAGCGGTCAACAGAAGCTCACCACTTCTACATTCATATTCTTTCTCTGTATATGCTGGTGAGACTTTAATCGTCATTGGTTTATCTCAAAAATAGCCTTTAAAGCTCCCTCACTTGTGGGGAAGTTAATAAATTATTTTACTTATGCCTTTGAAAATACAACATGTATTTAATTGTCTGAAAATCAGTTGTAGTTTCACATCAATATGTGCATGTATACATACTTACATACATATCTAGATATAAAAAGTTTTAAAAGCAGACATATACATTATATGTATATACATACATACAATATTAGACATTAAAAAAACAAAAAGAAAAACATTTGAATGTGAAATTTGGTCTAACTATAAGCTTTTTAATGAGGCTTTAATCATTTAAAATTTGTATCAGAGCCCATTTTCTCCTCTTTTTCAAAAGATCTTAGCAATTTTCTGTCATATTACAAACTCACTTGTAAGAGACTTAAATTCTTGTGAAATGGCTGAGTCACATCAGGTTGAGTCACACCGAGCAGTAATGTTATCAAGGACAGCCTAAGATGCTCTTTTTTATTATTTAATTTTAACATTGTCCTGATTTGTTTGATTTTGTTTTTCATTTCAATAATTTCACTATTACCTCTGAAAGGCAAGATGAAGCATTATACCAGATTCACCTTATTATTCCTGTAATATATATGAAGAAAGGCAAATGTGAAGAGTAAGTAGCTTGGAAACAACATATTCAACACTGGAAATATTTAATGGATTAGATTCTAGTTGGTCACTTTAGGCAGAATCATTCTTTTGCACACACATATGGAGCTAACACTAACATACTTTTAAAGGAGATTTGTGGATACCTAGCTTTTTGCACTTGTCTGTCCAAGAGCCGCACAGAACACCTAGACTGGCTGAAATGAATTTAAGCAGAAGCCAAAACAGGATGATAGCACCTACAGGTGTAAAGGTCACAGAACTGTATGCCAAACACATGAGGACTCACATACTTTTTCTGCAATAGCAATCAACACATGTTTATGCTTTTTTTCTGGACTAAGCACTGGGGTCTGAGCCCCTGTCATGTATCTGACTGCAAAACTTATCCAAAACTGAAGTTTAGTTTGCATTCTGCAGCATTGTTCCTCTTCTGATGGTCACTAAATATACTTTTCTGGAAATGGTAAGAATTTGCAAGAAATTTCAGAACTATAGATGTGAGGACACACAGCTGGATTAAAATTCTTGGCTCTGAATGTTTTAAGTTTCAGACCTGGACTGCAATTGAAGCAAACAGTCAATGCTGGATTTGCCATGGTCAGTGTCTCATATGAGCTGCCAATTGTATTTCCTGTAAAAATAGCACAAATTTTATGAAAGCAGCTGTTCTGGAAACATTTTTTTTTTTTTTTTGCTGTTCTCCAGATTAATTTCAGCTGATTTGCTTTTACTTGCTGCATACCATGCTCAGACTCTGGGAAATGTACTTCGGTGTGCTATGAGGAGCAATTGAATCTGTGTATCACCAGCAGACTGAAAAGACTCATCTTCCCACTTAACTTGCTGGTCAGTTTATAGATGTGGTATATAACACTGTGTCAGACAGAGGAACAAACACCCAGCAGCATGGTGAAGGCTCTCTCTGCTTCCTGCTGTAAAGCTCTATCCCTTATGCTGAGAATCACAGGAATATCAAGAGCAACACACAGCTGCTGGAGGCTGTAAGACCTCAAGTATGCAAACTAGCAGTCAAAGCCTCATCTGGTCTTTGCAGATCCACTCTGATGGAAATCACTTTAGTCTAAGCTGGAGCATCCTGCATTGCTTTAAATTCTACTAGCTCTTTATGACCACATTTGGGGTCATTATTCTATTAGGATGGAACTCTGTAGTGCACACGCTCTCTGCCCTGGTATGTACTGTACATATTACTTCATTCAGCCAATGCTCCAGGAATTAATTAGTCGCTAACTTCTAGTGTGATTCTTTATATCTAACTGCCTATATTTGAATAACCCAATTAAAAACCTTGTTAATGATTTATTCCAACTCCATGTGGATAACACTCACATCTTGGCTCTGTCCCATTCGTTATTAAGAACAAGAACTGAAACATGCTGCTGCTCCTGTCAAACCAAGGCACCTCTCGTAGCTAAAAAAGAACTGAGTTTTTTCAGCCTTGAGAAAGGAAAGAGGAAGGGAGATTTGACTGCTGTCTACAGCTACCTAATGGAAGGATGTAGAGAAAGTGGAGCCAGATCCTTTCCAAAGCTAGACCCGGGTAGAAGTAAAGACAAAAGATACAAGTTGGGACACGGGAAGATTCAGCTAGATATGATACAAGTAATTTTCACCATGAAGGTGGTGAAATACTGGAACAGAGGCCTAGAGAGGAGTGGGATTTTCATCCTTGAAGATAAATTTCTTCAGCCCTCAGCAACCTCTTCTAATCAAAGCTTCTTGGAGCTGGATGCTGCACAGATGTAGTGGTTTGAGCCTGACTGGATGCCAGGTACCCACTAAAGCTGCTCTCTCACTCCCCTCTGCAAACAGACAGAGAAAATATAAGAGTTAAGGACCAGGAGAAATCCCTTACCATCACGAGGAAAACATACTCCAAGTGTGGATATTAATTGAATTTATTACTAACAGGATCAGAGCTTAAGAATGAGAAATAAAATAAATCTTAAAGACACCTTCCCCCCCTCCCTCCCTTCCAAGTTCTACCTCCTCCCCTCCAGCAGTGAAGGGAGATGGGGAATAAGGGTTTCTGTCAATTGTTTTTTCTGCCACTACTCAGAGAGGAGCCCTTCTCCTGCTTATTGTGGGATGCCTCTCACTGGAGACAGTCCTTCATGAACTGTTCCAGTGTGAATCCATCCCATGGGCAGCAGTTCTTCAGACACTGCTACCACACGGGTCACTTTTCCATAGGGTGCAGTCCTTCAGGCACAGGCTCTTCCAGTGTGGGTCACCCACAGGCCACAAGTCCTATCAGGAGGAATCCTGCTCCAGTGTGGGCTCCTCTCCCCATGGGTCAGCAGGTCCCTGCCAGGACCCTGCTCCAACATGGGCCTCCCGTGGGGTCACGGCCTCCTTCCAGCATCCACCTGCTCCAGTGTGGGCTCCTCCACAGGCTGCAGGTGAATCTCTGCACCCCTGTGGTCCTCCTTGGGGAGCCTCAGCTCTGGTGCTTGAAGCACGTCCTGCCCCTCCTTTTCCTCTGACCTTGGTGTCTGCATTGTTGTTCACATGTTCTCACTCTGCTCTTCTCTGGCTCCCATCTTCATCTGCCCCTTAACTTTTTTCCCCCTCTTAAATACATTATCACAGAAGTGTTACTATCACTACTGATTGGCCTGGCCTTGGCCAGTGCGGGGTCCATCCTGGAGCTGGTTGGCATTGGCTCTGCTGGACATGGGGGGAGCTTCCAGCAGCTCTCAAAGAAGCCTCCCCTATAGCTTCCCCTGCTACAAAAACCTGTCCACAGAAACCCAGTATTCCAGCAGAAATTATTCTGTGACTCTAAGAGTAAAATCAATAAAATATGGCTGAGGGTACACATTTCTCATTTTCCTAAGTTGTTTCCTAAAAAGTCTGCTAAGGACTATGTCTCATCTGCACTGTGTGTCTAAAATCTCAAAACAACTCACAGCATAAGATTAAAATGTCAAAGTGCCCCTCACTCTAAGTGACTTTAGTTCCTTTTCATGTTGGCTTCATTTTCAAGCTTGGTTAGTGTATACTGTTTCTGGCAAGGGAAGTCCTGCATTACAAATCTCTTGACAGTCAGGGGATTGATGAGCATATGGAAAAGGGTGATTCAACCAGATTTCCTGTATGATACTGTCTACTTGGCTTTTCAGAGAGCTTTTGACAGGGATCTTCACCATGACTTTAAAAGAGACTTACCATTATAAAAACACAGATTGTAAATCTAACTCACTAAAATTAGGAAGACAAAGGTAGGAATAAATGGGCTGATTTACAGCAGAAAGATAGCTATGGCTCTCTAAAACTATAAAGGATATACTTTAAACAGAAAAATTTCAGAGAAGAATGACAGGGATGATTAATATGTTCCACATAGGAAAAAGCAAAAAATATTAGGCTGGGAGTCTTTACTGTAGAACAAAAATGACTTAAGGTGGAATATGTTAAGAGTCTATAAAATCATGAGAGGTATAGAGGGAAGATGACTAGGAAAGTAATTGTTTTTTCTGTTTTTCTGCATTTCTGTTTTTCTGTTACTTCCAGTACAAGAATCCAGGATAATCAAATAATGGTAAGAAAGACAGTATCCAGGACACAGAGAGCATCTTTGCGCAATGAGCAATGCATGCAGGAAGCTCCTTGGCAAAGGGGGACATTGTGAATACAAAAAGTTTGTACTGAATTCAAGAGAAGACAGAAAAAAGCACTTTGGGAAAAAAATATAAAAGGTTTATAAACTATTGCATAGAGAAACTACACTATTATTACACTATAAACTAAACTGAAAATTGTCAAAAGATGGAAGAATATTAGCAGCAATACATTCCCTACTCTTGCTCTTCTCTAGACATTTACTTACGGACACTACTGATGATTGAGCTAGCCAGAAAGTCATTGAGTTTATGTTCTTTGACCTGTCCTTATCCAGAGGACAGAGCAGATTAGAAAGTCCAATGCCATGCCTGAGTGCAGCTGGCTCACCCGCGACCATTAGCTTTCCTTCCTCCTGACTGTTTCCTCAGCACTTTGGACTCCCAGGATGGCTAATGCACATGTGATCTCCTGAACAACGGAAGTATGTCCAGGGGCTGCTGCATGAATCTTGGCCATAAAGCTACATCACAGCCACCTGAGACCATGAGACTGGGAAAGTGAAACCACTGGTGGTCTCAGCTATGTGGTCTCAACCTTCCTATGGCAAGAGAACCTGGATTTCTAAAAGCATTCAGGGTCTTTGCAGGAATCTCTAATTATGTTTCACAAGATAGTTGCCAGATGCCTAACTCCCCTTGACTGCAGCATGATAGCACTTCTGAAAATACATGAGGCACCTCGCTGCATCTTTAGGTGCTTAAATCTCTCCAGTGTGCTGACCTTGTGCCCTCTAGAACTTAAAAATAACTCTGCCTAATTGGGCTCCTACTTGACCCTGTGTGGTTTGAGGCCTGCTCCATCTGCATAGGCTGACAGGGCAAATGAAAATATATCAATCTGAAGTGAAAAGCACTTTTTGCAGATGAAGTGGGATCACTTGAGGTACATTTCTGATCCCAAAGTTATGGAGAGTCACAGTAATTTTAATATTAATACTATGTTTTAAACAATGGACATGCTGTGAGATTATCAATTTACGGTTTAACAAAACATGATTCATACATCAGATTAAAGGGCTGCAGTCTGTAACTTTTCATGATTCTCTATTACAAGATACTATAGCAATAAGTACTACTAGACAGGAAATAACTATATTTGGTGCTTTTTTCCCCTCAATATAACAAAAGACAAAGAAAGGAAGAATGAAAACGTTAGAGACAGAATTCAGTCTGCAAGTGTGTTTGTGCAACAATAAGTTGAGCAGTTTGGAAGATTTGGTGGGCAGGGTAAAATTAATTTAAACTCCATACAAAAGAGTTTAGAAAGGCAAAAGATAGAGCCGGAGGCATGTCAGACAACAGTATTACAGTGCGTGCATGTGTGCCAAAGCCATATCTGATCACCAGATGATCTCACATGTACGCATATTTATCTAAATGTTCCACTATTCTTTTTCTCTGGGAGAGCAGTTTTATTATCAAATGCTGGCATTCTCATGTATGGTACACTCAAGATTCATTCCCTTGTCTTTGCTATTTTTTTCCATTTCAGTACAAGGCACTGTAATAGCATTTTTTTGGCTGGTGATTAGTCAGAGAGATCTTCTTGTCCAACTCAAGGACACATTCCCTCACATTTTCAAAGCGGATGATTAGCTGTCCTAGGCTTTGCCAAGATAGTGGGAGTTGCATAGCTAAATCCTTATGCAGGTCTTTGAAATTATTTTCTCTTGATGACTAATTGCAGCAGCTGACCTTCCCAGTTTCACATACATACACAGTTTCTCAGCAGCAGTGAACCACCTACTATTCCAGTTATCGAGTTCCCATTATTTGTAAAACTGTACAAACCCACTTTTTATCCTGCATAGTTAGTACACTGCTTTAAACGCAAAAGCATATAAATGTGTAATGTTGTAACCCTGGATCTGAACCCACTCATCTGATCTCAGTGGTAGACCACAGCTTAGGATATTGCTAACACCAGCTACTGTCCTTACCTTTTTACAAAATGAAAGTCATGCCCCTATGAGAAGGAGCTAACCAGGTGGTAAGGCTGTGCATATGTGACAGGAAAATTCTCCTGCTGCTTTTCCAGTGTCAGCTGGGAATTATTACCTGAATGGTTATGGGTCACTTCAAATGGAAACAGCATGTCTTCAGCATGGGCACTACACAGGGCATTTGATTAGCAGCAAAGAACCTGTGCCACAAACTCAGATACAGAAAACTCATGTTCAGTCTTTGTTGTGGCTGTAACCCTGCTCAAATCAGGATGCTCTGTTCCCCCAGCTATTTATTTAGCTGAAACACATAAAGCCCTTGTTAGTGCAGCTAGGGCTGGATATTTCCTTTTTCTCTGTTCCAAGGGAAGCATTGTTCTACAAGAAATAGCTTGAGCCTAAAAGTAAAGAGGTTAGGAAAATAGCTGGTGTCAATGGGCAACAGGAGCAGTCTGGGTGGTTAAGTAAGAAAATAGGAGTCTGACTTTAGGTGCCCGAGTTTGAAAGTATTTATCTGTGTTCTTCACTGAGTCCTCTGATGCCCTAATTCTATTCATAGCAACCTTTCTGTACAGCAGAGTGGCAAATTCTAAAACTGGATGCTTGTTGTAAAAAAAAATACAAAAAAAGACATCACAGTTGCAACTGCAATGAGAGTTATCTGAGCTCATCACTGTAATGTAGGTGTATTCCTTGCTTGGCATTTCGTAGCACAGAATGTACATGTGCATGAAAGGGAAAAACAATCCCCAGCAGCTACACCAACCTCATTTGAACATTAGATTATTCACTTTCCCAACTAATCAATAATTCTTATAATTAAAATTGATAGTCACAAATAACATGACAGAGTGCTGCTGCCAGAATACTGATTGTGTATTTGGCTTGAAAAGATAGGCAGTAGCATGGAACACTTATTTTCCAATTTGCTTTTAGCTGTGTGCAAATTGCTTTAGCTGTATCCAGCTGATTTAGACCTTGCCTGGAGGTACACTAGATTAATTGGGAGCCACACATTCATTGCTTACAGAATGGACTCTGTAATTGGTGAAATTTGTTAGTGCCAGTTATAAAATAACTATATAGTTCTGCTTTTTTAGTTGTCTATTCATTACTCTTTCAGGAATGGGAAAAAACAACTAGAACCTTTCAGATGATCAAGATTGCTTTTAAGTCTTTATGTAAAACCACCAGTGTTACTATAGTCAATATTTTATGCAAGCCGACATTAGTGTGAATATAGTATTGACTTTTGTTGACACTGAAAAGCTCTTCAGCATACATAAAAGGGACTTTTTTTTTTCCTTTTTGTGACTGAACTTTAGATAATGAAACTACTATGTTGTTACTACCCAGAGTTTTCAAAAATAACTTTGTTCTTTTTGTGTCTTAACTAGCTTTAACTAGGAAAAAACCCGTTGTTTCTTAGCACCCAGAAGCATTTAAAAAAATACTACAGCCATAGCTTTTCTTAAATCCAGGCACCATTTTTGCCTATTTGTACATAATAGTGACACGTAAAGCCTATAGCTGGACTACTTCCAAATTACATATTCTTGTGATTATTCATAGATTTAGGATTCAAGAGCCATGATTTAGGTTTATTTCAGTTTCCCTTCACCTTAAACCTAAATAAATTGTGAACCAGTTACTTTTCTTTACAACAGCTATGACACTGGAAATGTTCTACATCTCACTTGTGATGCAGAGCATACTGCAAGACACTGGAATGATTTCACAAAAGAGTTCATGCTTGGCACTGAACACATCCCATCTTTGTGAGAGCAAAAGACTACTCACTGTCAACCCTAAGGTTTTTGACTGCTCAGGAGACACACATGAGGCTATGCAGAGGAGACCCTTTCAAAGTTCTCATTTATCGTTCCTGTGACCACACCACGTCTACAACCTTTCCTTGCACAAAACATTTGAGCCCCAAAGCAAGTTGTAATTAAACTAGATACTCCAAAGACACTCTTTAATTTCACAAGTAGTGGTAAAAAGACGAACGAGAAATGGCCTGTTAGTGGTTTCATTTAGGAAAAATGTAAGAAATTCACATTTCATTGAACATCTGAGAGTCTAAACAGGAAAGCAAGTCACTGAAAGCTGGTCTTTATTAGCTGGTCTTTAGAGTGGTCACAGAACTGCTTGTAGTTCTTCACATCTCCTTTCCTTGGTGATTAGCTAGCAATTTGTTTCTGATGGTGTCAGAAGATGGGTGTAATTCAACTTTTGATTCAGGTAGAGCACCTGACCTTGATGCTACTGCTATGGACTAAAGGATAGTAAATACAAGAAGCAGCCTAGGGGGAATAATCTAAAAGGGGTATGAGGTTGTGAAAGAGAGATGGCCATGTGGTTTGCATCCCTAACTGCCCTCAGCTACCCTGATAAAACCTTCTCCTGAAACACTGAAAACTGTGTCCTGTGCCTCACTTAGATTAAACATAGAGGAGGTTTTCAATTCTCACCTACTCATCATCGTATACTAGTCAAATAAGCTTTACTGTGAGTCAGAGGAGTAATTGTGTTATTGATAAATGCTGTCTCCATGCAATAAGTGACTGTAATGGTCTAGATTTCTTTTTGGAAAAAAACCCCCATGAGTCTATCAAACTCTGAGGAAGGAAAAAACGGAAACCCAACTAAATCAAGAACAGAATTCCTCAAGAGATGGGGGCAGAGGACTCCACTGTGTTTTGCTGGAGAACTAATAGCCTTCCATAGCAGTCAAATTTCTGCCCTGATTGCTGTGCCAGGAAGGGAATGCCAGTTTCTCCCATTCTTGCCCTGTTCTCTCAGGACAAGGAAGGACTTCAGGTGGGACCAGTCAGGACTCAGAGGGTTTTTTTGGCTGCCACTCTGAGAAGAGGACCTAGTGTTGCCTCAGTGGTGCTGTTTTTTCTCATATCTACTGCCCCAAGACCAGATGCACCGCTTGCTGCTGCCTTTGCCTCACCAGTCCAACTTCAGTGACCAGAGGGATACTGCAGCAGCCCTGGAGAGGGAGAAGAGAGCCCCGCCTGCACCTGCTCTAGCTCGGTTCCAGACTGTCTGACCTTCCCCATCTCTTGTTGTTCCTTTATCAGGCAAGTGACTCATCCCCCTCAGCAGCAAAACCAGGGGAAACCCCCATTCCGTGCTCACTAAACTGTGGTGAGCAGGCAGGGACCTGCTTGTTTTCCCCACAGCTCTGATTACACTGAGGAAAAATACATGGAGGGGGCAAAGGGGGTGGGCTGAATTTTATTTTTCTTGTTACCATTGTGTTACTGTTTGTTCTTTATATATGTATTATTCCTTATATATATATATATACACGTATCTATACATATCTATATACATAAGTAAGTAATTGTTGCTTCCTATTTCTACATTTTTGTCTGAGAGCCCTTTGGTTTGAAAGCTATAGTCAAGTAGAGAAAGAGTTTTCCTGTCCACTTCAGGAAGATTCCCATCTTCCCTGGAATGTATTGTTCTAAACTAGGACAGTGACTTTTTTTGAAATTTGTTTTCCCTACCAGTTACCAGATGTTACCAAACATCTGAATGATCTGTGAATTAACTTTGTCCTTTTAAAGAAACACGGTAAAAAAATTCCCAGTGTTAAAGTTCAATTCTTGGAAGTTTATTTTTCCGTTTCAAATGAACAAAGTTTAAAAAAATAAAATAACAAACAAACAAACAAAAAAAACCCCCATAATACCCCCACACCAAACCAAACAAAAAACCCCCAAAGAACAAAAACCCAAGACTGTAAACATTACTAAATATATGTGGCACTTAACTTGAAATTATAGTACCAATTTGAATGTAGGAATATATGAAATACTGCATCCTGAAGATTCAGCTGAGAGCTCATCTAAGATGCACACTGAAGTGCTAATGTTTAAAAACAGTGCAGCCAAAACAAAAGCAAATACAAAACTATCATATCCCATGATGGAAATATTCTTCTTATAGAGAAGAATACTCAAAATAGCTTCTTAAACATGTATCAGCCAATTAATGAAGAGATCTGGGCCATTTTCATGGTGGCCAATAATCTAATACTGCCACTTAATTGGCCCAAATGGAATGTAAGAATTAATAATGATAACAAACAATGAAAGAGAACAGTACAAAATGTTTTAACCTAACTTACTGCCATGAGAGAAAGTGTAACTGGAGACATACTTCTCGTTTGTCATATACAGTCTCCTGGCAGATAATTTTCTACACTGCAATAAAGTTCTCTTCCTCTATAATTTACTCCTGCATTCAGATGGCAAAGAAAGGTGTATCCTTGGGGTATAGCAGCCTGAAGCAACCAAAATAATGTTTCTTTGGGGCAGGGGAGTCACACATAAGCAATGGGAGAGGTGTAAGGCCATGCTTGAACTTTAAGACTGCTTTATCCTGTCTTATTCTTTGAAAGTAGCTCAGACATATGCAGATAAATCTCACTACTCTTTGGGTTGTAAATACTTTGTCTCTTGATGCTGCAGGGCTGTGCTACTGAGGAAAGCAGAGCACACTGAAATGGCAGTTCATAACCCAGTGTCAAATGAGCCTGTAGCAAGTACCCAAGTGCTTCAGAACAGTCAGATCTGCCCCAAGGGCATTTGCTCTATGTTAGCTTCATAATGAAGGTCCACCAGTCCAGTGCCAGAGCTTTCTTCACTAGGACTCATTGCAGTTTGTAGTATCAGTGTCTGGGGACTCCCACACACTTGCTCCATGACTTATACTATGCCACTGTTCCTTGTGCTGCTGAGGTGACTTTGCTGGACCCATGACTCTCCAAATCCCTCTATTTCAGTCCAGAGTACAGCACCGGAGTCTTTAGAGCAGATTCAGAAGTTTTCAGCCAGGTCACTTTTATGTCAATGCCTCCTGTCCTTCCTGCCCATCCAGGCCAGCTTTAATTATTCCCTTCCCTTTCTGTATGCAAGTATCTTGAATGATTTGCCAGGCCAATACACTGACATATATACACAGCTCTTCCTTTATAAAATAGAATTTTAGTGTATGTTCACTAACTCTTTTACAAGTGGAATAGATTTTAAAAGCTTGTGACCTAATGTGAACTCCAGATATAAAACTTCAAAACTAAGCAGTCATTGGTATCAGCCAGCTATTGCTAAAGGGCTAAAAAAGAAATTTGGTATCAAATCATGCATGATGTGTGACCCCCTAACAAAGGGGAGAGTGAGCACATGAGTATCTGAGAGAGACTTACATGTGCATGTACTCAAGGAAGAAGTAAGGAGCTACACTGAATAGCAATTACTTGATCTGTCTCAAGGGACCAGATCCTTATCTGAAGGAGCAGAGCCTGCCTAAGACTAATGAGAGGTGTTCTAACATAATGAACTGGACTCTGTCTTGCTATTTTTAGTTTTTTCTTCCTACAGTAGTTTCTTCTACACCTTGGTTCTTTAAGAAAGTAAATCCAAACATGGAAACAGATTTTGGTGGATTAAAGGGAAAATGGTCAACTTGTTTCAACGAAGCTACAGTCATTTAGAACCTGAGTATTTGGCAATTTCTGTGTTGCCAAACTGGTTTCTATTAAAGTAAACCAGCTTATTTTCAAATAGGAAGATCATGATTTAGAACTGCAGAGAGTTGCAGCAAAGCTTGGCATTAAATTGTTAGGTTCCAATACATGGCAAGGGACGGCATATTGTGTCATTGACATTTTATTGATCTTTTCTGTCTGGAGCTCTACTTAAAAATCAGTGGCTTGATGAGGCTCACCACTGCAAATACTGACTTAGTGACAGAGTGGAGAAAGGTGTGGACAAAAATCTTTGTAGATAAAAAACCTTGCTCTGGCACGCATATGCAAAGGAAAAGCACAAACTTCAACTGTCCTTGCCATCCATGTAGCCCTTGATCTGGTTCCTCCCACCCTCTTCTAAGGAACAGAGAGCCCCAGAGGAAGAAGGCACTCAACTTCGTGAAGCCACCAGCACAACTGACCACTGCTGAATAAGGAGCTTGTCAATGACAAATATGTTCTGTGTAAGGAAGGGGCCTTGTTTGAGTACATGGATTAAGAGCCAGCTCGTTTTACAGCTAATTGTAAATCTTGTTCCTTTCAGTCACGCACACTGGAAGAGGAGAGGGAAAAAAATGCCCCTCTACTCTTATTATCATCACTTGGACCCTCAAACACAAGTTTTACTATTGAGGCAAAAAGGTTTACAAGTAAAGGAAAAAAAGGACTGTTTTATTCATGTCAGTCATTAGGTTCTTCAGTCTGAGGCTTTTTATTCCACACCTTGTTTCCACTATTCTGTAAGAGTTTAATTTGAAACATATAAAGACAAAATTCCTCTTTAACATTTTATTTGTCTACTTAAGAAAATATTAGCAAGGGACTTCCTGAAGTCCTTTTCCTGAATACCATTCTAATAGTAACAGCCTAAAACCAAGACCTGTAGGCGAAGAAACTGCACATCCTTCTTCATTCTGAAGGTACAGCCAGGGCTAGGGGTTCCTGAAGGCTGGCAAGTCCCACCCACTGACTCCAGTCAGAGGGGCAAGACAACTACAGTGCAGCTTTAGCTCAAGGCATCTGCATCCCTGGGTCAGGGACAAACAGCCACAGCCTAGACTGAAATGGGAGTCCTGGTCCCCAAGCAAGGGTCGAGGGAGAAAGCTCCATGGGAGGCTGGGCAGGGTGGGCAGGGCTTGGTAATGCCCTCAGGGCTCTGGAAACAAATACAAGAACTGCAGTTATTTACTTGTCAAGAAGTATGCATTAAAATTAGTCTCCTGTATTAAGGGTTTAAACAGGCTTTCATGGAGTCTTTGCCTACTGATTTAACAGTATTTTCAATCAGGCATTGCTGCACTGTTTCATGAGGAAATCCTGTAGCATTGTGCTCACAGGAGTAAGTAAGCACTACACTACCATCAACAAACTCATGTAATTAATTAACATACATCATTACGCAGTCCAAAATGACTGTAGAATGCTGCTGACACATCTGTGAGGCTACTGGAATTGACCTACAGGTTGGTCTTCAGGAGTTCATTTGCCTATCAAAAAATCTGCTTTGAAAGAGCACTTCTCTATCATATTATGGTGGAGATTAAGTTTTCTGCACGACAAATATTGTTAGGCTGCAAACAACCATTACCTTTACTAAATCCTTAAGTTTGCTAATTTATCAGTCCAGATAAGAAACTTCAGAGTTGCTATTGAAGTTAAAAGCCCTATTTAGCATACATTGCACAAATAGTACTAAGAGCCAGCTTAAGGTTTTTAATGGTGTCTCTCTCTCCACCACTGGAACATGCAAAACTTCAGCTGATGACTTCTTCCCTGAATGAGAGCCTCTTGCATTTCTTGGTAATAATAATATTTCCACCCCTCTCACCCTCAACCTCCCCCCAAAAAATCAACAAATCAAAACCCAAACCAACCAACTAAACTAAAATACCCCAAACAAACCAAACCAACCAAAACAAACCAAACCAACGAACCAACCAAAAAACAACCCTCCCCCCCTCAAAAAAAAACCCCAACAACCAAAAAAACAACCAAAAAATGCCAACCTTGCAGAAGAGGCTGAATTTATGAGAACTTAGGAAACACTGATCTAAATTAAAAAAATCATGAAGGAGGACTGTAGCAGTAAAGCTATAGAATGTTTACTACAGAAGGCTATGTAAAGTGCCAAAACTGAAATCAGATCTAAACCAAAACAAAGCTGGCACATTAAGTAATGACTGCATGTCTCCAGTTCCCTCTGATGCAGGGAGATACAGCTTTAGACTTCCTGTGTGGGCTTGAGTCATTAGATGGTTTCAAAATACCTTTGAAAACAGTAACTTTTTTGTCAGTTGCTTTAAGCTCCTTGTTAATAATGGTCTGTCCTAGCTACTCATGACATCTTGTGCTATCACCTATGAGATGCTATAGCTTTCATTTAAGTAGCTACAAATATGAACTATCCTGTATGAATTTGAAGTGAGATATGTTCTCTGTCCCAAACACTTCAGGCTAAAGAGAGCCAGGATACATTAGCACATTGTAAGATACAGAAAAAAGCACAGTTCAAAGGTGGAACTGCAGTAAAAGGAGAGAACTAATCAAGGTTTGAGAGCACAAATGTATGCAGAAGGTTTTTAGACATGCAACAAGAGTTTTGATAATATCAGATGGATGTAAGAGGGCCTCCTCAGTGGTCATGTGGCATAGAGAGTTGCGAGGAGAAAGGACAAGCGAATATTAGGCAAGCAAATATTAGAGTGAGATTATGAGACAGAAAGATGAGGACAGTATATTTGTCAGTTGTGATAGTGACAAGACTGTGATGCCAGAAGGAAATACGAACTAGATTTCCTGCTTGACTCTCACTGGTTCCTTGAGAAGAGCCAGGGTGCAGAAGGCCACTGTGGTGTCCTGTGCTTACACCAGTTTTTGTGCTATCAACAATCTCTGGTGTTTTAGGATGGATTCAGGGGTTCTCTAACTTCATGTCTTTTGGAGGCCCTTGTTCTGAAAGCACCTGTCCAAGTGACAAGTGGGACTAATGACCCAACGGCTAAGCCTAACCAGTGCACCTTTCAGAAGCAAGGAGAGGATGGCACGGTATAGAATTAGCTATGTGACTTCTCAGGGGCTCCCCAAGGGCACCATGGTATCTGAAATTACGAAACTGGAGAAATGTTACTCTTAGCCCTCATTTTTACCAGATCAAGTCTAGCCCTGGTAGCCAGACAGCTCACTCAGACTCCTGCTCTGTTTCAGCCCCTAGAGCTACATGACTGCTCAAAAAACACCCCACCCCTTCTCTGTTCACCTCCATTTTTTTCCCAGTGCTAGCACCACAGGCAGTAGCTCCCTGGCTGGGTTTTTTGCATCTGTGTGATAGGCTTGCACTGACAGACCTTTAATTTCTCTAGCTGCATTTACCTGGACAGGCTAGAAACAAAAATAAGTGTAATGTATAAGCCCAGTTTCACCTGTCTAAGATATCCAGCATCATCTGAATGAAGGACAGAAGCAAAGTCATTGATAGCTTCTGCTCTGGAAGGGTAGAGTGGTAGAGGTGTCAGCTAGAGGTAAAAAAAAAAGCGTAAGCTCATCTTGTGGAAAACAGACTGCAGATGTATCTGTATTGTGATGCTTCTGCTGCCCCTTTCCAGTGACCAGCCTCTGCAGCTCTCAGTTCCCCCATGTGTAAATTGTCTTCCTTGTGTTACGGCTTCAGTTTGCTCATTCTGTGAATGCTTACACGGTGCTGAGATGACCAAGCAGCTGCACACCCATGCTTGGACATGGATAACTTTTGGCTTTGGGGAGTGCTGAACCAGAGAGCCACATTCACCGTGGCACAGCCTTTAAGGTCAGCATGGCAAGTGTTAAACCAAAAGGATGACTACAAAGCTAGACAGAAGACAATAATTATCTCAAGTGGAGAAAGATAATAAATGGCAATGGATGTTAGTCACTCTTACAGATTTCAAAGATACAATAAAGCTGTCACATTATTAGTTATTTTAAGTGTTGCTCACCCTGTACCAATCAGAGTAATTCATTCCAGTTACTTATGACACTCAAAACCACACCAATAGTGTGAATTTATAAGATCTGTTTTGCTGTGGAAGCATTAATGGTCTAGGCAGAAAAAAACCCCAAAACATCAGTGGTGCATTTCAACACAAAAGCCATCTGAGCCTCTACTATAGAAGTAATAAGGCATTTATTATTTCAAGAGCCCTGCATTCACAATATCCCCTTTTTCAAAGAAAACACCCCTTCCTTCCCATTTTTTATGAGGCTAACTTGTAGTATGTCACCACTGTGAGACTTCTGACTGTGTTCAGAACAAGACAATAATAATAAGCCACAAATGAAGGATGTGTAGTAAAAATCAATAAACCTTGTAACTATTCACTAAGGGAACTGATTTTATGCCTATAAAAATAAAACAATTATAGCAATATTAATGGCAGATTCATCATAGTAATATAAAAAGTCCAAGTGTGCTTGTCTGTTGGGAATCTTTAATTCATCCTTCTGTATTAAGTATTCACAAGGTAGAAGAAAGGGAACTGACTTCAAGAACAACTTTTAACTTGCAGTAATTCACCCTGTCAAAACAAAAAAAAAACCACGAAAAAACCCAACAAACACAAAACAAACAAACAAAAAAAATCAGTAAAAAACAGTTCAAAACCGGTTTTGACAATCAGTGTAACTGGGATATGCAGAAAAGGATAAAAGTTAAAGCCTCAAATCCTGACCAGTAAATCTGATTTTTTTTCATGTCATGATTGGTGATTTCATATTACTGTGTACTGTGTTAACCACATTGTAACAAAGCAGGTGGTACAGCCACATGAAACATTTATTTTGTGGTAATGCAGGTTAAGCACAGCAAAGGAATTTACTTTTTTTAATTGACAGCTCCTCTGTTTTTAGGCATCTATTCAATCTAGGGGAGGGGGAAAATAAACATATAATAGGAAAATTTGCCTATAATTTATAGCATACACAGCTGCTCTAAAACAGGTATTAGAGATTTCAGCTCCACTAATACCTATCCAACATATTATTATGGGCACTTTTTAAGCCTATCAGGGTCAACTGAAAGAGGTTCACTGCCATCTGGCTTGGGCCCTGCATCGCTCACTGGGAGAAATCAATGGCACAGGCCCAGTGGCAGCACAACTTGCAGCTGTGTCGTTGCTGCAGCTCTATCTACAGCTATGACACATCTTTCAATGTGGCCCATAGATACCCAGAAGTTTAAAAAAAAAAAAAAGTCTTCGTTTCTTTATTCTGATTGCCAAATTATTTAAGGCAAGTAAAAAAATTAAGCATTCGATATATGTTTTACATAAAATAAACTAGATTACAGCATAAAACAAGTAAACAGGTAATGGCATTAAAGTCTCTCCTCTAAATCTGGGTAATTGTAAACATTAAAAAAAAGACTGCAGGACTATTCAAGTAATAGAACAATCACAGATGTCTTCTTGTATGCAGGCTATTAGGTTATCTGCCATTCAAGATTATCAAAAAAGACATTTCATTATTCACAGATGCTCATTATCTCCATTTAAAATCTATACATTATATACAACACAGTTTTTGTGGTACTAGAATCCCCATGCCTTCCAAAGGTATATTTTTCACAATACACAATTACAATGAAACAGTGAATACAGAAACATTTTACACTGATGCATCTTAATAGGAACCACCAAATAGACATCTACATTGTACCAAAGTGTCATCACAGTTAGCCTCTCTGAGAGCTTGTGGGAAATAACAGAAGGGTATGCAAGGTTCAGGCACACTGATACATAACATTATTTATTTACAATTGGAAAGGAAAAAAAAAGGAATAAGAAAAGGAAGAAATAAGAAAAAAGAAACAAACAGCCTTTTGCGGTTAACGCTTTCTAAACATGACAAATACATATCTCCATTTACTGTGTGGTTCGCAACTTAGCAGCAGACCCTGTGTGCGAGCCTTGGTACTGATACAAAAAAAGTAAAGAATATATATATATTTTTATATATATATGTATATATATATATACGCATATATATATATAAACAGAAGTCTAATTACAGCAACATTTGTTACTCTGTGATAAAATCTGCAATTTACAAAAATGAAATGACTGGTTTTTGCCTGCCATTAAGGCATTTCAAATTAACACCATGGAACTGATGTCTGTAATAAAGCGCTTCCTCATGTGATCCAGTCACATGACAATGTTCATCCCCAATTTCATCATTCTCTGAAAAGAGAAAGAAGAATGTTTTAGTAAGCAGCATTCCTTCCTCATATTTCTTTTCTGCACCTTGGGTACATGAAATGAAATCTGCAGAAGTATTCTCAAACTCAAGAAGAAAAGACAGCAAACGATGTCCCAATCCACTCCCTGCCAGGAACAACATAGTAAGAAGTAACCTGTGCCATCCATCAGCTCTTTCAGGGCTACAGGCCTTTCTTACTCAAATAATTCCAGCTAAGAGCCTTTCACGGTTGCTTGTTTTCAGAGTCAGTCTTTCAGAAAGACATCCACAAGTATGGAACTTTACAGTACCATTTAATACACTGAACTCTGAGACTTAATACAGCGGTGATGAATGAAACCCTCATTTTAAAAATGCCTTGAATTTTTCACTTGAGATGGGATCATTATGATACAGAAGTCTCTTTCCTCTTGAAGAGTAAGGATGATGGCTAAAGAGTAAATTCTACTGAAAACTAGTAAATAGCTGAGAGGAAAATGTGTGGAATGGGTATGTAACTTAAATACGATATCATGTCCAACAGGCTTCCAAACAAACCTCTCTGAAAGAAAAATCAGCAAACCAGGCAGATTTGCACAACAGATAAACCTCTAAGTTTTCCTGGTCATAAATGGAACCAACCGAACATCAATTTAGAACTCATTTTATTAAAAACTTGGATCTTAAATTATATTTCATAATTACTTGTTTTATCTTAATATAAACCCTTAAAACATAGTCTATGAAAAACTCAGAAGACAGACTACTTGTTCTTTCTTAATGATCTATGTTACAGTTAAAGGACACAACTAAGGACAAAATGTCACCTTAAAGACAACAAAACTGCAATTAACCCAAAATACAAAGTTTTTCCCCAACTCTAAAAACTGTGTCATACAAGGAACTGCAGACCTATGATTTGCTTTCTCCTCTCTATGGTATGATATACAGTTTACTGGCTATTTACCTTCTTTGTGCAGGAAACATACCAGATGCAGATGCCTGTGCAGCCACCTGCTGAGTGGCAACAAGGGCAGCAGAGGTCAATCCTGAAGGAAAGAAGAAACAAAGGACTGTTGATGTACATTTGGTTTTAATGTATTTTTTTGCTGAGAAAAATGAGAAGGAAGCATCTCTAAGGCAAACAGCCAGAAAATGGTGGGGTTTAACACTATGTAAATGGCAAATATTCCAGGCAACAGTGTTAAGACAGTCTGCCCAGTAGATCTTTATATAATATAATGAATTGTCTTTGATAGGTATTTTACAAGAAATTACAACACTTCTACTTACTACATTCCTTTCCAAATACTGCACTGCATGATGCTAAGTGGTTTCTATGAGTTCCTGAATAGGAAGCTCAGCAGAATTTAAAGGTACCAGGAAACAACAAGAATCAAAAGACACAATGAATTACAGAAATGACATGCCAGCTGCTCAGAATACAATACTTTCATAATAACTTACCACTTTTACAGTTTTGCTACTGAACAATCATAATGCATCCCAAAAGGCATAATGAATCACTGAATCAAACTGAGAAATGTCAAGACTTTTACACAGGATAAGTAAGTGCTGAGGCACCAAGTAAATGTGAAGAAGTAATGTCATTTAGCCACCATTTGTGGTAGCATGTACTTTGCTGCATGGGAGGAAATCTCTTTTTTTATTCAGCTAGAGTCCATGGTTAGAGAAAAAACATTCAAAGACTGGTATAAAACCAAGGGAGAATAAATCGTATTGTACTGGGCTTTTTCCCTGACTGCAACTTTGTGCACAGCATTTTCCAAAATACAGTATTTTCCAAAATACTCTTTCAGATGGTCAAATTATAACGAGGGCAAACCCTTGTGACTGCAATGCCTTGTACATGAAATATGTTCAGCATAAAAAGCTTTTGTCTTTGCTACGCTTTCTCCAATGCTTACATAACCCTAATTATATAAAAAAGGAGGTTGCTTGGTTTAGATTTTTTACTGCTTTTCATCCAGTTAATGTCAGTTTGCAGGAGGAATCGAGACATTCATGTGAATGACAGCCTAACTAGTACATCTTTAATACTGCTCTGACACCCAGTTTTGGATACAAAACTTGGTATTTCTCAGCCATGGAGCTATTAATACAGTGTTAGTACACGCTGTGAATTTTCAGGCCTTCTTCCTAAATGTAAAGTGCTTCTGATTTAACAATGGGATCTCTATTCAAAATGTTTCATGTGGGCATGATTTCCAATGTCAAGACAATTCCACGAGGCAAGCTAATCCCACCACTGGAAATTTTCTGCTTACCTTGAAATGGGTCATATTGTCCAGGTATGAGGGGGTAACCCATTCCAACATGTGTATGATGGTGTGTATGGAGATGCCGCTGGCTAAAAGGAGAATGGCGGTCTCGTTCCCTTTCTGCTTCCCGTTCACGCTCAGTTGCTGATTTTTCCACAGGCTAGTAACAGAAAGTGAAAGAAAACTGATGTGGGAATTTTAAAAGGGATGAAATCACAACAAAACCACACTGCCACTATCTGTCAAAGACCTTTTGAATACAAATGACAAAAGCTAAATTTTTCTGAAGAAGTATCTCTATCGGATTATTTGCATTTGATTCTAGCCTAAAGCTAACCTTTCTGGCTAGTGGAAGATTTTTCAAGGCACAGAGGTTTTGAGGTAAGACAGTGAAGCTTGAAGTCACTACAATGACTTCTAGTTTTGGGCTCTCTGAAGCTTGACTGGCTTGCCAGTGCCTGCACAACCTAGCTGAGCTGCTGAAAGCTGATGAAAATGAATCCTCAACCCCTTAAAGCACTCTGGGGATCAAGCCTGACTGAACAGCCAGAAAAACTTTTAAAAAATACAATCACGGTGGCTCACTTGTAATTAAAACTAGCACCAACTTATCTGAAAGTAAAATAACAGTATTTGTTCCAATACGTAAATCTTCAGAAATGGGGGCTGGTAATTTGCTACTTGGAAGATGTGGCTTCTTGAAAAATACAAGGAAGGGATATTACCAAATCCCATAGCCCAACTTCTCATTTCATTATCTGTCGTGCTGGGAACGATGGTCACCACTTCTATGTCCTGGCGACCGCGGCCATCAACAGTGGGGGAAGCTGTCCCCGATTTTGAGAAACAGAGAGGCTTCTTGGAGCCTTTGTCGCTTACTGGCTGGGGCTCCACGCTGACCCTTATTCCCGAATGACTTTGGAGGGCAAACATGAGGAAAAGACTTATCTGAGATGTTTTAATCCAGAGCTTTATTGAGCTTCTGAGACAGCAGATTCTCAGAGCTCCCTTCAACTCCAGGGAACAAACTCAAAAAGCGAATCTGCTGTCTGTGCAGCGACTTTTAACTGGGAGTGGCAACACAGGAGGGGTTTGGGATTTTACCAATAGACAACCGGGACAGGAGGGTTCAGGGATGGACGGGCATAGNCTTTTGCGGTTAACGCTTTCTAAACATGACAAATACATATCTCCATTTACTGTGTGGTTCGCAACTTAGCAGCAGACCCTGTGTGCGAGCCTTGGTACTGATACAAAAAAAGTAAAGAATATATATATATTTTTATATAT
>WEIV01008078.1:0-16829 GCA_013390005.1 Calyptomena viridis
AAAAATTCCAAAACCCACACAACTTTGTGTGTTCTCTCCTCACTGCTGCTGTCTTCCTGCTGCATCCTTCCACCTTTCACACCTTGCCAGGGGAAACCTCATCTTTGCAGGCAAGTCTCCATCACAGGCCTGTGTGGTGTGGTCAAGTATAGATGACAGACTGGCAGACACACAGACACCCTAAAAATAACACTGTGCTCACAAGTAGCCTGATGCTAAAACAATATGACAGCTGCCATTTGCCTTTCCCAGGCAAAACAAAGAAGGAGTTTAGTCATCCCAACCCGCTGGATGCCACAGTAAGTGCCAGGCCATTACAGGGGGCTTAACAAGAGGTTACCAGAAGAGGGGACGTGGGGCACCAGTGACACCCCACACAGCAGGGCAAGGGTGTCAGCTCAGGGCTGGATCCACAGATCCCAAAGCCAGTGAAGCTTGTGGTTCCCAACCCCTAGAAACTTTCTGGCTACCCCAGCACAGAGAGGAACAGATGGAGAATCCTCACAGGGAAAGGGCAGGCACACCTGCTGATATAAAACCAGCACATAATAACCCTATCACAGAAACGTTCTTTTTTTTCCCAATGTTTTATGAACTTCAAAAATCAAATACCCCAATGAGAAAGCAATAAAGAAAACCATCCACAGATTTAACAGCAAATGTTACAAACAGAAAGACGTATATTTCCTTTGGTCTGTCCTCCACTAGTTCTCTTAAAAGCCCTTTATTTTCCCCCTTTTATTTAGCATATACTTCAATTTGAAGGAAAGCCTCCAAATCACCTTAACTTCACCATAAATTCTGACAAATCGAGGATATAAAAAAATAACCAATTCCAGAGAAGCACCTCATTATTGCATAAACCCTTCTTTCTTTCCCTTTTTTTTCCCCTGTTAAAATACTTGGGCCTTCCAAACCTTTGCCAATTAAGAGCTGAGCTAACTACACTTCCAGGCAGCAGCAGAAAGACACTTCATGCACTCTGGGCTGAACAGTTTGCAGTAACACAGGCAATGCACCACCTGCACCAAGAGCCAGCAAACTCCAGTGCCTCGCTGGCAGATCGCTCCCTGCCAGTACTGGAGCAACGGCGAGTCAAGGTCAATTCTTTTCTTTAATTCCCTCTTTCTCACTTTTTATTTTTTTCCCCAAGGCATGGGAAGAGAGCTTAGTTATTTCTGCATGGATGCAAGGTGAATGAGGCTGTCGCTTCTCATTGCAGTGCTATTTATTACAGGTCGCTGACATAATACAGCTTCCCCACAACGCCAAAAAAAAAGCAGGCAGGAGTTCTTGAGCATTGGCTCACTCTCTTCTTTGAAGAGAATAGATGAAGAGGTTTTATTTATTTATATAGTGATCTGACAATGGAGATGCATCAGCTTGTTTTCAGACGCTTCCTGCTGAAAAAGGTATGTTTCCCTGTTATTAGGAGGTTTAGGAATCCACACACACAGTAGAAGGAAAAAAAGTACACGTCAGGAAAGAAACTGCAAGATTAACAAGATGCACCTATGAAGAAAGGAAAAATTATACTGAAATCAAGAGTGGGGAGAGCAGGGGGAGTATTGTGGGCTTGCTCCTGCATAAGACAAGATCTGCTGTAAGGAAAGAAATAGGGTAATAAGAATTAAGTTCCACATCCTTGGCTGGTGAAAATCAGCATCATCTCTCCAACTCCCCTTGCTGCAGCAGGAGACCCGTTCCCAAAAGAATGTCTGGTTTAAGGGTTGGTTCTGGTTTCTCATCAGCAGTTCCTCCCAATTTAATCCATAGTTTCAGATGAAAAGATTTTATAGATCTCTGTTCTGTCTTGAGATGAGTTTGCCTAGAGCTCCAAGCAATAAATTGATGATGAATCAATTTTCCTGCGCTGTGCTTTGTAGTCTGGTTTTTTTCATACAGCACTGAGAGCCATGTATAAAATACCACATTCCTTACTTGTTTTTTAAAGGTAGGCTAATGTCTCTAAAGATCAAGAATATCCACAGCCTATTTTTAGACTGCTCACAGAAAGCCAGAACTGTCTTAATAAAAAGATCTCTTAACTTACCTCTAATATTTTATTTCATGGCCAGATTAAGAGATAAACCAGTCTGTCCCAGAGGCCGTGGAAGTTGCAGTGGTGACTCTGAGGAGGCAGAGTGACCCAAAAATGAATGTAAAAAGGCTTTGCAAACTCCCTGTGGGGTTGGCTTTCACCACCCATCCCCATCGTGGGGTCAAGCCTGACAGCCCACAGACCCCCACAGTGCTTGGGAGCCACACAGCACCAGTACGTGACTGGGAAGAGTAGTCCAGTGTCCTTCCAGATAATATGCTTTAACCCTTTGATCTGCATTTTCTCACAGCAGTATCTGTAACAGCACAGCAGTTGCTAAGGAGCAAGGATAGCTATTATAATGCTCCTCTGTTGATAATATAATTAGTATTCTAATTTACACGGTACATTTTTTTATCCCTTCCTATCCTGGAATGCTTTATGGATTTATACCTTTACTCAAAAGGCTGTCTGTCTCATGAGGCTGAACTGATACCATGGACTAGAAAGGCATGGTTTTGGAGAGCTTTCCCACGTGCTACACCATGTTTCCCAAACCTCAGGGTTCCCACAGCAGAAAGGTGAGCAAGTGCCCACAAAAACTTTTCCAGAAATGTCTACGTGCTCTGAGAGGTCCAGCAATGCCAAACCAACAACTAATAACTCAGAGCCAGCAGCTCCTGTCCACAAATTCCCTACCGAGCTCCCATTCTCTCCAAAGGCTGATGGGTCACTACACAGAGGAATAAAAGAAATGCAATCACCCACACTGGAATTTGGAAAGACATCCCACAAAAAGTCAAAGGATTTTTAATTCATCAAAGCATGCCAACACAGAGCTCAAGGATTCTCCTGTGCTCTGACACCTTGTTCAAACATCATTTCGGGGCAACCCTCCAACTGTATTTCTGGCTGCAGCTCAACTACAAACCATGCTTTTCTGCCACCATCTCTCTCATCCTCTGTGGATTCATAACCCTCAACAAAGCTACTAGGAAAGTGCGAGGAAGAGCTTTGCAAGCTTTGGCTTATAGGCATGTAAGACATGCAAGATGTAAATTTTGCGTACAGCGACCTGCAACTCCCTGTTCTTCCTCTCCACAACCCCCACAAACAGCAGACAAAATTTAATTAAATGCCAGGCAGGCTAAACAAAGTTTAGGGCTTGGATCTTCCCCCCATTTTTACAGCATTTGTGCTAGAACAGCATGGAAAGGAAAGGCAGCTTGTTAATCCGAGCTCTCTCTTCCAGTTCAGTTGCCGAGGCTACACAACACGCTTGCACTCCTATTTGCTCTCCTTCCTACCATGTCTCAAGCTGTGAAATTAATATGCACAGAGGACATAAACCTCTTGCTCAGGAATAAGAAGTGACCTCGGTATGTTCCTGCTTAATCCTTCCCGAGCTCGGCGTACCATCGCTTTGGGAAGACAACCCAGCATGAAACCAAGGTGCCACCTTGCCCTTCAGTGAAACCATCCATCCCACGTGCTCACTGCACGACTCCTCGTGGAAAATCCCTCGTTGGGAGGGAGCACCAGGGCAGCAGGAGCGGATGTAACACGCAGGGTGGAAGCAGCATGCCAAGAAGAGGGCAGCTGCATCCATGCCTGGACAACACGATGCTGGAAAGCACAGAGCGCAGCTCTGATGTGCAAATAACCACTCCAGACAGCTGGGCTGCAGGGAAAACCAGCAGGGATCAGCTCAAAGGGCCAGGTTTTATTGATGAGGAGCACAAGAGAAACTGCTTTTGCTTCTCAACCCACCCATGCAGGAGCGAGGGGCACTTTGCACAGGGGCACCACTGCTGTGGAAGCTCAAGGAAAAACTCCACCCAAAGCACTTAAAAAAACAAGGAGATATGTTATGTTCTAATGCCCATCTGTACTCCCTGCACCATCCCAGGTCAGGCCCAAAGGATTTGCCACTTGATGGTTTCACCTGTTCAGAGTTTCCAAACTCAGAGGTCCCAGACAACAAATCCTAAAGATACCTGCAAAATCCAACTCGTCACGCACAAGACAGTGACACCCTGAGACCCGAGATGTCCACGTGCACAGCCAGCTGATGCCATGGATGGAAGCGTGGCTCCCTGCTCTGTGGGAACAATCTGAACAACAGCCTTTCCTTCCTCACAGTCTGGGGAGAAACACGAGCACACACCTCTCTCTAAAGGCACTAACAAGTACTCCCTCCTCGGAAGCAGTGCCATATTTTGGAAACAAATCACCACCACCTCTCTCTGGGGCTTAGAGCCTCCACATACTGAGCCAATTACACAATTATTTGGGCTTTCAGGTAAAGGAGAATTAATGTTCAAACACATGGAAGGGCAACCTTGCTCATGTGAGCACCCAGAGACTGTGCCAGGCAAATGAGCACTTGCTCTAACTGCAAAGTGGTCACTGTGAGTATTTCTACATATTTTTCAGCTATTGTTTTGAATTCTTTCATAGAAAAGTAGTATCTTGGCAGCACACCAGATAAAAACAAAGCAATAAAAAGTAACTCTGATGCGCATATGAAAATACATATATATAAATATTCAAATCAAACCGTTTCTTTTGCTGCTGCAAAACCACCACATTGTTTTCAAAACAGTAAAGTCCAGAGCAGTCATGTGGTGTGCATGTTAGCAGATCTTAAATTTAATCCACACACTGGTGTAATGCACACATACCCATCAGGGTCTTCTCAGCAATTGTCACAGACCTGGAGCACAAGACCTCAGCAAAAGCCAAGTCCAAACTCACTGAACTTGCTCAGGAGAGCTCATTGCTGCTCTTGGCCTTGCCCCTGACTTGTGTAAGGGTGGGTGAGCCACATGGCTCCTCGGCATCACCCCTTTCTCTATCCATCTTTGGCTTGAAAGTAGTAACCCTTCGGCACCACCACGGGCTGCCCACCATGTTCCTGCCCACCACTTTGCCTGCAAGCATTCACAGAATCCCAGAATTAACCAGGCTGGAAAAGACCTTGGAGATCATCACGTCCAACCTATTACCCAACACCGTGTCACCAACTAAACCATGACACTCAGTGCTGCATCCAGTCTTTTTTTAAAAGCTTCCAGGGGCGGTGACTCCACCACCTCCCTGGGCAGCCCATTCCAATGGCCAATCGCTCTTTCTGTGAAGAATTTTTTCCCCAACATCCAGCCTAAACTTCCCCTTGTGCAGCTTGAGATGTGTCCTCTCCTCCTGTCACTGGTTACTGGGAGAAGAGACCGACCCTCCCCGGCTACACCCTCCTGTCAGGGAGTTGTGGGGAGTGACAAGGTCTCCCCTGAGCCTCCTCCTCTCCAGGCTGAACACCCCCATCACACTGAGAGCATTAACAACCTCGGCTCCAACGCTACTAAAATCCATTGGATCAGTAATGCAAGCCTGAAAACCATGGAGGACAGCCCTGATGGCTGCACTTGCACCCACGGTTTTACTGCTCAACCTGCTGTTGGCTCACTGAACACCTCCAATTCAGCTTGTACTCAATTTCAGTACAGGGAAAAGACACTTTCTCCCTCAGTTTCAGTGGCTTGTTACTAGCACTGAAGACCAAACCCCACCAGTCCCATAAAAGGAGGACACCCATGGAAGAAGAAGGTGTGACAACACAGCCATCTCTAGAAAGCTGTGTTTTCTACCATGAATATTCCAAGCCCAATTTCCAAAATCAGTTAATTTTGAATGCAAATGGACAGTTACACATCTAACTGACCGTTTGTGCAAGCAATTACACGAGTGATTACCTGATTGCATAATTGTGTGGGCCTAATTTTGAAATTGGGTCTTACATTTTCTGTTGAACACAAGCGCTGTATTTAATAAATAGATATTGAGTAGTTTTGCAGCCAAGTCATCCAGACCTACTGACACTAAACCAAATATTGAAAAAACATGCTGAAATATGTACTTACTAAAAAAACCCATCATGTAACCCTGGTGTAAAGCAGCACATGGCACAGCACAAGTTTCTGTGCTGAAACTTCTAGTCCTTTAAATTACAACTGACAGACAAATACACAATAAATGTAAACACATGTATCTGTACAAACATGCCAGGTATCCTCATCATATACATTGTAAAGTTCCTTATTGTAACTCTTCCAGAGAAAGACTTCTGGAGCATTCTTGCTTATTAGGATGTATTCTAGCGAGAAAAATCAAAGTAAAAGCACATTAAAAGAAACCTATTATTAGCAAGCCAGTCAGCAGTTCATGAGTACAGTTTCATCAGACAAACCCCGAAGAGAAAGCAAAATTCAGGCTTTGAATTATGAGGTAATGCAAGCTTTTTGCATGTGATCTGAGCAGTTGATGTCCCAAGCCTTCACATTGATGACCTCTAAGGAGAGGTTTCTATTTAAATTTAATCATCTTCAAGTATTTTCAGCCAATCATAAGGAGTATTTTTCTTTTATGGAATAATCCTAAATACCGTCAATTTTCCTGTGCATGTCAACCACAAGTCTCTATTTTACATGTCAAGCAAAAGCTCTTTAAGATTAGCTGTCAGAGCCTGTGAGTTTTGGCCAAATATCAATTTTCTGTGTGGATGGTGCATTAAATTTAAGATGCTTGTTGCTACTGCAGGCAAAGCAATATAGCAATTACCAAGCTATTTCTGACTTACAAATCCATAAGTAATCATATCGTTGGAAACCCAAACTTGGTGGGAAAAAAATTATAAGTAGAGTGTTAAAAACAAAGGCTCCTGCTGAGGTAATCACTGCCAGCTTCCCCAGGATGCATGTCAGTGGAGACAGTCCCTGAGCCACATATACCTGCAGAGACCCAGGGAAAAGCAATTCTAACACCCTCAGGCCTGTATTTAATCCATTACACCCATACACAGACCCCAGAGAATCTGAGGTGGTGTTTGCCCCTCTCTCTGCCCTTCCTTGCTACTTTGGTACCTGCCACTGATGTTTATTTCTGTCACATCTCCACAGGACACTAAAGTCCTGTATTTTGTGGTGCACAGATACAACCTGCTCAATACTACACCTTATTGGTGACTCCCAAGGAAAGCTTTATTTTACCTGGCAAATAAGCCTCCCAAGCCCATGCCACCAAATAAATACAAGGGTTATTCCAGATATTCCTAGAAACAGAGGCATGCTTCAGCTCATACAAGTTCTCAGAGAATTTTTTCAACCACTGCTTTAAGAAACACACATAAGACGAGCTTCAGTGATCAGAACCGTGTTCTGCAAGAGTCAGCTGGGATCCCAGGAAACCCTGGCACTTGGGCTCACATCAGCACTATCCAAATCAAAGAGCAACAACCCAGGTAGCAGTGCATCCCTCCTCCTCGCTGGCGTTGCTCCAGCACTCATCCTCCACCAGCCTGCAGCAGCACTGCCTCGTAAAATGGTTAACCACCATCCATGCCCCGGGGAAACACTGGCATCATTAAAGCTCAGGACAAACAATGAAAACCTCACACTGACCCCAGAAGGCAACACAAGCAAATCTAAACCTGACAGGGGCTACTCAAGGTCAAATCTGCCCCGCTGGAGGAAGGACCCAGTCAGTGAGCCAGAAAGGATGCACTCTCAAACACTGATGTCAGGAATGTAGCAGGGGTTGATATTATTCTATCACATCGCTGCAAAAAAGAGTCAGACTAGATAAAAAAACCCTGAAAAGAAACAAGCATTACAGCAATTCTCACATAACCTGGGACAATTTAGACACTTTTAACCTAGAAACAGTCCAAGGAATGTTGTAGCAGGAGGTTTCTGCCCACATGGACAGGATCCATCTGGGACAGACAGGATCTAAAAACGCACACACACTCCTACAGCCTTTATTTGGAGAAAGCTACTATTGCCAGAATATGCTGAGTTGGAAAGGACCCACGAGGATCATCCAGTCCAACCCTCAGCCCTGCACAGAACCATCCCCAGGAGTCCCACCATGTGCCTGAGAGGATCATCCACACACTCCCCGAGCTCTGGCAGCCCTTGTGCTGTGCCCACTGCCCTGGGGAGCCTGGTCAGTGCCCAGCCACCCTCTGGGGGAAGAACTTTCTAATACCCAACCTAAAACTTCCCTGACACAACCTCAGGTCATTCTCTTGGGTCCCCACAGAGCAGAGCTCAGTCCCTGCCCCTCCTCTGCCCCTGCCCAGGGAGTTGTCCCTGCAATGAGGTCTCCCCTCAGTCTCCTCCAGCTGAACACACCCAGTGCCCTCAGCTGCTCCTCACACGCTGCCCCTCAAGGCCCTTCCCCATTTCATTGACCTTCTTTAGACACTCTCTAATGGCTCAATATCTTCATTATATTGCAGTGCCCCAAACTGCCCCAATATCACAGGTGAGCCCCAGGTCAGAGCAGGACAATCCCCGGCCCAGTGATGCTGTTCCTGATGCCCCCAGGACATGGCTGGCCCTGCTGGCTCATATTCAACTTGGCATTGAGGTTCTTTTCCTGGCACTGCTTTCCAGCCTCTCNTTAACCCCTGAGCCAGTTGCTCACCCAGCACATGATGTACTTATCCAGCTGTGGGCTGGACAGTGTGTCCAGAAGGATCCTGGGACAGACAGTATGGAAACTTTACTGAAATCCCAAAAGATTACATCAACTGCCTTCCCTGGATCAACCAGGTAGGTCACCCTGTAGAAACAAATCAGGTTGGATAAGCAGGACTTTCCTCTCATGAAGCCGTGCTGGCTGTGACCAGTGACTGTGTTGTCCTTGAGGTGTTTTTCAAAGCCTCCCAGGATAATCTTCTCCATAATTTTACCAGTTTTATCTCATTTCCATGGGCCTCCAGCAAAACTGAGATTTTTCAAACTGACAGTAACAGTTTGGCAAGATGGTTTTCCAGTATCAAAAGACACCTACCCAGTAACTCCTCTACTGTAGCATGAGGCATAACCCATGTATCTTAATGCCTTAACCACGTCATGGCAGCAATTGGACTGAAGCTATTGAGTCTTAATAAACCCATGTTTCCGTCTCCAATTCCACCATTAGTATTTCCAAGACATTGTAAAATCATAATTCAACCAAACCCTAAATAAAACCTTATTTATAAAAACAATTCTTGGATTTGTCCCCCCATTTCTTAAGCTATATGAGTTTTAACTTCTCTCTGCAAACAGAGTGGTTAAAGATGTTTTTTTTTTCTTTATATGAAGACTGAGTCTCACAAATCCACAGTCTTGAGATAAACTTAACACAAAGAAATTCATGGCCAATAAGTGTGTGTGAATCTGTTGGTAAATCTTAAAAAAAAAATACAATAAACCCTTGGGCAACCAGAAACATTTAGCACAGATGTGATTTTGTTTCCTTTCTAAGAAGCTGGACCGAGCCAGGGAAAATGTGAAGCATCACTACAGTTGTTGGCAGCTCCAGAAAGAACCCCCCACCTGTGCTACAGGCACCACATTACCCACACAGCAGCTGCTCATTATATCGTGATATAATGAAGTTTCACAGTGATAGTGGAGCAACAATAGAAATGAATGTAGCCCATGACTTCAGAGTCATGTAGCACGAAGGCAATGTAAATGCTGTACAAGTTATCACCGCTATTTATAGGCCCTAATAATTCTACATTTTTCTAATAGTATCTTCTCAATACAGAGCACAGCCCTGGCTGACACCAGCATGAGCTGGCAGTGGTTTTAAATATGTCACATGAGAGGACCCAAACCTGCATGATTTTAAGAGCAATTCCAAACTGTGGGAGACAAAGAAACCCTCTGCATTGAGAAATCAGAGAAACTCAGTGCCACAAAGTCCTCCTTGTGGGTAAAGGAACAGATAAAAGGACAGAGAAGAGTTGCAACAGCTTTATTTTGAACACTTCCATTTTCTCTTAATGGCATATTAATTCCCTTGTTCCCATGAGCTAAGCTGGCTCTGGGGGGAACAACTCCTGCCTTACACGTGCAGAATCCCCTGCAGGATCAGGTCCCCACGCATTTCACCAAGCCTGAGTCAGCCCACAGAGAACATGGAATAGCAGGGATTGGACCTCAATTTTCTCCAGAAAATTAGCTGCACACCATTCCGTTTGCATATCGTTTTCTCTCGCTCATGATGTGCTAATTCAGGCAGCAACCACTGCAGTACATGAGGACAGCTTTCAAATAAAACCGCTATATACATTATTTTTGCCTCAGTCCTACACAATTCCATGGTTTTTTCCATACGCTCCAATGCGTATGTCCTCTGAGCATTATTAATAGCTACTAAAGAATATTATCTGCCTACCAATCACTTTGGCTTCCTACTTAATGGCAAGTACATTTTTAGAGCATCAAATATATCAACAGGGACAATGGTTGCTAAATTTGAAGTCAACAACAACTGGAAAACGTTAGCGACTTCACTGGTATTTTTACACGCTGCAGAAATATCTCTTGAAATAAATGAGCCTTTTTTTATCCCTTCAAAGAGATAATAAAATAATACTGAATTCTAAATACTGTCACATATCCTCAGCAAACAGCAATTTGAATTTAGATAAATACATTTTTACTGCCAAAGATAATGAGCAAAAATAACTACAATTCAACTTTGCATAGTGAATCAGATGGAAAAAAAAAAAAAGAACCACCTTAAAACGATAGCTGATGAACACTCACCAGAACATGGCCACTCTTGGAAAAGGGGTTAAAGCAAAATAACTCTTAGGAACAAATGCTTATCATTGCATCTGTCTGCGACACTAACCTTAAAAAACTACTAAAATATTCCATTAGCATACTAACCACGGTACATAAACTTTTATGCTTAAAACGTTCAATATTTCAACGTAATTTCAATTAATGGAAATTGAACATTCGGATATGTATCGAGTTAAGTGTGATGATTTTCCTTCCTGTGCGTGCACCACGGCAGCTCCAACCATAGGAACTACATCCCCAGGAGAAGCTCCTCAGCAGCTTGTGGGGTTTAAGAGAGCAAAACACAGACACAAATCTCTCCTCGGCACATTCAGCCCTGTGCACCAAGGCTATTTCAGCACATGCCTAAATGTAAAGCATCCAGGCACATCTGCAATATCTGCTCAGACACCTCACTGAGCAGCAAGCCCAACTGAGAAGTGCCTGCCCCATAGGAGATGCTTTCTTGGGAAAACATGAGACAAAGGTATGAATGCACCATTTGGAGAATCCCAGAGGAGCAGCAGTAGCCAAACCATGCCACAAGTCAATGGGACAGGGATAGGTTTAAGAGCTTTACCCAGTGTATTGTCACCAACCCAGGACACAAGTAGTGTATTCTCACAGCAATTATACAGTCAAGGCTGCACCACTGTTTCAGTTTTGGGCTTTTCCAACTTTTCCATAACACGACTTTGTTCAGAAAGTTTTGGTGGGGGGGTTTTGTTTGTTTTACAGCACGCAAGCTTTTTTCATTAACCTCCCTCTGGCATCCATTTCCTTCATGAATCACAATGCCACAGAACTCGGGAGGAGTGAAAAAAGAGAGGTCAGGTATCACAACTCTTAATCGACATTTATTAGGCAGTTTAGTCAAGCAGCTGCAGGCAAAGGGTCAGAAAATGCCCTGCAGTGCCACAGTAGCCTCTCCATATGAATTTAAAGCCTGTCAGCAGCAAGTCCCACAGCAAAACCTCCTCCTCAGTCACACTGGGGGCACAGCCTAGGAGGGAGACCTGTCATGGGGCAGCTCAGCACCAGTCTGAGCTTGGGCTGGTCCCTGATGGCTTTCTGGGAGACTTCCGTAGGCTCTGTAATTCTCCAAGTTCAATAGCAGCTGGTGATGAGATACAGGAGTTATGTCACCATGTGACAAGAGCCCACGTTGCACCATTGATTTATTAGGAGAAGATTAAGGAAGATCAAGTTATAAATGCCCTTTCAGTTACTGTATGTGTAGCTGCACAGACACTCAGGAACAAACACAAAATGAGTATGTCTTAGAAATCTCTAAAAAGGGCTTTACAGAAACACTATAGGAGGACTGATCACTTTTTGGTAGCTCAAAAAGAACTGCATCCACTAAGAGTCTGAGGCTTACTTTATCATTTATTTACTTTATTTTCCCACCTCCTCCTCTGTCATGAGCCAGATTTTATAGGCTTCAGGCACGAAAACAAAAAGCAGTTACCACTGGAAAAGAAAAATACTTCTCAATACTCTTGCAGTATGAATTCCTATTCCACGTACATATTTATATTCTCATAGCACAAGTTTAAAGTGTAACCAGTATGTGCTCCTGCAGTTTGAATTACTGACTTGGCTGCCCAAATACCAGCCAGCATCAGATCCTCACGTATCACTGATGCACGAGCAAATATTCGTCTGCCCTGGACTTTGCACACCCTTTATGCAAAGCGGGAAGAAGGACAAGTTTCCCTTGCAAGCTGGGAAAAAAGGAAAGTACAGAGATATAAATAGCAGCAGCTGTTCAAAGACTTCAGGAGGCCTGGCATGTGCCCGTATGCCCAGCAGAGGTAGCGGACAGTGGAAATGAGCCCATTTATCACGTGGACACCCAGCTCATCACAAGGGAACTGCCACTGAGCACGGTTTAAACTGCTCCTCCAAAGCAAGAAGTCGCTAAACAAACATTAACTAAAGTTGCTGAAATGATGGATCTTTGTGGCAGGCTGCAGTAGTCCCAGGGGATAATTCAGCCTTGGATACGTGGGCACACATAAAATCCACCAGCAGCTTGCGCTTGTTTGCAAAACCAAAACCTTTAAGTCAGTGAAAACAAAAGCCTGTTGCACACCCCAAGGACTTGTCAGCACACGTGTGATTCACAGCAAACAGCCCGGCTGTGGTCACTCTCCCCTGCCTTCACTCCTGCCACAGTAAAAACCAAATCCCAGCAACAAGCCCCCTCTCCTTTCCCAGCAAAATTGCCTCGGTGCATTGAGAGTGTGCAGAGCACACAAGGGTAGACCTGGCTTAGCTGTTTCCACAGAGCTCCCATTGCTTGCCAGTGGTCTTAAGAGCAAAAATGCCTGGCTGCACAACGTTAAACCCCAATCTGCAGAGGCAGGACATAAAGCAAGTTCAGAAGCTTTCAGGCAACCATCCTATTGCCCCACCCACACCACCACACACCCTTACTGCCCCTGAAGAAGTGAGGATAGAGATCATTGTGATGCAAAAGTACCTGCATTTTGAGAAAAGGACCAGAATGAACATTTAGAAACAGCGGGTAGGGGAAAAAAACCCTATGGCCTACACCATCCAACAGTGTATCTTGGGTTTTTTTTTTCCCCAGATTGTCATAACAGTTACTATACTACTAGGGAGCACCCACTTTTAATTCCTAGTTTGACCTTGTTCCCCTTCAGTACCCAGTCATCAGTCTAGTCCTGACCTACTGGTCACCTTAACGAGTCCCCCAGAACAAGTCACCTGAGCTTCTCTGAGTGCTCATATTAAGCACATCACAGTGTTTGGGTTACTCTCCCAGTGTGTTACCACACCTCCCCTGTCCCACAGGAGGTGGGGACAGGACTCCAGTGACGGCCGAGTCCCCACTCTGCTGAAAAGCTGCTGCTCAGCCCGGGAAAGGAGCGCCGAAGATGCTGAGGAGCAGGACCAGAGCCTGGGAAATCACAACCCCAGCTCCGGGCTGCGTGTCCTGCTGCCTGGGAGCTCCTGGGGGCTGCTGCCACCTAGAGATGCTCACACAGCGAGGCTGCGGGCTCACCGCCCCGTGCACCCCAGCACCACCTCCCAGAAAAGGCTCAGCACCCACCCCAGCAGCTCAACAGCTCTGGCCAGTGACTCACAAAAAGGTGTTTCCCTAAGAACCCTTTGAAGATGTGCACGGTCTGGATGACAAGCTCTGCTTGCAGATATAGGGAAAGTGAACTTGCTGCGGTTTGCTTAAATGTAATTAAAAAAACAAACAAATCAAAAAACCAGAACACGACAAAACAAAACCCCAACAACAACAAAAAACCAAACACAAATTAAAATCCCCTGAAAACTAGAAGAAAATATTTAGTTAAATTAAGGTCTGTGGTTAATGCCCTGCTACAAAACACATTTCAGAATAACTCAGCATTACAAATTGAGGTCAGGAGCGCAAAGCAGCACTTGAGGCTCAGCTCCAAGCACCCACAGGGTGCTGGGCCCTCTGCTGTCGTGCTCCAAGGACCTAACGTGCCTTTCCCTGCTACCCATCCCACTTCCCTACCATGCAGGCTCAGGAGAAGGGCTTCTCCTTTCGTGAGCTGCTGCAGCCAAGTCTCACTTGGTTTACTCATAGGCATGTATTTCAGGTCCTTATTATGACTGTTTTCATGTTAATTACAAGCACAGCTCCTAGTGCCAAAATCCATACACATAAACATCAATTACTGTCTGTTTAAAAAAAAATAAAAAGAGTCAAAGCTAAGTCACTGGGGCACTCAGCAGTGCCAGAATTGGCAGGGCAGGTGCATGGTGCAACCTTTTGTCGAACCTGCCCCGGGCTCCCTGGGGATGACCCCAAGAGCAGGGCCACATCCAGTCTCCTGTGGCAGTGCTGGCTCACAGGGCTCTCAGGGGACACACGGGGACAGTGACAGCCTGCCCTGGCCACCATGCAGAGCCCCCCACAGGCCCCCACAACTGAAGGGCTGCTTGAGGGGGAGTGGGGCTTCCAGGAGAGATGCTGAGTCCATAATAGCACCCTCTGCCCTTTGGTAAAAGGGCTGAGACAGGACTACCCTTGGCGAGGGCCAAGCCGTCGCGTTGAACCTCCCAGTCAATATTTATCGTGCCTTTGGAAGGCACTCAGAGCTCAGCCTAATTTTAACCATCAAACAGACATCGTAGCGGAATAAACGGGAGAGGGGCCAAGGAGAGCTGCTGCAAAGGATAGGAGCTGCATCTCTCCAAAGGCACGTGGCATGATCCATCCGACATGGCCTGGAGAGGAGCAGTGGCATGAAATTAAAGCCTGCCCATACGTCAGCCTGAACACACTCCTCACTGGGAGAAAAAAAAAAACAACAAAAAAAGAAAAACACCCTGCAAAAATATTTGAAGTACAATTAATTTCTCAGAGCAGCTGAATACTTGAAACAGCGCTAAGTTAATTTGGCTGTAATTATTTAACAACTCACCAGTCCCATATATCAGAAAACGGAGTTAATTTATCAGCTATTTCCAAGCAGAACAAAGACTCTCCAGCTTCCAGGTAACAGCCCAAGCTGTTTGGCTCACGTGACACTGAGCTGTGCACTGCAAACATTATATGCCCAAGCACGGAGACAGAAAAAATAGGAAAACCCCGATGTATTCACGTATTGGCATATTAATCAAAGCATACGGGACAATGAAATCGAAAGTTTGGCCGCCAGCTTGCTTGCATGAGCAAAGGTATCACCATCTCTCTTGATGCACCAAGAATGAGGGCGGCAGCCAGAGCCCTGTCCTAATGCCCCCAAAAGCCAAGAGAGCCCAAATTCTGGGGGGGTCCAAAATACTTGCAAATGATGGCTCCCTGTCCAGCCTGCCTTGCTATTTCAGCAAGCACCAAGCCACACGACTCAATCATTACTAGCTGTCAGTGTCCACAACAGCGCCCAAACCCCTCCAAATAGGAAATGTCACTCCAACCCCGTTATTTTAATAAATGGATTTTCTGTTTTGCACAGTGCAGGGCACAGAGGCTTTTCAGCAGCACAGATCCAGGAGGCTTCCCTGGAGGCAGCAGGAAAGCAAGCGAGCAACCCTGGACCAATGCTTTTTATTTTCACTGAGGTATAAATCCAGTCTTTGTGATAGTCCACTTCAACAGCCAGGTTCGAGCAGTGGGAAGGAGAGCACGGGAGAATCCCAGTGAGGATAGGTGGCTGCTGCCTGAAACCGGGGCAGGCTATGGGGAAAGTGAGAGACAGAAAAGTACCAAGTGAGGGGAAACGACAGGCTGTGTGTAAACAGGGAGGCAGGCAGAAAGGTACAGCGAAGCAGAGCCTGTGAAACAAGGAATGCCATTCTCCTTCAGCTGGGATTTACTGGTTCAAACTGCAGGAAGAGAACACATAAGAGAAAGCAGCAGCCCAGCGTTTCACCCCTCCTGATTACGAGGGTAGGAAACAATCAAACGTAGAAAAAGTAAACTGTGCCCCAAAATCAAAAACCACCTGCGAAGCCCAACCAGGCAGGAAAAGCCGGGACACGCTGCTTTCGCTTCTCACCAAACGTATCCTCCTCTCTGTTACATAAAGCCCCAAAATATAAACTGAATTGTGAGAGCGAGGAGCTGTTGCACCAGTACCGCCCAAACAGCATAAATTTTCCATCACCGAGGAGGGAAGAAAAAATACAAAATTAAAAAAAAAAAAAGCAAAGTTACAAAGACTGAAGAGATTTCCTTGTAATGTTTTATTCACAGCCAAGAGAGAATGCGGCGAGGGGCAATCCCTATGCCCTCCACGGGCAACTGAACCGGCTCAGCCCGTACTACAGCGGCGGAGAGCGCTGCGCCGATGCCAACGGGAAAACAAAATTCAAGACAAACGCTGCAAGTTTCGCTCCAGAAAGTTAAAAATCCGGGGCAGACCGTGCCAGACGAAAAAGCGCCTTAACTCGGCGTTAACTTCCGAACCAACTGCTCGCCCTCCCCTGTGCGCAAACACCCTCGGACCCGTGTTTACGTTGCGGTGTTGGGACACACCTAAGGATTAACGTACAGGTGTAAAGGGAACGAAAGCTGCCCCGTCCGTCAGGCGCGATGCGAAGTTCGGGAGCGCAGCCCCGTCGGGGCGTCAGCAGCACCTGCGGGGACACGCACCACGCCCGGCCGGGGCTCCCGCGGGGAAGGGCGGCCCCAGGGCCGG
>WEIV01008078.1:17152-222660 GCA_013390005.1 Calyptomena viridis
CGCGCCGCTGCGCCGGGGGCGTTCCCGCTCCTTTCCGCCCCCGCTCCGCCAGAGCGAGGGGCAGGTGCGCGCTGCGCGCAGACACCGGCGCGGGGGGAGAAGGGGAGGCTGCGAAATCCCCGAGGGAACTTTGGCGTCCCGCGGGGCGGGGAGCGACCCTTGTCTAGGGGGCCACGGCGACGCCTCCCGACAGAGCCGCTCGAAATGGCCCCGGTGCGGGCTGACCCCGTCCCAGCGGCAGCCGGAGCGGAGTGTGAAGAGCATCGTGGGCGGCACGAAGCCCGCCCGGCATCTTCTCTGCCGCGGGAGCCTCCCGCGCCTGGTCCGGACAAGGACATGGCACATCACTCTCCTCCCTGGGTGCTCCTGGGTACTCGCAGCTCCACACAAAGACCAGAGCACCCCACCTGCACTCTCAGCTCCAGGGGGAAATTAGGGCTTCCCAACGCTGGGAAGCTCTAAGGTGGAAGGGCTGGAAAGGAGGACAAGGTATTAAGGTCCACGGGGCAGCGTGGTGGCACCTTGGTGCTCACTTTTCAATGGGGAGGTGGCAGAACTTCACACTGAAGCAGCTGATGAGCAGCCACTTTTCTCGCCCAAATGCAAGTCCGAGGGCCACAAGAGGTGTGATGACATCTTCCACTCATGCAGCCACAGTCTTGATGGCCCCTGCCAGCCTCGTGGCACAGTCCTAAATGCACTCAGGTGGGGACAGTTGCAGTGCAGGTGTCCTGCAACCACCAGCCCAGCATCCCTCTCCCTACCACCTACCCCAGCAGAGGGGTGAAATGCTGACACAAACACCCTCTCTAACAGGTCCAGGGGCCCAACATCTCGGCAAAGCATGTCTTGGCAAGACAGCAACTGAAAATCTCAACAGCTCATCACAGGTTTGAAACAGGAGCTGCCATTTATCACTCTGGACAAGCTGATTGGCATTTTCAGCGCCTCAGTCAGAGCCGTAAGTGCAGAAGAGAAGAACACCTTGGATTCTTCACTTCATGAACCTGAAACGTGTGCCCTGGGTTTTTCAGCCTCCTCACCCTGTTCGAGCACTTGTGGATCTCATCAACATAAAGGAGCTCTCCTCACACCTTTCTAGCTGGTCTATTCAATAATTCTTGGAGCAACTCCCCAGTGATGCTGAGAGCTTTCCCCAGCGCCCCAGAGCAGATTAAGTGGGAGAGCACAGCAGTGATCGTCTTTCCTCCAGCCAACTCCAGTGGAACAGTTTTCCCACAGGAATTAACCTCAGAGGAATAACCCCCACCCCTCCAGCCAAACTACCTCCTTTCCAGCAAAGCCAGAGGTGCGCTAGTCTTTAAAAAAAAAAAAATCTCTAAATCAAGCCAGTATTTCAAGTCAGATTATGGCTCTTTCTCCAAAGAGCTGAAAGTTTGAGCTGGACAGAATTAGCTGGACTCTGCAGAAAGGAGGCTGTAAAGGAGGAGGTTTTGTTGCCCTCAGTGCTGCATCCCACCCCCCTGTGACAGCTCTGTGTACATCATCGGTGGCAAAGGCAGGTGACAGAAAAGGCAGTAGGGAAGCAGAGCCCTGATGTGCAGGGTCTTCAGCATCTTCCTTAGGGTTTTCCCTGACACCATCACCTGGGTGAGGCCAGCAGGAGAGGCCGGGAGCCAGCCTGTGCCCTTGCCAAGGGGATTAGCAACAATGCTAATCATCCCTCCTCACCACCCTTGGGAAAGGAGCGTAATTCCTGCCTGTCACAGAAATGGATCCAACGGGAGGCTGCGAGATGAAACTCACTCAAATATTGAACTAGAAAAATTTTGCTCTATCTGCCTCTCAGTAAACAGTGACTAATTGCTCTGGCTGGAGCTGCTGTACCTTCAAGATTGGAAGGTGCAGATGGAGCAATGATAGTGAAGGCTTCTTACCTAACACTGGCTGTACATTAATCACAAATGTTTGCTATGCAAATCTTGTCATACAAAGCAATTATGGCTGTTCCCATACTGACCTCATGTTTATTTATTACATGAGCTCTTTATTTGAACCTTGTCTGGTCTCTCTTCCCATATAAGCATATTAGTGTGTGGCTTCCAAAGGCACCCAGCTGAGAAATTGTAGATTTATTTGCGGCGTGGAGGGACACACCAACTGCAATGCAGAGCTGAGAGGCTCAGCTCTTAACACTGGTGGCTCTTCATGCAAAATATTCTCACCCCGAGGTCTTTTGCTGGGATGAAGGACACTTTTTAACAGCACGGGGCTGTGACTCCGGGCTTGCTCTGACGCTGCAGTATTAACCGCTGGTTAATGGAGACTGTCAGCCCGAGGAGCTGAGCAATAAAACTCGGGTTGGGCTTGTTTAGGGCCCGCTTAGTAAAAGTAAAATTTTACACAGTCCTTCGTCCTTGGCTTATCCACCTTTTCCTACTTCGGGGATGACAAGCCGCAAAAAGATTGCACTACAAAATGCCACCAAATCAGTTGCAAATGTGTTGCTGAAAGAGGCAGTCTTTGAGTGGCTGAAGTGATGGGTATCTTTAAGCACCAAATATTCTCTTGCCACGGGGGTTTTCTCCATGTGATTTAACGTTGAGCAACACTGGCATCCGGTGGGCAGAGGGTTCCTCCCTGTCAGCTCATGGCAGCTCACTCCTTCTGTTTTGTCCTACAGCTTTTCAAGATGATAATTAAATGCAATTTCTAAATTAATCTGGGTTTAGGGCTCTTGTTTTCGCCCTTCCTTCAGTTGGGCTGCACGGCAGGCAGAGCAGTGCAGTAACTTTTTACAGTTTTCTTTTAAACATGTTAGATTAGACTCTGCTATATAATCTAGGGGTTTCTGAAATCAGCTGCCCCTCCAAGCCAGTTGGTTTTGTTGTACAGGGGCCCTGTGATACCACAGGCAAACCTCCATCCCTCCCTCGAGGCTGGTGGCAGGGATCCCCATAGTGTCTGCTTCAAACCCTCCTGTCTGACCTCTCACGGTCCCCCTCCATGTCCACAAACACTATTGGTGCTCTTTCACCATGGTAAAATCTTGGAAAAGCCCTCAGAGCCTGAATCAAATCCCTCTGTTACACTCCTCAGCATCTCTTGCTGCTCTTTTTTCCTGCTCTCCCCACTGGTTTCAGCTCTTCCCAGTGCAGTATCATTTTCCCATGCAATTAACATAACACTTCCCATTGCTTCCAAATCGTTAATAAAGCCAGTAATTAACAGCAGGCCTGACAATGAACCCTGCAATGCCACACTATGTACTTTCTCCTGCCTGAATCACCTCTCTCCAGTGTCACCCTTTCCTTAGGATCTCAGCTGGCTTTCCATCCTCCTGACAACTCTTAAGCTCAGGTCGATTTCAAACATTCCTTCCCTCCACGTATTTTTCTTTTATGGTGAAGCTGTAGCTTTTGCTAATTGTTCATGAAATGACTTTTTTTTTTCCCTAAGTAATATTTTTCTTGAGAGGCTGAATTAAAAAGGGGCCATAAATGACTAATTGTAATTAATAAAAATGAAGAAATAATTGGGCAATATCTTTAAATGTATATGCCTGGAGTCAAACTACTAAATCCCTGTTTCAGTTAGAGCAGCCTGGGGTTTTTATTCTCCCCTGAAGGAGCAGCAGTTCCCATGATTGTCAGGGAATACTCTGAGTAATGGAATTACCCTCCAACAACCCCAGAAAGCTGAGACTTCTGAATGTGCTGGACTATGCTAGCAGAACACAGCTTGCTGCTGCCCTCCTTCCCTGACTGACAGGAGGAGAAACTGCCGTGCCAGGGCAAGTGGGGCTTTGGGGACCTGGTAGACAACTTGATCCTCCTGAAAAATAGCACCTTTAACCCGTCAGGAGCCCTGCTGCTTCAACAGGACCGTTAGAAAGGGATTAGACAGTTAAGGGCAAGACAGTTACATTAAAAAAAATAAAAAAAAAAGAAAAAGAAGCAATAAAAGGCTTTTGTGGTTCAGAGCATAAATTAGTCTTTTAACTGCTTCTCCTTGCAGGGAGTGCAGCTGCAAGCATCTAACTCAGGGATTTTTATATCTAGTTGTGAAATATCTGGGGGAGAGCAGTGCCAGGGCACGGGCACAGGACCGTGTGCTTGAGTCAGCACTGCCCATCCAAGGATGCTGCAGCATCCTGATGGCTTTGGGAGGAAGGCTGAGTGCATGATCCCATCCTGCACAGCAAAACTTGGATGCACACAGAGATGGTTTTGGTGGCTGCTGCTCCCCTCTCCTGATGATAATTTACTGCTGGTGTTCTCCCTTTGCCAGCACAGAGTAGCAGTAACTTGGATCCACTGCCCAGATCCGAACCCAGTCTCATTAAAAGGTCATGTTTTATAAAGTAGCGCAGCCACCCCAAGCAAATGAGTGCTTGGCTAATTGCCTTTTGAGTGAAAAGTGGGTTTGTGGTTTCCGTGGGATCAAGCGTGGTTTCCTCCTCTCCTCCCCCAACTCCTTGGTTGTGTTCCCAGTCACTGATGAACATTTAATTTGCAGAAAATGCTGTATTTTGCAGCCACAAATGTGCTTTCCAAACCTCTGGATTTGCTTATGCCCGGGATGGTGCAGAGGCAGGAGGGTTGGAGAAGCAAAAAATGCCACGTGGGGCTAAACCTCAGGAGGCAGAGAGCTGTCACACAGAGCAGGTTTGAATCCTACATGTAGAGCATTGCTTCATTTCCACTGCTTCTTGCAGTGTTAAATGGGACAGAGCTGGCCAGGCTGGCACACGTGTATCCAACTCTGGGTCCCTCCTCACTGGGCTAGAGAAGGATATAAACAGCACAGTAGTAAATTGTTTAGCTGAAAGTGTGAGAGAACTTGTGCCTTGCACAGCAGCATCTTATGTTGTGTGACAAAGCAAGCATGTGTCAGCTGTGGTGACAGAGATGCTCCTTGTCAGCCGTGCCGAACGAGAAGCCCTGCTCCATTAGGCAACACGTGCCAGAGGGCATGGAGAAGCTGGAAGCAGGCACCTCTGCACAGAGTGGGTCAGCAAGGAGTTGCAAGCAGCCCTGAAACAAATAAAAAGACTTTGTGGGAGAAAAATATTCACTTGGGTATCCTCTTGTCTACCAGGATGGCCTCACTTAGCGTGACAAGCGGCCAAAGTCTCTCACAAGAAAGCTTGTGCAGCAAGAAGATGACTTATCTCCAGACAGCTGAGACCCTTGGAAATGCCAGCTAGCTCGCCTCAAACTGATGTCAAGGCAATTATGGAAGTTTCTTTATGGGTGCAGGGTTTTCCTTCACACATGGAGAAGCAGGACAACAACTACAGGATGCACACACCCAGGTGAGCAGCACCTCCTAAGGACATTGCCCTTGTGGATAATTATGATGAATGTCTGTGGGGAGAAAAAGGGTGGCACAGACACATCCCCATCTGCTGCAGAGAAGATGCTCTGCCGCTCGTCTGTGACCCCCATCTCCACATCTAGGGAAGTGGGATCCACAATGGGAGCAGTGTGGAGCTCAGCTGTGTTTGCAGGACTTCAAGGATGATATCATAACCCCAGAGGCAGAGCAGAGTGGCACTCCAGGCAGGCACAGAGATGTGACCTCAACCATTCACCGGGGACGGTTCATCCAACATCAACAGTGAGCCCATTGTGGGATGGTGCAATGCACTAGTTTGTCTTTTGTGTGCGTGTGTTTTTTTTAGAATTACTGTTTGAGGAGTAACAAAAATTCCCCTGGAGCACAAAAAAGTACTGTGGGAACCTGAAAGAGGCCAGCCAATTAGATCATAGAAAAATATCTTGTAAAGACAAAATTTCAGCAGTAGCCAATACAACACAGATTTCATAACTGTATTTACTGAAACTAAGGACCGCTCTTAAAAAACATTGTAGACTGTACTTGGTCTTTAGTAAAAGGATTTAAGTACACTTTCAAATTAAGAAGTCCTAAAACAGGTCTATATGGTCCACTCTGAACTAGGACATCACATTTCTCTTTTTTTGGTCCTTCTGCTCAGAGCAAGCTCCTTGGTAACCTGCTTTTCCAGCTTATCTTTCATTGAATCACAGAATAATTTGGGTTGCATTTAAAGGTCCTTTCAACTCCCCCGCAATAAACAGAGACATCTTCAATTAGATCAGGTTGCTCAGAGCCCTGTCCAACCTGACCTTGCATGTTTTCAGGAACAGGACATCCACCACCTCTCTGGGCAAACTCACCACCCCCATTCAGCCCTCTAGAACATGCAGTATTTTTTTTCCCCTCATCCACTTGCAAAAAAGTGGGTGTATTTTTGTTTTCCTCCCATTAGAGTCATATATGACATCCAAATACAGCATCCTCTTGCCTAGAGCTCTCTCACTCATTTTCCTTTCCCCAGCTCTCTCCTACCTTCTTCATGATCCTGGTGGTGTCTCTCCCATCTGCAGCCAAACTCCCCTCAGCTCAATGATTTCCTGCCATATTTCACACCTTCCTTCTTTTTTTTTTAAAAAAGATCTTCCTCCCAACTGGCGTTGAGCAGAGTAGTAAAGACAATACAGAGTTCATGAACAGAAGAGTTCCTGCTTCTTTCTTCTTGTAGCTGGTAGATCATAAATCAGTCTGGTCCTCATATATCACTTCTCAAGCCATACAAGCACATTGACATACTAATAGTATTTGCTTTTGCTTATGGGTGACTCAGTTTTGCAAGATGAGAGAAGGTGACACAAGCCATGGTTGAACATTTTACAAGGCTGGTGCTAAAGACTGACAATAATGGGGCTGGAATTTCTCTCCTGGAGTCAAAGTATCCCACTGTTTTCGACATTTGGGGTCAGATCTGAAAAGTTTTAGGGGCACATTTGAAGCTCTCAGTCATGGCTATTTACGGAGCAGTTTCTGAACCCTTTTTTTTATACAAAATTGTCCTATGAAAAACACATTTATACAGCACGAAATGTGTCTATAAATAACAGACCTTCCAGCTCACCTGCCTCTTTACATTTCCATAGGCAAGGCAAGCTCTACTTCTAACAAAACAGAGAAAATTAACGCTGCTGTGTTATCAGCACACATCCCCGGGCTGGCACAATTTGCCGGATGGTCCCGTTTGCCTGATAATTCATTGTTTCTATAGCAATCCTGATGAGAAGACTTTCCCATTGTGCTTGAGGAAAAGGGCACTCCCAGGACCATAGTAGCTTTATTAGCTTCAAATGCCTTACAAATAGAGTCTGGTTATCAAAATCAGCTTCCAAAAGTCACCGCTGTTTCCAGCCCTGCCGTTAATGTGCCCAGGATGAGCTTGCAGGGGACCAGCCCATTTGCTTATAAGCTCATGCTGAGCTGATTTGTAGGAACAACTGCACCAGTCAGATCCTTTCAGGTTGTAGTTCCCCAGTTAAATAGTTCTATTAATTCTTCATTTTCTGCGTAGCTGTAGGGGTCAGGAAGTTGTGGGGGTGAGCAGAAGCACTCAAACTCAGCAACCTGCTCCAGAGAGGGTTTAGAACCCAACTTGTTACACATTTAGGGATTAAAATCACTCATTTTGCCACTCCTCATCCGAGTGGCAAAAGCAGAGGCAATGTGGCTGAGGTGGTACCTGGGCCATGCAAGTCTCTGCCCAAATTTTCCCTTTTTTTCCCCTCTTTTTCCTAGACTCCAGCCATTTGTGAGGTGAATGCTCTCTTCTTGCACTACTTTTTCTTTTTTTTTTAAGAGCACGCACTCGAAAAATACACTTTCAGTGAATATTAGGTACTACATAAATCTTGTTCTTTAATTTTAAAAATGATTTTCATACTTATTTTTAACCTCTGTTAATGCTTTGCTGGATATTTGGCAGTCAGGAAAAAGAGAGTGCTACATCAAATCATGACAAGGATCTCAGCACCCTGACAACACTGACTGAGGCAACAGATTTGGCAGAGAGGAATTAATTCTGCTGCTTTTCGGACTTTATTCCATTGCAGAGGGTCTGGCATGTTCCTCAGAAAGATGTCACTTGATAGCTCTTATCACTGAAAGAGGGGAAAGGGAGGCATAGGAGAAATCACAGCACCTTCACATTTCTCCACAACTTCCCAGTTTATATAAGTGCTTGCAGAAGGAAATCTAAGGTTCTGTTTTATTTAATTTTTCTCCTTCCAATTTTTTTCTATCATCTCTAGTTTAGATATTTATCTCAACTTCTACAGTATCTCAGTAGACTGTAACTGATCCAAATTATGAAATTGTCCCTTTTTCAGCTAATCACAATGCCATTGTTGGAAGATCACCCAAAGAACAACCAAACAACCCCCATAGAGCCCATCCTGATTTGAAGTAACCCTCCTAGGAAGGGGAAAAGCTTTCCTCCTAAGGTTTGAATTAAGACTTAATGAAGACTCAGAATTTGAGATTAAATGTTCAGCCCCTGGCTAATTATGTTTGTAAGGTTCAATTTGCTTAGCAAGCATTGGAGTTAAAAACCAAAATAAAACAAGCCCCAAACAATACTTACACATTCAAGAACACAGCAAATCCCTCCTTCAAATGACACAAGAAATCCCCATAGAGCTCTGCTACACTTTCAGCTGGCCTCCTTTTATTTTAAAATTGTCCAATTTCCTGAAAAAAAAAACCCAAACAAACAACAAACCAAAAAGCAAGTTCACCACCTTGTGATTCAAAAATAAAACATCTCAAATATTTGTGCTTGTCTGCCCTGGCTGCTCAGTGTGCATTAGAGTTACCTGTGCATATTGCTGTGGTTCTACTCCACACCTCTGCACAGGTGAAGATCTGAAGTATAGATCCCCTTGGCAGCTGTTACACACCACTTTTCAAGAATTGCATTTAAAGAATTACATCAAGCTTCTGTTTACCTTCCATTAGGTCTTTCATTACAATTCCAGCCGCTGTTTGGATCAAGTTTTCACTTCCATAATATTTTTTCCTCCCTGTAGCAATGCCTTATAAACAGGCTGCTTATATACGACTATGAATGAGATGGAAAAGCCAGAGAAAATCTTGTGGTATTAAGAAAATATTGCTGTGGTTACTGCCTTATACAATGCACTTGATAAATTTGAATAATCTGAATTTTTATTGCAGCAGTCTTTAAAAAAGAGCTCCAATTTCCTTTTTTTTTTTTGTATTTTAAATAATGCACCAAAATCTTAATAAACAATTTAGTCTGAACCACAGGGAGAAATGAAAGGCTTTTCTATGTTGTGACTCACTGGATTATTGAAAACAACTACGTGGCTGCAAACTGCTCTGACTTCCCAATATATCTTTTCCCTCTGTTTTTAATAACAGGATCACTGTAGAGCTTTGATGAAAAATGAAATTTCCTTCCTTTCCAATGGGCAGAAATATTTAGGTGGACTGGAGAAACACATCTAAAATGACAAGACCTTTAACACAGTTAAAGTCTACCAGGCACAGGTTTTCACACGTATGAGCTGCAGATATTTGTCTGCCCATCTTAATTCTCATGACTTATCCTTTTTTTCCTCCTTTGTTGTGAATAAACCTCCTTCAGAAATGAAACACGAGGCTTTAATATGTGGGGGAACCATTGCTGCCACTGCTTATAAAAGAGAAGTGAATTGAAAGGCCATTCTGCTGTGGGACATTAAGTAGATTACACCTCCCACTACACCAAAAATCTCATTTGTCAACAATAAGCCAACCCATTAATAACCACCTAGCTTTTTTTTATTTTCCTTTTCAAGTGTATCTACAGTTAACTGCAAGAAAAAACACCCAAACAAACAACAAAACAGTGCCAAGGAGAGTTTCCCTCTTAACTGATGGCACCTCCCTGGTAGATGCTCTGAGCCTCTCCTCTCTCTGTAGCTATGCAGAATCATGGTTGTCTCAACCCATTTCCAATACCACTACTGACACTACAGGATGTTTAAATAAATGAATGATTTGCTGTGGGATTCAGGAGGAGATTGTGTGTTTTGGTAGTGCTTGACACGCTGACAAGCAAGTGAAAAATGTTGCCCTGTAAACACAGTTGTCTCTGTTGATTGAGAGATGTGTTATGGAAAGGTATTAGTCACTGTAAACCCTGGACTACCCAACAAAGATGGATTTCAATAAAAAGAGAGCCACTAAACTTATTCCATTCTCTTTTCACAGGCTCAAGTGTAAAGAGAAATGTTACATATGCACTTACATGCATCTCCATGTTTAAAGCCACAAGCACATGGAGCAAGTAGCATTTCTGGTACCACCACATTTATTTTAACTACCCTGGAAAACCTGCCCAGGGCTGAGCCCCTCTTTCACTGAAATGCCAGTTCAACATCACTGATACAGACAGATAAGCAGATATTCCCTCCACTGTGTTTTGGGGTGGACTTCTTTTACTATGCAGAACAGGTAAACCATTTTCTCCTTAAATATTTACTAGACTTAATAAAGATCAAAGCAACCAAGTGACCAGGTAAAACAAACCACACCCTCCAGCCTGCTGGACTGCTGTAAAACTCAGTGCTGGAAGGGGCTTTTTTCAGAACAGCTTCTTGATCTTCACAAGGCTTCATGTCAGTCTTCCTGATGATCTCTTAGTGCTGAGCTCTCTCACAGGAGCAAAGCTTGGGGAGCCATCAAGGGAAAGTGATGTTACCACTGTCACTACCTTTGTAGATGAATTATCTCAAACAACACAGGGCTGCTGCTGGTTGCTTTTTTGGCATCTCCTCCTGTTGAGGGGAGCTGAGGGTGTGAAGGGAATGGGACCTGCAATGCATCAATCAGCTCAAAAGCAGGATTCAGTTCCAGAGATAAGGATTATCCTCTCAAAACCTTAACCTAAAGGAGCACAAGGGGGAAAAAAAACCACCTTGTGTTGGTCATTCACTTTGCTTAGCCTGACAAACATCACAGAAAGAGTTGCCCTCAGCAGGGTATGCTTTAGATAAGGAATAACTCCTGTTCAGTCGTTGCTGGGGCTGTTTAGTCCTTCAGGTTTTTGACATGTGGAGGAAAGCCTTCACAACATAGACAACTGGAGTGAAATAAGAGGTTGGCTTGAACACTAAGGACCCACTTACGTTTTGTGAGCATAGAGAAATGATCATTCTGCCTGCCTTTGCAAGACCTGTCCTCCCATCTCACTTGGCAAAGATCCCTTCAATAATTCAAAGGGCAGAGCTGGTCCCTCAAAACTGTCTTTCCCTCTCACTCTTATTTTTATCATACAGTGTAGGAATCAAAATGAGCCAGTGGCTTTGCTACTGTAGCACAAAAAACAAATCATCATCTCCTTGTGGGCCTGGTGAAAGAAAGGTGAAGTACCTGAACTTCTGTTTTCCCATTTCCAGATGCTATTTGTATGATAGGTAAATTTTTCACAGAAGATAATTATCTGCAAGGGGTCTGCACTAGTGTGGAGTCATTTGTCCAACAGCAGCAGATAAAGGTGAAAGCAGCTCACTACCACAATAGTTTGCACCTATAGACAGCTCTGGGTTCCAGGAAACGAAAGGAAAACAAATCATATGATTTGCTACCACTCAGCAATTGAAATGAGATAAAACAAAGCAGGATAGGGAAAGGGGCAGCTCTGCACTGCACAAGGCAAAATAATATGGCACATTTTCACCTCTTCAGTTACTGTCACTTATGCAGCTTTGTATTCTTTTAAACCAAGGAAAGCCCCTGGTGTAACCCCTTCTGCAAGGCTTGATGGCCAGAGGGTCACCTCAGAGGTGGCTGTGATGCTGAGCTTTGGCTGGCAGACAACTTGAGAACACATGGGGTGTGGTGGGGCATCAGGGAGAGCTTGGCTGGGTCACCTGTGAGCCAGTGATTCCAGGGATTTTTAGCTGACCAAGAGTCACCCTCCAGCCCTGGAGCGCTCCACAAACACTGTTGGAAGGTCTGGGCACTCCCTCAAAGAAGGAGAAAGACAGGAAGGAAAGGAGAGTCTGTTAAAACTAATCCCCGTTGCAAAGTTCCAAGGCCTGACACCCAAAAACACGGTGAAGACGCTCCCAGCGCCCGGCGGGGCTCGGTGCCGCTCCCGCAGTACAACACTGCCCTCTCACGGCTCCTCTGCTGCCAAAATCTAACGTTTGCGGGGCCACACAGGCAACCCCTGCCTGAAATCACGGGGTTACCCCCCTCCATAGCTCTGGCATCGCGGGGGGGTGCATCCTGTTTTCTCTGGGAGCAGAGCGCTGCAGGGATCCAGCCGCTTCCATCCCCAGCCCGCTCCCCGGCTGGAGGCGGGATGGGCGCCTTCGATTCCTGCTCCACGGCCACTCCTCACCGATGCCAACCAAAGAGGGAGAGCATTACCCACCCCTGGCACGGTCCGACACCTTTTTTCCACGCTGAGCTGAGCGGTGCCACCTCCATCCGAGGTTTATAACCCAGAGGAGCCCATCACACATCGACTGCTGTTGACGTAACTTCTTGCTTTGACTTTGTCATGCAAAACTGAAAAGATACTGTTCTTCACGTGGAAAAGTTTCCTTGGTAGCACCAAGTCAGCACTAAGCCCAGCTAAAGGAGATGTTTACCCGGAGAAATGATCCGATGGATGGATTTGCTGCTGCAGATACCTGGGAATGCAGAGCTGGGTGCTGCCCCAGGCCCCTGGAAGATGGCTCAGACATCATGTGTGGGCAGCAGACATAGCTGGAATGGAGGGAAATAATGCAGTGTGGTCTCCCCACACTGGGCTGGGAGACTGCTCTTCTGCTCAGTCTCATTCCCTTCAGCTCATGCACCAATTGTGCCTGTACCAAATGGTTTACATTTACTGGAAATCAACTTCTTGCATCCCTTGCTGTGCTCCATGAGCTCCAGTCCTGCAGTTCTCCTCTGTATAAACAACTCCTGGATTCATTTTTCGGGCAAATAATTCCCTGGGCACTTCAAGCATTTTTACCCTCCCACTCAAAAAGTAAAGAAAAAGTTTGAGATGATAGTAAAAATGAACCATACCTCTACTTCTGTTGCACAACTTGGGCTCTTGAGCTGGAAATAAAACAGGCAGCTACAAGTGAAAACTTTACTTGGATGCTGCCAGACTAACAGCTACCCACAATAATGCTTCAGTCTCTCCACTCCAGTTCTTTCCTGATCTGTAACTCACTGAACAACTTTGGCCCTCAGCTTTTACCTTCCTCTTGCAGACTTGTGGCCTCCAGCCCACATTGCTTTGCTTCTCAGCTGCTCTGCTCCACAGTGGCTCCCACTGGATGGTGCTTAAACCACGGCCTCAACAGAGCATCACCAGGGAGCTGAGGACCAAGGCCTGCCAGAGCAGGAAAAATCACTTGTTTGCCGAGAGACTGAGGTCTCCTGGACTTATCCCTGTTAAGTAAATAAATGGTAAGTGAAGAAGCCAAAAGTTGATGCAGCATCACACAGAGTTTTGTTCAGTATTAGCTGCAATGCTACTGTGCGAGGCACTGGCAAATAAGTAGATTATGGACTAAACTATCTACAAAGGATAGTCCAGTACTGAAAACAATGTTCTCAAATTAATCATTGCACAATCTAATGATTTAGTCTCAAGCCAAGAGGCTTGAAATGGTTTTACAGAGGCAACCAATCTTGATCTCTGCTGGGTGCAGAGTCCTTCCGCTCTTGTTTCTTCCAGTAAAAACTATTTTTCCAGATACAATTATTCAGTGGCTGGGCTTAACCCAATGCTCTGAAGGATGAGGTAAGGTAATTGAGTGTATTCATCTTAGTATTTCTTTTGCATGCTCTGGGATTGTAAAAACAAGATAAAATATCGTTGCAGGAGGCCAATATTTAACAAGGTATCCACCAAGGGGACAGGACTTTAAACATGTGGGGATGCTACGCTGAGAGTGAGACTGTTGGGGAGCCCTAGATAAGATGCCAGCTCAGGCACATCAAGGTTACTCGTAGGTGGTTTCATAGTCTCTACCAAAATGCACATCCCTGAGTATCAGTGTCATTCACAGCATCACAGGGCTTTCCCCTCTTCTGGGGGCTGGAAAGAAACTGGCCCTTGTTCTCCTTGTCACTCTATCCTCCCCACCAGGGTCTGATCCAGGGCTCGTGGCACCTGCTAATGAGGGCCCACAAGTCCAGTGGGAATATGGACACTACCTGCAGGCTGGGATGCAGCTAACCTGGGATGAGCCTGGGCATCCTTACTGCAGGACTTGAGAGGATTTGTCTTCAGGCACCACACTCCCTTCTGCCATCAAGAATGGAGCTTTGAAGAGCAGCATCCTGAGGGATGGTTTGTCTCCTGGCCCCCTTAAATGAGCTCCTAGTTTAACTGAGTCACACTGCCCCAAATCATCCCTCAGCCTGAATTCAGGTGCCTGCCCCACTGCTTACCTTCAGTGTTTGATATTGCCCTTTGCCTCCTGCACAAACACAGCCAGGCAAGGTTTCTGTCTAATTACACAGTGAGGAGGGGCTGCATCCCACGGGGTGGTTCAGGAGACAGTGAGATATGCAGGGACCAGCAGGACAAATGTCAGCACAGAGCCAAAAGGCTGGTGTGGAAATCAAATATTCAAAGGGGCAGGAGAAAGTCTACAGCTGCAATATCTGCATTCATTGCAGGCATCATCTGTCCCTCTATGTAGTGTTGAATCAGATCTAAAGAAAAAAAAAAAAAGATAAAATTGCTAGTTGGGGGGGGAAACTGCAGGTTTCTAAACCAGCTTTGGGTCAGAAAAAGAGGGTTCTGCAAATTGTAAGGATTTTCACCCAGCCCCCTCGGAAATGCCCTCGCCTAGTAATGAGAGCCAGGGCACACATCCCCGTGGCAGCAGGAAGCAGCCTGGGGTAGATGGCAGTGCTGGACTTCCCCACTAGCTGGGGAAATTCACCACATCCCTGGGAGATTTCCCAGGGAAAAGGAAGGGTTACAAATGCTTTAGAAGTACAAAAAGGGATTAGAGCGCCCAATCCCTGCATTTAATGTAAGTAGCTCTTCAATTTATACTCATTGCCTACTCTTTGTAAAATTCCTGGCATATCCAGTGTCTTCTTTTTCCTGTAGCTCCATTCAAAACCCATAAAAAGCTCCGAGGCAGAGACACCAGACCACAGTGTCTTGCTGACACCAATCAAGTGCTGTGCTCCAAGGTTTCCTCGGCAGCTTCTCTCCCGGCAGATAAATCTCAGTCTTCAGTCAACCCAGAGAAAGGTCAGCCAAACCATCAAACATTTCAAAGCACAATTAAGACCCCAAATGAGCAAAGTTAAAGTTTAATGGTGGAACTTCACTGCTAGTTGATGCTCACCAATTACAAGGGTCACTTGAAATACCATCAGCAGAACCACCTCGTGTGTCAGGAACTTGTGTCTGCTGATGGGTATTAGCAAGTTTTTTGGCAAGGCAAACAACCTTGCTATAATACGACTGCTGCTTCTGAAAAATGAAAAAAAAAAAAAGGCAATTCAGGCTGTAGCTGGCAGGGAGAGAAGCTGCTTTGAGTCTGATGAACATGATGTGTTTGGATTCTCTGACAACAATTCAGCTCCCACACAGGTTGTCCAGAAGAGGTCAGAAATTAACTCTCCATCCCAAGAATATAGCATTTAAGGATAAAGCAAAGACCCAAAATGAAGAAAAGAAAAAAAGGTCATAAAATAGTCTTATTCAAAATCACCAAGTAATTTCTAATGAAGCTGAAATTTTCTACAGATAATCTTATTTCCCCACCTTATGAAGTCTTCAGTACAACATCCTATACTTAAGGTTTAACAAAAAGAAGCACAAAGTCAAAACTAAATTAAAGTTCAAGTGAAGCATTTCAACCTCAGAATGAACATGTAACAAAAAGATTTCATATATGACATTATTCTGCCCAGTGCTGATTACATCTGACATGTACATTACACCGACATTCCTTCAATTTTTCCAACAGCAAAAAGTTTCATGGGAAACTGCCATCCTACCCATTCCTGGCTCGGCTTCATTCCAGAGGAATGACACTGAATACTGTGGTATGAGGAAGAGTGAAAATAAAAGGTGAAGAGAGACTTTAAACCATGAGTTCAATAAAGAAAGGACAACCCCAAATTCAGGCTTTTCGTCCCATCTAAAGAAATAGAATAAGGAAAATCACCAGCAGGGATGCTAAAAAAAAAAAGAAAACACCTCTAAAGAACCATCTGTGAATCCAAAAGGAAATTAAGATTTATTGGCATTGTGCCTCTTTATAGAAAATGCGTAAAATGCTACTGAAGACAACTGAGTTTTGACCCCTTTTGGCAAGACAAGTCTGTCTAATTTATTTCTTGTTCTCACATATGTATTTAAAAATTATAATTCTCAGATCAAATGCCACCTTGACACATTAGCTATCTACTTTCATTATATTAATCTTCATTTTTGGTGTATGTTATGAATGTATAATCTAAGTCATAACAAAGGTTTCTCCACAGTAGTAAGAGGTGACATTATAAGACATTACATGGCAGTTTATAATGCCAGCAGAATAATTTTACAGCAAGACTTACAATGAAATTCTTGATAGAGAAAGATGTTATGGGAAGTAATTACCTCCCTCCACTAGCTAATAAACTTTAATAACTCAGATATGATTTCAGGTTTCCTAAAAGACAGGTTGGTATAGAAAGCTTCTGTAATTCCTACGTTTTAGTGGCCAGAATAAAACAAAAGTATCTAGAACATACTCACTCTTTCATTTAGACAACAAAGATACAAAATAAATACAAAATGGGTTATTCATAGCAGATCAAAGGAAATTCTTGCTCCTGAGTTTAGATCCCAGATACCAAATCTCATCAGCCTGTCTGCTGGTTAATCCCATAAATACAGTTATTTAGACTATATTTATGTCTAAATGACATAGACATAGATATGCAAATGACATAGATAGGCAGAGATAGGAAGATAAATCTGAGATATACTTAATGGATTATATAAAAATGAGTGAGAAATGCCCTATAATTATTCCAGGCTGTTGTGCTGGTTTCCCAGCTGATTTAAAGGCTTAAACACCTCCTCTGGAGCAATAAGAATAGACAACTATTGTTGTGTAGATGTGCTTTAATAGCCCGTTCTCTGGGGCTCCCAGCCTGTGCTATGGGTTTGCCTTTCTGCTTCTGGGGTTCCATCAGCACAGTACAGCAGGAACAAGGGGAAGGATCCCTAATGTTGCACCCATGAAGTCTGATAAACCTCTTTTTAGGAAAGCATCGACCCAAAAGTAACCTGGCTTCGTTTGTTTTTGTACCTGGAAACTCCAGAGTCACCTGTAGAAACAACATGAGTTAATATTTGTGTTGCTGTTTTCTGCCCAGGAAAATTCCAGACGATTTTTATTTGGAAAGTGTTCTTTGTTTTTAAAGAGATTTAAGTTGGTACATTATCAGCCTGAATGTGAATTTAAAATGCCTTTTTTTTTATGATCTGGGGTCCTGCAGGGGCAGAATAACAGTTTTTAAGCAGTCCAGACACTAAAGCCTGACCTACAGAAAAGAGCCCTGCAAGCCTGTGGTAGCTGTTAACTATTCATCTTGCAAAATGACTGAAAAAGAATCTTGTTAAGCATTAAAAAAAAAGGCAGAAGGGGTAAGAGAATGAGGGGCAGTGATACCAAAGCAAACAAGAGCTTTCTTCTGCCATTTTCACAATAGCCTTGAAATTACTATTCAAAATAATAATAATTTTTAAATGCCAATTAAAAATCAGTAGACAGTCCTGGCTTAAGAAGATAATCATAAAAAGAAGCATAAGAAACAGGAAAATAAGGAGTTCTAACAATTCCCTTGGCGAGAAAAGCATTTTAAGATGACTTTGCACAGGCTGTTTTTTGTAGTAGGAAAAAAATGATCACATCTAGGGGCATAACCATAGTTTATAGGCTTTGTTTTATTGTGGTTTGGGTTTTTTTGGCTGCATTTTTCTTTGTTGTTATTTTGTTTCCTTGGTTTTTGTGTGCTGAAGGACAGATTAAAAATGAAGCTGGAGAGAGGAATCCTGCTGCCAGGACTGTTAATTCCTAAGAGTTTTGGTCCCTGGCACTGTGGGTCTTTGAGATTCTTTGGAAGCATTAGCTGGAGGTCATTATTAAAGTAGATCATCATAAACAGAAGGAAATAAATAGTTCTAAGGACCTGTATAATAATAAAGGCATAAAAGACTAAGCCTGCATAATAACAGAGACATAAAAGACTAAGCAATATATTTTGCAGCTCTGCTGCTCGAGTCCATCAGCTGGAAACTGAGGATGGGAAACCTCTGATGGCTCAGAGATCTGTAGGCTGCCTCTGGACCAGCATGAGACTGCCACAGGAAAGAGAAAAAAACCCAAAAGGGATCAGGAGACCCTTGTTTGGAGGAGATGGCAAAGCACAAAGTCATGGTGAGACCGGTCACTCAGAGGAGTGTGTCCTCCTTGTCTCCTGGAGCAAAGCATGATTGGCAGTGGCATAAGAGCATGTCAGTCTAGATGGCCAGAAATATGTCAAGTTTGAGCTTACAGATTAGAGAACTATTATTAGAATCACCTAGGTAAGGAACAGCTCTCCAAGAGGAAAAATACAGACCAGAAGAAAGAGCCACTTCCCATATGGGGCTTGACACAGCTACACAAGGAGTTCCTCCTTAAAAAAACCGTGTTTTTTCCCTCTTTATACCCCATATTTAAATGTGCTCTATTACTATTTAATAGCACAAAGAATTTTAAAGGTAACGTATTTTCAGAAACAATGAGAGAGAAGGTATAGGGATTTTTTTGCTGCTGTTTGACTGCTCTCACTCCAGCACCCCAGTACAACCAGTTCCCAGCAGTCAGATTCATCTCCCACTGTCTCACCAGGCACCCTCCAGCTGCATGTCATGGTAGCAAATGCTCAGAGCAAGAGCTTCTTTCCACTGATCCAGAGCTAAACATTAATATCCATTATATTACTGGACAGTTAACACCTAGCCCAGCAGACCCAAAGCTGGAGTCTCAGATCATGTTTGGATGCTTTGTTTTAGGCACTAGATGTCAGTGTTTTACCTACACTTACAGAAATCTCCAGTCATGGGGATGAAGAGTTACCAATAAATACATAAATAAAGCACCTTCAGTACCAAGGCACCATCCAAACAGCCACAAACCTCTCCTTCTCTCAGGTGCCCAAAAGATTTCCAAAAGAAAGTTGAATTTTCTCTTCTCCCCCAAGTTTGTGTATGCCCAGAAGCAGTAGTTTAAAGAGTTGAGTCAAACAGATGCACAATATCAAAAGTACCTGCCAACATTTCAATAGTATAAAATATTCCTGTGTTTGCCAAGAGTTGCTTAACAGACTCGGGCAAGAATTTTTAAAATAAGGAAGGAAGCATAGCAATTGCTTTGAAACCTTTTTTCCTGCATTGTATAACATTCATCAAGGTTTTCACCTGGAAAAAGAAATTGGATAGTTTTTTAGCTATTAGAAAAAGTTTCATAATGCTGTCAGTGGCAATTTTACTGGGATTTTATACTGGCTTTTAGTTCAGGTAATAAAATGGGTTCAAACACATTGACAATATGAACTGAAGCCAGTATCTTCAGCATTTGGTTTGTGCAACAAGGACAACCCCTTTTATCCATGTTTGAACTGGAAAAATCAAAAATTCCTCAAATCAAGCAATTAAGAAAAATTGCCCGCAGGGATATTGTATTCAATCATCATCTCCATCTCTCATTACCAATAAGTGACATGGTTTTAAACCCTTCTTCTTGAACACACAGTGGGTTTGCACAAAGCACTTCCAAATAAGCTGAGATTTCTAAAATTTGGGAGAAAGGAAAACAGGTTATAAATAAGCAATTTGGAGCCACGCAGAGCTGGGATGTGGATCTATCCAGCCCTTTTCCCACCTGGAGAGGACCCCAGGGAGGCTTTCACAGCCATGTGTTTTCTGCTAAGCATGTTTCTTTTAGGCACCAGCAGAGATGGTACCTCAGGTCCCAAAAGCAGGGTGCCTGTAGGTATTTGAATGGGTTTTTAAAGTCCCAAGTCAAAAAATCTTATAAAAGGAAGCTGCCAGCTACTGATGCACATCACTGTGGGGTTACCACTGAATTACAGCTTTCTGACAGATCATCCCTTACACCAGGTAAAGTTATATCCTCCTGAAATCAAGTTTTCCAACCCTTGAAGAGAAGCATTTCTGAAATAAAGGCTGTAGCAAATTGCCATGAGGACTATTGGCTTCACGGGCTGGACTGCAGTGCAAATGCAGTTCAAATTAACCCATGCACATTCCTGAGATACCAAGGAGTGCAAAATTAGCATAGCTCCTTGTCTTCCAGGTGGTCCTATCTCTGATGTATCACATTTCTGCTTCTCTCCCCGAATCGTTTTTGCTCTTACTCTTCCCATAACACAGGGCAGAAGAGAAACCTCTCAACTCACTCTTTGACCACCAAAAGTAGTCCATGCTGGACAACCACAACGGATTGTCCTTGGCTGTTCAGAGTACTCATATAATCAGAAAAAATGAAGCAACTGCAACAATCAACAAACAAAACAGTAGTGAAAGAAAGATGAACACCATCTTCCAATTTTAAAGGTAGTTTCTGTGTTACCTTTTGTCTATCACTGTATGTATACCAAACAGTGCTACATTTATGGCTTATTTTTTAGACAAAGCCTGGACAAAATTAAAAAAAAAATTAAATTTTCTGGTCTGCTTTGTGAAGAGTAAGGAAAAAAATCAAAACCAAAATGAAACTGTCAGTGACTGCCTAATGATTCACCCCACCGTAAACACTGAAAAGTCATTAGTGTTCCCTTAGCCTGAAGAATCTGGGCTTTGAATCGCTGTGGTATGAACAAGTCAAAACAAATTTAAAGGCTTTAGGCTACATTATATCCCAGGATGTGCTGAGGAAGATTGGCATCTGCTACTCACACTTAGCAGAGAGGTTTTCAGGGTGGAAAGTGTATGTCAGGCAGACTCAGGACTGGCAGAATGGAAACAGGAATTTCTTCCCTTTTAAACACCGAGTGCAGCTTTTTAAATAAAGACCTTTTGACACTTTGAAGTGGTTTCTCCAAAGAATTAGGTGGAAAGCATAGTGGATCGTGGCTGTCAGAGCCCAGTGTCCCTGCTCCCTCAGCAGGTGACTGGAGATCTCTCCCACATGCCTTTTGTTCTGCTGCTCTAACAATGGCTCACAGGGTCACTACTAGCATAGGTTTGAAGGAGAGATAGTATAAATTGACATTTCGACTGTTGTTTGGCTGGAAGTAATAAATCAAACAATCAAGCACAAATCAACTTTGTATCATAGGACAAAATACCAATTTGTTTGTGGTGAAACCCAGCCTCCATTGAAAAGCCAAGTCAGTTTAGCAGGAGTGAAAGGGGAGCCAGCAGAGAGACACTGCAAGAGTTTAACAATCCACAGCAAGCTTATTTTTAAACTTGTCAGCACCTGGTGTGTGGTTTGCTACAGCCACACCTCCCACCAACATCAAAAAACACCCGATCAGAACAAAGTGCTGCTGAAGGAAAGCTGGGATTGTGTCAGCCTTTCACTTCCCAAAACAAAGCACCCAAACCTCTCCAGCTTCGTGAATAAACCATCAGCCACAAACCTTTAGTTTGCAGCCACTGCTACCAGGCTGTGCAGAACAAATCCACTGCAGGCTACTCACTCCTCATAAGCTTTTCCTTCCAGTCAGGCTACTTTGGACAGGATAAAACTGATCAGGAGCCTCAGCCATCCCACTAGTGTGTAAAGACATTGGTCATAAAAAGGGTGTCCGAGTTTGGAGACCACTAAAGCATAGAAGAAACAGGAGCTGGCAAGGCCTCCCTATCAGAGGCAGGCAGAAATCCATATTGCCCTGTGTAATTCAAGGTAGGCTTGTGTAAAAACACATGTAGATCAGCCTCAGGTTTTATCCCCTCCCTTTAAAGTGTTGTTCATGCTTCAGCTGTAGTGTGCAACAAATAGACAGTGTTTGTGTTCTTGCCTGGTCCCCAGGAAATCAGTGACAGAACAATTACTGTGAGACTCACAGGGCTGGTTAAGCAAGGGGTTCTCAATCATTTCGTGTAAGATCATTAACAGCTGTAATTTCAGCCAACTGCTGCATATTTGCAAGTGGTTTATGTTTATATTTTCACTTTAAAGGTTCTTCCCCTTCCCATCACATTCAACAGCATCTCTCTTTATGGTCACACTTCAGAAAAGGGCCACTTGCCACTGAGCCACACCCAATTAACACTGGATTAATGCATTTTCCATCTGCACAACAGTAAAAGAAATAAATCCTCCTGTCACTAAACCTTCCTGCTGAAGCACCTCCCACCAACAGCACAGAGAAGACAACAAAAGTAAAGGATGCTGAGTCAGAAATAGCTGGTGTGGGCTTAAAATGAGGTGGGAATGGGGCAGGTTTCAAGGCTGAGGTAAAAGCCAGTATTTGGAAATATTTTTTTTTACTTCCTAATCAGTCACAAATTGACTGCAAAGGTCTAAAATTTTCCTTCTGTTTGGAGTGGGTGAGCTCAGTCACCCATTTCTGCTCAGCCTTCTATCACTCATCCAACTCCTGGACCTCTAAACCTACATTTGTCACACTGAAGCAGTTCTGTGTTTAGGCAAATGTTCAATCATTTGAATGCGACAAAATGAGGGTGAAGATGTAGAAGTCTGTCCAGCATTTGCAGCAATATCACAGTCCCATTCTCACATCTGTATGCCCAAAGCAGCCCAGGAATCCATCCACCTAGCTTCCTTCCCTGGGAAAAACTAAAACCAACTCCTTAGAGCATCATATTATCATCCTTTGACTTAACCAACTATCACCCAGCAGCTCTAAGAGAGCTGTGAAGTTTCTCACTTCCTGTGTCATTGGCATTACCCATTTCAGAGACCAAATTCAGTATTTTCTAGGTTCTTCATCTGCAAGTCTTCTGTGGAGCAAGGAGCAGTCTTTGGTCCGTTTTGGTGTCGGGACAAATAATGTGCTAACACTCCTCAGAGCTACATGTCAGAGTCCTACAGTGTTTTTTTGGCTTCTCATGTGTGCAACCCTGGCAGGGTTTTGTCAGCCCTAGCAGACTATATAGCGAACGACAATTAACTTGGAAGCAAACAGAATAGATAATTTCATGCCCCGTTAAACTAATAATTTCTTTCTACATTGTTGGACTTGGGCAACATTGCTCTGGTTCCTGCTCAGCTTTCCACATCCTCATACCTATTACTGTAGAGCAGCAGTAATTAAATACAAGTGTTCTCCTTGTCAGAGTGCTGACTAAGGTGTGTCAAACCCTGTCTCCTCAGATGCCATAAAAGGACCTTTAAGTTATTTAAACACTTCCAGAAAGCACTGCAACACACCCCAAAGCACAGCAGTATGAACAGGCACTCCACGTGTTTCACCCACAAAGTCCCAGCCCTGGTGAAAGCCCCACCATGGTGTCTCTGTAAGATCTGATTTGGGCTTGTTCCCCTCCAAAAAACAAGCCACAACATGTTAATTCTGCCCACCTTTGAGGCTGACAAGAAATAGAAGTGTATATCCCCACAGCATAAGAAAAGCTGGTACCAGGTAAGATGTTTCCTCTTCCACAGCTGCATCTTCTGAGCAGGCTGCTGGGTAAAACCAGGACCATGTCACCTCTGCTGAAGGTGTTTTAAGAAGGAAAGGACAATTTCAGAAGGTACCTCTTCTTAATTTTGAGGCTCATACACAAAGAGACAGAAAGCCTTACCTCACAGCCAAGAAAAGACACTGCCAAGTCCTCCAGCTCAAAACTCACACAGACAACCAAGAAAAAACACCCCCACCTGCTCTTTTATCCATGGATGACCTTTCCCATTAGCTAATTTTTAAATCACTTTCACCTGCAACCAGCTCCCAGTCAGGAGTCCCTGCCTTTCCACCTGTTCTCCCACAGTTGCTTCTTTTACTTTATTCAAACATCTTAAAATATGTTTCTGAGCATATTTATAAGAACAGACATCACATTTCCTGAGAGCAAAACCAGTTCTTAAGTTTTTCTGTTCAATAATGATGGCGACAGCTCCCCTGCCAAAAGGCACATACCAGTTTTTTGCTACTTCATGCCAACCTTTATCTTCTTTCACCCCTTGTGTAGTTGAGCATGTTATTAAGTGTGTGTTTACAGACTTGGGAACCACATCATGGTGCTTTCTCCTGTCACTCATCATCGAGCTAGTTTTCAGTTGAAAATATTAATCAAAAAAACACTTCCTCACTGTAGCCGTGTATTTTCACACCTGAATAACCAGAATCATGCCTGAAAGTTCTTTCAAGTCTACTTTTTGTTCCCTGGGGTGATTTTCTAGTTCTCAGGAAAATTTGTAAAAAAGAAATTGTAAAAAAGAAAATTAGAAACATTTCCCTTCTTAAAGTTTTTAAATGAAAAAGTGTACCTGGTGTGATAGATGGGTCAGGTGAGCACCAGGCCAGCAGAGCAGAGAGGAAACACTCACCCTTTGCTACCCTGGGCTCCCTCCAGCCACTGCACCCTGTTGGCATCTCCTTCTCCTGCTCCCCCAGTACCTCAGCAGGTTGGGGATGAGCCACCTTCACCTCCCCACCATCATCCCTTGTTATAAAGCTCCTCTTTGTCCTTCCAGCCTGTATTTCCTGCCCTCCTGGAAAAGCTACACATGTAAGTTTGCTTGTCTCATCTCTCTGGGTTCAACCAGAAACTGAACACTGACAGTCACATTTTTCAATTTGAATGTCCTCTTTCCACTCCCAAAGTCAAAGTGGCCCTGTGAAACCTCACAGGAGCCAAACTGCCTTGTGCACAGTTCTGAAATGCTCTGGAAAGAGCTTCCAGAGGCAGAGGGAGCAACTGGGAAGGTAATTCTACTTCGAGAGCCTCTCCCTCCATCTGAAATGGATAACCTATCTTGTCAGAGTTTGAGGACAAACATTTTTCCCTCCAAGAGCGTGGACATTCATTGCTGGTAACAAATATATGGACTTTCTGGCAGGCAATCATATAAATGATTATTATAGCAGCATCCCATACATCCCTTGTAATAAAGGCTCTCAAAAAGGCTTTGGTTTTTACATCATTTCACACCATCTGACATAAGAGTCCTTCCTGGTGCTATTTTTAGTAAACTAATCTGTGTTTGGAGGCACTTTTTCCCCTTGAACATCTCTGGGCGTTTGATAACAGACACAGTCCCCACAAACTAATAATTTTTCATCCTTCACCACAGAAGGTCACTTATGACCATTTTAGCACCTCCCAGTACTAACTGTCATGAAGAAGTGATGGTCTTTATTGGAGTTCAGCAAATAAGTTGGCATTAAGTTTCCAAGACAAATTATTCCAGGCTATTAGGTCTCAGGAAAGCCATGGCTCCTGGTTGGATTTAGGAGTGTGCTGACGTGCCAGGGTACTGGGGGAAACCACATTCTCCTGGATCCATGGAAGATAGAGCCATCTAGTTCATCTGCTAGGGTCTTTGTCAGACCACTAGGAATCGTGCCTCAGAATATCTTCTATTTCCAGTAAGTACTACAGATAACAAAAACAGGAATGCAGGAATTCAGCTGTAAGGAAACAGGGCATGGCTGGGTTGGGTCCATGTTTGCCCTCTCATCCAAAGTGTGCCACACTCTTAGAGAAGAATTTCTTGCTTCACATCACTCAGTTGTTAAATAGCTCTAGAAAGGTTCCCAAAAATGTTTGCTGTGGCCTCTACAAATCTGTCCTTCAGGAGCAAACTTCCTCCATTAGGCCATTATATGGCAGTAACTCCCAGGAATGTAAGGGTTTCTCCAAGTGCCAAGTCTTGTGGGGACCATGAGAAGCTCCTCTCATGGAGATTCAGTACTCCAGGAGTTCAGGAGGTTTGCAGTGATATGGGTTAAATGTGTGAGAAGTGCAAAGTCCTCCCAGAGCTCAGAAGTAGCTGGACACCAGAGGTGGAGGTGTCCCCAGAAGAACTCTGATATTGAGCCTTTTCTCTTCCACAGAAACCAGATCCCTTCACAATCTGACTCTGGAGGTTCTTTTAAAAGCAAACACGATCAGGCAAAACAGTGGAAGAAAACACACTGATGTAGAGCAAAGGGAGCTCACTCAGGGTGAGCTGGAGAAACTTGACGTTGCTACCAAGAGTTTTAGAGCTACTCTGAGACCTATTTAGTCCTGGAGAGACACAATCCTGATGCAGGATTTGGGAGTATCTGTAGTAAAAGTGTTTGGCACTTGCTGAGGCAGGTACCACTGGGTATGGATCCACCTCATGCCTTGGATACAGAACATTCCCATCGGCACAGCTCTGCAAGCAGGGCTCTGGCATCTCATTTTTAAAATGCAATAATTTAAACCCCTGTAAAGCTCATACCGTTGTACTTCAGCCAGTCATGGTAACCGGAAAAAACTCTTAAATTATAGCTTGGCTGCCACAAAATGAGGGCATAGCCCACCTTAATTTACAGCCCTGGAGTGAACCTGAAAGGTTTGATATTCTTGAAGTCCTTCAAACATTCACCATTAGAGTCTCCATCCCATTTATCCTCTGAGTTTGTCTAGCCTCTGGAAGAAATAGTTGGACTATTTCTGAGCACTCTTGCATGTGCTGCTAGAGAGATTGGTGCTATAGCTATAATAAGATTACTTCTTGCCAAGGACTCTGTAAAACCTCTATAACACTTACTATTCTTAAGAGATGCCCATTTTGCTTCTTTTCCTGCCTCCAAAAAAAAAAATCGTTTTAAATATCCACATTTAACTTGTACATATTTTTTTTTCAGGATTTTAATAGGATTCCTCATCATCTGTAAAGCACCATGAAATGTAAGATTTTCCACGGAATGGGGTGTGAAATTTGTCTACTTTATCAGCAATTTGTGTAGAACTTGCTTGTTGGAATAAGTGTTTGACTCACTGACTGCCTCCTTCCCACACTCAACTCTATTCAATTGGCATGTTGGAAAACACATGGTTCATCCTCTTCTTTCTTTTTCTAATGGTAGTTGTAGCCTCAGAAGGGATACGTGGCATTTGATTTTACATGCAGATATTTGTGTTTAATTGCTGGAGTTTAAGGAAGAACATTATGCCTAATTCCCTGCCTGAGTGGCTTTATTGCACTCGAGGCACGAGCACAGAGCTACAATACCAAGATGTCTAGAAATCCTGCACACTGCTCCTGATCCTGAAGATGTACAAATCAGGGAAGAAATGATCCCTGCTCAAGGATTTCATGAAAAAACCAAAATTAAGTCAATTGTATCTGTGACCCAGGAGCAATGTCAGAGCACCACTGACCTATAAATATGGTATTTCCCCCACCCAGAAGATCCCCAAATGAAAAATAGTTGGTTATTTATAGATTTGGGGCTTATTCTTCTTCTGAAAGAGCAACATCCAGGGGAAAAAAAACCCATGTGTGTTCTGATGATTGCCCCAGACTATAATTTAGTCTTGTACCTGCAAGTTTCAGGTTTTGTTCAAGTACATAATGGTGTGGTGGAATGCTTCCCAGCAGTCTCCCAATACGTGCTCTTTAATAACAGAGAGATCATTTATTGGAGAGAATGAGCAGATTCTTGCATAAGCCTCTTTTGTATGAGGAGTTTCAAGGATATGAAAGCTGCAATTATCCTCACCTTGGCTAATACAATTAAGAAATTCTGAAGTACTTGGAAAACTCTGGAGCAATTAGACTTTGAAAATCACCTAACTATGAATTGTCATTAGCCAGCGAGCTGGAGTTAGATCAAATTAAATCAGAGATGAGAGGAATGATCTGAAAGCAGTCAGAGGCAGCGGGGTAGGACTTCCACTGCAGTTTGTTATGGAGATGGATCCAAACCTTCTGTCAGCTGTGACCATGAGTTATAGGCACTTGGGACTAATCAGGCATTTTTTGCCAACTTAGGCAGAAACATTACATTATTTTAGTGATAACTGCAGAACTAATTCTACTCCCAGTCTGAAGCAAAAATGTCTTAGGTAACAAGAAAAATGCTGCTTAACTTAAATTTCTCATGCTGACTCCAGCTTTTGTGAAAGAAGTAGGCTGGTCTTAACAAGGGGATCAAAATTTGAACAATTTTTCTTTGATATGAGGTAGAATAAGCCCTTGCAGGATTATTGCAGCTTAAATATCATCATTAAGACGTGAAGCAGCCCTTGGATAAGCACTGCATTGGCTTTAAGGCAAAGACATGGACTGCAGAAGAACACAGGCAGAAACAGATGTCCAGAAAACATAATCCAGGAGAAGAGAGTGGAAGATCAGGGCTGAAGAAGAGGAGACAACATAAAAATCACTGCTATTGACAGGAAGGAAGGAAGCATTTCAGCTGAGCATGAGGCTGTTACAGCAGCATCCGTGTCACCCAAGAGGAGAAATGTTACTATCAACATTAGGCTCCAATTCTGACAAAGGTTTGCTTCAGCTTTGTTCCTCTAAACTAGAATACCAGCCCTAACTCATTGCTTCTCCTTTGTATTTAACCTTTCTGCTCCCAAAAAAAAGGAAAAGTAATGGAAAGACAAAGGAAAAACTACTGCCACATTTCAAGCTGATGCTTTCGTGAAAGTGATGCTTTTTGATACTCTATTGGTGCTTCTGAAAACAGGTTTAAGCCCCACCACTTATTTGTTTGAACAGGTAGGTTGACTTTGTGAATAATTTTGGCTTAGGCTCAGTTTCTGAATCTGACAGTCTTTTTGTGCCCTTTTTGTTTTCCCATAAAGTGGGGCAGTATTTTTATCTCCTCACCTTTGAAAGTTTTGCAAGAGGAAAACTGTCCATGACTCGTGTTATCAGCAGAAAGGAGGTCTCAGAGCCTGGAGTGCAGAATGGTTTTGCACTGGGTGTGGGAAAAGCTGGGAGTCTGGTTTAGTTGTACAAATCCAAGGCTGGATGTGACCTGGGGCAGCAGGATTCAGCAGGATGCACCTTGGATGTTCACAGTGCCAGGAAACACACCTCACCCACAGCAACAGCAAACAGAAAACTTTGTTCAATCAACCAGAAGGTAAGAAACCCCCTGAAATCCAGAACTGAACTTTCAACAGCTCTTCGGCACCAAGTGATGAAAGACCTCCTAAAACTGTGCCCTGAGACACACACAAAAGAGACAAGACTTTTTGGGTTGTCAGAGCTTTCCTCACATTTGCAAACTCTCAGAGGTCGTTGCCAAACACTGTCCAGTGCCTGAATGAACTTCCCTTCCTGCAGGAAGGATAAACTGCTTTAAATCCTTTATGTATGAATACCTCTTACATCTCCAACCTTGTTTGTAGCCCTGACAATCTAAGAGACACTAAATGGACTTTGGAAACATTTTAGTCCAAATATCTGCCTGGAGACACCCTTACACACCCACCAAGCCATGAGACAAGCAGTTTATAAGCCAGATTGAAAGGAAAAATGCCAATTTTGCCCACACTTCCCAAGAACTGGTACAAATACGACCTTAAATTATCTTCAATTATTAATTTACTAATTATAAGTATGTATCTACTTATCTATAACTAATATACACACTTTTATATATGTGTATATATATATGTATGAATACTTAATTATCTTTAACTACACTTGAAGTAGCTTTAATTAACAGCATAAGACCTTCAAGTCACATGGCTTTAAGAGAATATATAACACCAAATCTAGGTCTAGTTTCTAGAGGTCAAGGCCCTGTTTCATTGTGGTGGGAAGTGCTGTCCTCAGCAAAGCTTTTGTACTACTGGGACAGGTGGTAGAGCCCACGAGGAAAGGCTGAGACAGTTGGGATTGTTCAGCCTGGAAAAGAGAAAACTTCAGAGTGACTTTACTGTGGCCTTCAAGTACCTGAAGAGAACCTACAGGAAAGATGGGGCAAGACTATTTAGAAGAGCATGTAGTGACAGGACAAGAGGGAATGGCTTCAAATTAAAAGAGAGTAGTTTTAGATATTGGAAAAAAGTTGTTTACTGTGAGGGTGGTGAGGCAACAGGACAGGTTGCCCAGGGAAGTTGCAGATGTCCCATCCCTGGAAGTGTTCCAGGCCAGGCTGGATGGGGCTCTGAGCAACCTGGGATAGGGGAAGGTGTCCCTGCCCATGGCTGGGAAGTTGGAACTAAATGGTCTTAAAGGTCCCCTTCCAACCCAAACCATTCTGTGATTCTATGACAGCCAATTTGAGTCGTGGCTGGCCAGGAAAGCTGTGGCTGGAGGAATAAAACATGAAACCACCACTTCCATGAACCCTACTGGTTGCAGGGTTATCTTCTGTTATCTTTGTTAGGATCCTGTTAATACCTGACCAGTCAGAATCATAGAATAAAAGAATGGTTTGTGTTGGAAGGGACCTTAAAAATCATCTTGTTCCAATCCCTTTGCTTAGGCAGGGACACTTTTCACTAGACCAAGTTGCTCAAAGATCCATCCAACACACAATGACTCCTGCAGCTGGCACTGGACAACCCCACACAGCAATCTGAAGAGCTCTTGGTGTTCTCTTCTTACTAATAAGTTTCCCATCTCTAACTCCTCCTATCTCACAGTCAAGCCTTCTCAGGGGATAAACCATGGGGATAAAACTCTCACCGCTCTTCAAGTCCTTTGAAAGAGAATTTTTATCCACTGTGTAAAACAAACAGTATTTCAAACTCATTGTGAAAGACAATTCAGTGAAAAGCAGGGTGAGTCCTGTCTTTGGGATGGCTCAGTTGTTCTTGATTGCATTTGCTACAGTGTGCATGGAATTTCAGATTTCACCTGGGAGGTTAACACATACAAAGCTCAATGTGCACAGTCACTTAGCACAGTCCATCAAAGGACACCCTGTCCTGAGCTCCAGCTCTGCTGCTGGCAGAGCCCAGCCAGGGGATTCTCCTGCCAACTTGGGATAGCTGTCTGTCCACCTGCTCCAAGGTTTACCTGCATGGACAACTTGATCCTATGCTAATCCTAAGGTTCTTTTGAATGGCAACTTCCTTTTGTGCGTGGAGAGCTCATACTTAAAGGATGGGGATATCACTCCATCCAGACCCCTCACACTGAGAGCAGCTGACACTGTGCTCCTTTCCTAGTTTCCCTGGGATCTCGTTGGCAACATAACTTCTGAGGAACGTTACTTCATCATTAGCAAGAGAGACCCAAGAGGTCTGTAAGTTTGTCCTGGATAATCGCCTCCCTTATTAACAGCAGACTGATGCAGGCAGTGGTGATTCACCTGTAGTTAAATGGGTAAACTGCTTAATTTACAACAAGGGATTTGTCTGGGAAAGAAGGAAAATAATTTCATGCCTCATTGTTTTTCTGTGATCCCGTTACATCAATGGATGGTGCTTCTTTTATATCAGTCAAATATGAAATGGGAGCTAAAGAGCAGAGAAGGGATTGCTCTTGAACTCATGCCTAGGGCAGGATGGAGGATCTGGCCCAAGCTTGGTTTTAGTGCTAAAAATCTTCTCCCTTTCCCTAGAAACCTTATTATAGTCACTACAGCTGACAAACTGTAGTGCACAAGCAAAACAAGGGCCCTTCAAGAATCTCCTCATTCCTGTCTCACTGAAAGTGAGGGCTTCAGATGTACTTGGGGGGTCCTCCTCCACTGTGGGAGAGAAGGGCATGGGCAGCTGGGCAGGAGCTGAGCACCAGGGAAGACAAAGGAAAGGCACTTCAGTAGCCTGAGCACTACTGGCTTGCCAAAGCATCAAAGGCAGTGCTGCAGAGTGGAGGTGTGAGAGCTTTTCACAGGAGAGGCTGTCGAGATCTTTTTACAGGCAGCAATCAGCACAGAGAGGTTTTAGGTGGGTTTTTCCTCCTGCTCAATAGTTCACTGGTTGAGAGGAAGAGTCAGTTCCATGAGCAGCAAAACGACTGAAGCCTCCTCTTCTCTGCTTGAATGTGCTGCTGAATTTGTTGGAAACTAATAAAAGGTGAATCTGTACCGGGAGCCTGTTCCTCCCCATGGACCCTGTGTGGGGAGCACTGCTTCACACAACCTCTCCTCATAAGGCCTGGAGAAGCCAAGAGATGGGACAGAAACCAGAGTTTAATTCTGCCCAGGGAATGCCTGAGTGGATTCATATGGACACAAGACTTTGTTTCCAAAATTCATAGCACCAGATGTTGCCCAAGTGCTGTAGTTTAAGGGACGATCTTTGATGTTGGCTGACATATTATATGTTAATACAACACTACATTTGCATTGATCAGCAGCACCTAAGGATCTATTTTAAGAGATTAAAAATCCACAAGGGGGTTCACACTTCAGTTATCTCTGTAAGATGAACAATGCCACAACCTTAAAATAGTTCACAAGCGGCTTCACTTGGCAAGTTTTTTCCACCACACCCAGATAGGCATCTCCTCATCAGCCTGCCGGGGTCAGCTCAGCCCTCCTTTGTTCCACAATGCCTTGTGCACTTATTCACTGCACTGCTTGTTGGACTCCTGTTTTCATTCATTTATTTCTGCTGCCTCCTCAGTCCAAGAGCAAACCTGAGCACCTGTGGACCTCTGAGCACTTCTCTGAGGTGGCCCTTGAGCTGCTGTGAGTGACAGCACTGCAGACACTCCAATCTGTAGGTGCAAGGGAAAAAATAATGATTAAAAAAAAATCATACCTGTCACCCATACCCATACCAGCTTCTTCTTGGTGCAAAGCTATTTCCACTATGAATCACTGTTTCCTGATTTATCAGCAGCTGGGCTTTCTGTGTGCACATATGAAGAAAGAGAAGGTGACACAGCTAATCTTTGACATGCTACATCCTCAGTATGAGTTTACCCAGCTCACTTTCTGGCGTAGGTAAAGAATCACAGACTGGTTTGGGTTGGAAGGGACCTGAAAGACCATCCTGTTCAAACCCCCTGCCATGGGCAGGGACACCTTCCACCAGGTTGCTCCAAGCCCCGTCCAACTTGGCCTTGAACCCATAGAAAGGACAACCCTGCTCTTCATTTCAAACTTCCCTGTGGAACTCCCTAGGCAGCTAAGGTTTTCTTGAGGTTTTTCTGTGAAATTTCAGCAGAATTGAGACATGCTGTGACAATACTGCAAATGGACTGTGAGAGCTGAGCATTCCCATCGGGCCCACAGGACAGGCACAACTGTGCCTCCTTTCTGACAGAGTCCAGCACCAAAGTCCAACCACAACAGAAACTGAGGAATCTGATGGTCTCACAGGCAAGGTGCTGCACAAGTATCCACATGAAAACATCAACCCTTGCTCATGGTGTTTTGAGATGTGACGCTGTTTTTTGGACAAAACCAGTGACTTTTCTACTTTTCTGCAAAATAGTTTTATCACCCCTCACCTCATACCTTCAGTCCTCTATTGTTTCCTGCAGACCATGTTTTACCTGCTTGACCTACAGACCAAGATTATGTAACCTGTCCCTGAAGCCAAAAGCCTTGACCATGGGAAGCAGCGAGTCATTTCTGATCAGAAGAATTTGCAAAATCCAATGATGAAGCAAATAAAACCTTGCAGCTGGTTCACCACCCACAGCCAATTTCAGGAGCTGCTCCAAAGTGAATAAAAGGTCAGATAGGAACTTGTCAGGTTTTTAACTCATTTATGGGGGTTACTTCTTCCTGATGATCTGTGAAGAACATGGGAAGGATCGATATTCCCTAAAAAAAAAAACCCAAAGTCAATGAGAAAACCCTCACAGGCACATAATGTGATGGCTCTGAAGGCAGGTGGCTTTAGTTACAATCCTTGCTGGCATTCCTTTCAGTCTGAGTGCAACAGGCACCTCTGTTCCCACATGAAAGGGAGGAGTTAGCATCACAAAAAACATCCAACTGCAGCCACTCTTCTTTTCCCTGCAGAGGTGCCCTGCCAATACCCAGGTTTCTCAGCTGGAGGTGACCTGACCACAGCTCAGTCAACTTTATTTTGTTCCCCAACAGCTTATGCTGGATGAATTTCAGTTCTTGTGGTGGAGGAGGACTGTCCCAGCTGCAGCAGGCAGACCTGTCCCTCCAGGCTGAGCAATGGGACACCGAAGCTGAAGGCAGGAGCTGCTACTCCTGAGCCCTGCCAGCCTTCCAATCCAGGCTGCCTAGGAGGGAGCCTAAGGAGAACAGGAATGTAATCCTGGGCTCCATCAACTAATACACCTAAGCCTTGGGAATTAACTATAATTTACAAGTCTTTAAAGAAATCCACAAGAGAACAAGCCTTTCAAAAGCACCCGAGGCTGTTCTGAACAAAGTCTCATTGACTTTCAGCAGCACTTCTGCTGCTACGTGCTGCAGGTGTCTCTAAAAATCCTGCCCTGAGACATAATGCAGCACAGGTCAGGCAGGAGCTGGTTTCTGCTCATGATTATCTTAAGAATAGCAGTTGGTTGCTGCAGGACTTCATGCAAAGGCTTTCCTCGATTTCTGATATATCTCAGAGCGTGACCTCAGTCTGGCAAGCTCTGCAAGAAAGCACTGGTGTGGACAAAGACAAAATCTCAAAAAGAAACTCATCCACCAGAGTTGCAAAATGTGCTGATTTGGCATGAGTTCAGTATAAAAGTGGTCATAATTCAACCAAGGCTATAACTGAAGGGTCTCAAAAAGAGCTGTCCACTTTTGGTGGGCTGGGCTGGCTCTTGACAGAGGCTGCTCTTCAGCAGCTGGGCAGCAGTGAGGCACCAAGCCAACCCACTCTCAGACTTTGCTACTGCCTTTCCACTAGAAATCTTAAATTTTGAGTCCCAGAATGCAAGTCTGGAGTAATTTTGGTGCAATTGAAATCGGAAGGGATGGTGCTACTGCCCTTGTTTGGGACAAAATGCTGGTCTGCATCTTCAAAGTGGGTCCTCAGCCACAGTGATCCCCAGATATAAAACAGAATATTTGCACTAACATACTTCTTGGAAAAAAAAGAAAAAAAGAAAATTAAATGTTCCTTGTGTACCTGATATCTGCAGGTATCTGCTGTGGGTGAAGCACAGCTTTCCACAGAGGACTCGGGAGATTCCAGTTCTTTGCAGCAATGCCATACTAAAAGAACAAAGGAAAAAGAGAAGGCATTAAGCAGGACTTTCCCTCACAGCCTTTTCACTCCCATCCCTGCTCTGCTGTTCCTAAAATCCTGCTTTGGCTCCGGCTGGGGAAAACGTTCCTCCCTGTTTATCATCTCCCCCCTCCGTGCCCTTCCAGCCAGTACAACACAAGGGGCTTCCCACAGCTGGGCAGGGAGACAGGGGGATTCCCAGCAGCAGCACTCAGCCCTCCTGGCAGGCACATGCAGCCATCGCTGTGCATCACAAGATGTCGTTGCTGTGCTGCTTTTGTCCCTCGTGCCTACCCCTGCTTCCCTCGCAGGGAAACACACCACCTTTCCCACTCCAACCCTAACTCGTGTGCTCCAGGCCATTTCATCGGGAGCACCCCACACCTCTACTGACACTTTGGGACAGGCTTCCCACATACCNAAACCCTAATTCGTGTGCTCCAGGCCATTTCCTCTACTGACATTTTGGGACAGGCTTCCCACATACCCACCTGTCTCTTGCTAAAATATCAGCCTGAGTGAGAGGTACCCGTTTTGCTCTAGCCACTCATCCCAGTGTGTGTGCAGTGTCCATGGGTTCTCCCAGGCCACGGGACTTGAGATATGAGCTGGGTTATCTATAAGCTGCCTGGACCTTGAGAGTAGGGCTGCCCCACAGAAAGACTGCTCAGATGCTGTTTTATATGGAAAGAAGGGGTTAGGAATAAAAAAGCACTCCTCTTGTCGTAGCTGGAAGCCAATACTTCTGCAGCACCCTTGGAGAGGGGCACATGAACACTCTTCCCAACACTACACTAGGAATGGAGATTTTTAGAGCTGTGGCTAATTCTGGCTCTTTATCAGACCCTGATCTTCACTGAGAGAGGAGGAGAAGGAGAGGTGCCTGCAAAGCTCAGCAGCTGGTCCAAGCCCATAGAAGAGAAGATAGGATTGCTACATGGGCTTCAGTCTGTAGCTGCCACAAGAACCACCTCTGGATAGAATCTCCAGTCTTTTTCCATACTGTAAGTTTAAGACATGGAAGTTGCATTTGTCAATCCAGTGTAAGCTGTTTGGGGATTCAGTGCTGTGGTGTAAATCAAGACAGGTTCAGGCACCCACAGTAACCACACACAGGCCTTCTGCACATTTGGCATCCTTTCAAAACCTACTTGACTCTTGAGGCATTTTGCATACTCCGGAACAAAAACTGCCCTGCAGGTCTGACAATATTTGGGATCTGTATTGCTCAGATTGATGTTTTTCCCTCTGTAATATCCAAAACTTTCAATGTTCAAGTTCTTTGCAAGAAGAACCTGGCCCATGGCATTATTTACTTTTTAAAGAACTCGTGCAGCAGCTACAGTAAAGTCCAACAAGAATTTTCTCCCAAAATGGATTTCATTACAGAAACCCCATTTCTTCCTATGGTGTCAGGTCAAGAAAGTTTTCCTGCGTGGATCTAAGCCACAGCCCTTCAATTCCAGCTCAAGAACCTGGTGTTGGACTTGTACCAAATTCACACCAAGAGGTTTTAAACAGTTTTTTTAAAAACTACTAACTGCTACCCCTAGGATGGGGTGTACAGAGCCTTCCCTGAGGGCTTTCATGGTGGACAAGACCAAAAGGCCACCACAGGATTTGATTGGTCTTTACATGACAAATAAATTCAGGTATGTTGGAGTCAAACTATTCCTTTGACTATCTCAACTATCCTTTAGTGAACTCCCTGCCAAACTTTCAGTGGTGCCACAGCTCAGTTATTTGTAAATCTTGTTTATACCTGGTAAATTAAAGAGTGAAACTTTAGCACATTCACTTCTGGAAACCCAGAAATCCTTTACACAGCAGGAGGAAGATCCATACCCTCCTCACTCCTCTAAATCCCCACTCAAAGGAAATAAGCAGCAATTCAGCATCCTTTTTAACAACCTGCCAGAATCCCAGAGGCACTTTACATCTTTGGTCCCAGCCCACGGGCAAACGACACAAAATAAAACAGCTCATAATCCCAGCCATGGCCCAGCATGACAAGAAAGCCAGAGTCCCTCACAGGTTCAGCACTGCACTGCTGGCAGCAGCAGGCATCTCTGAAAGCATTTCTGGAAAGAAATGAGATTCCCTTACTCTGCCAGAAGTAAGAGGTTTGAGACATCAAGCAGCAGAAGCGCCTCTGCAAAGGCACCTGAGCCTGCCCAGCGACACTCAGAGGACCCTGCAGCAGTCTTGGAGGTGTTTTTTTTTAATAAAAATCTCGTGTAGAAATAGGAAAACACCCCAGTGCATGTGTTACCATCTCCAGACCAGAGGGGAGCACGTTACAAGTACTGCCAGTGCCTATTAAGGGGTTTCGCTTTACTGGATCTGGCAAACACGACGAAGCATTTGAGAGCTGAACTGGCTCACAGAGGTTTAGCCTTTGGATTACTCACTAATGAACTCCCCACAGTCCAGCCATTTAATTTCATTAAATTGCCAAGATGGTTCCAGTTAAAGGCCTGGGTCAAGTGACACACTGCTGTTTTTGCAGAGACCTCATCGGGAAAGAGCACATTCCTCTGTTTAAATAGATACTATTTTATAAATATCTGCATTGTGCAATTAACCTAAGCAAGCTCTTTTTCCCCAGTGTGCCACTGGAAAACCCAGCAGGAGTCACAAGCAATGATCATGCTTTTGGCTTTTGGAATTTTCTGCTTCTGAGGCCAGAAAGTCCCCTCAGACCCTGCTGACACAGCAGTACTCTCCCAGCCTCACTTAACTGTTCACATTTTCCTGTCCCCTTCCTGGATCCAGGGACCTCAGCTTACAGAGGTAGGATATTGTCACTGGGATTTGCACTCTGGTTCAAGGAGGGGCACCTCACCCTACAGCTGATTGCAGCCCCCCCTGCTGCTGGAGGGGTGCTTTCAACAACACGCTTTGGCCTCTTCGCTCCATTAGGTCAGTCCTTGTTGAGAAGTTTTAGGCTTGGGTGGACAAAAAGGGAAGCCAGGCAGGCTCCAGGGAAATACTGCCTGGAAATCCTGCTCCCAGCTGCCAGACAGCAGGGTCAGCTCCTGCATCCCACAGCATCCAATAGTCAAAGGAAGGCCCACAGCTGGAGATGTGTGAGCTGAAACCCACACCTGGAGCACCCAGCTCGCCCCTCCCCGGGCTGCCCAAGCCTCTCGCTGATCTCACACGTTTTGGACTCAGCCCACGAGAATCTGCACCATCAGCAATCCTGGAGCGAGCGAGCGGGGCTGCGGGCCGGGGACAACCGGGGGGAGTGGAATGTAATTTCCAGAATGGATGGCTGTCAGCGCCGCATCCTCCCGGCACCGCGCAGCGCTCGGCTCCAGGCTCCCCCAGCGCCGGGCGGCCCCGGCCGCGCACACAGCCCCACATCCACTCACTCTTAGCGACTCTGATTCGTCTCTTCTCACCTCCAGCTTCAGGACTTTTCCTTAAAACGGATTCATTTCTTCCCGACCTGCTCTGTCGACCACCAAAGCCTTTCAGAGGGGCGAGGAGGTGACGATTTGGCACAGCCAGTTTGTCCCTCATATTCCCCCTTGGCCAGCAGGGACCTTTGCACCACGCTGCCCACGAGGTGCGAGCTCATCTTGCTTGGATGCTACTTCCCCACTGGCAGCTCTCACTGCAGCAGCCAGCATGACTCCTAGAGCCTGGAGCCAGCAGGAATTGCCCTGATAAAAGGAGCGTGGTTGGATTGATGTTGCTGCTCTCACTGTTTCTCAATGAAAAAACAGGGTTGAGACACTGTGGGGTGTCACTACACATGGGTAATATGCAGCAGAGAGGCATTTATTCCCACATAGCCGGGGAACTGCTAACTTAAATGATTTAATTAAAAAAAGCATACAGGTGTGGTTCCCCAAAAGATGATTTTCATGCTGGGACTTGTAGATCTCATAGAAACCCCACCAGAAAGTCAAAGAGACAGCAAAGCCAACATCAGCCAGACCTAACTACTGACCCACTGAGTTAGACACTCATGCTCTCTTGCTTCAGAACCAGGACAATATCACTCTTGGAGAGCTCTTTGCAAATGCCAATAATTCTCAGTGCAGTTATTCCTGTGCAGATTGCCCTGCCTTGTGGGAATACAGAGAAAATAAGGAATGGTCAGGAACAGATTATAGTGAGATTGAGCGTGCCTTTCTCAAAGATATGCCCTAGTTGAGCTACAAGTTATTTGGCTCTGTGCAGGGATCACTGGGTAAAGCTTTATGTCCTGTGTTATGTAGGGAGTGAAAAGAGCTGGGCATGAGGTTTCCTGCTGCCCTAACAAGGCTGGGGATCTGTACCAGCAGTGGGGGATGCCCTGTACACCCAATGTCAGCTGTCCCAGATGGGCATCTGTCCTTTTCAATTACAAATGTAGTGAAAAAAGGGAAATAAAATTTAAAAAAAAAGAAATGTCACAGCTGTTGCAGATCCTTCTTGATAGTGAAAAATGAATAGCTGTTTTCTGAAAAATGAGCAGGGGTGAGAGAGAGAAGCTGCTGCTGTTGCATCCAGCTTCCATCCCCAGCCCCGGCGTGGGGATACTCGCTGTTGTGGAATGTTGCCAGTGATTTCAGCAAAACTTCCTGAAAAGTATGGCTTTAGGCAAAGAGGGCCAGATGAGTCCCAGCACAGGGAATGGCCTGGACTCATCATTCATTCGATATATATCACAAAATTGTGCTTGGGATGAAAGTATTTTTCAGTCCCATTGAGGTGTGTGTCTGCACTGCTTTCTTATTTACACCTTTCAAATATTCATAAGGAAAGTGTAAGTATTTGATGTCTGAAGATGACCATTTTATATGTTTGCATAAAAAAAAATTACTGAAGCTCTTGTGTAAATCTCACCACTCCTCCATATAAGAAGTTTTAGTCAAATTTGGAGTTTTAGCCGAGCTTTAGAAGTTTGGAGACTGCTCACAATAATTATTTGGACAAGTAAAGACTTCTATACAGAGACATAGTCAGGATCTCTTTCAGTGCAGTTAGAGATTAATAGCCTGAGAAGGATATAATAAATGATCAATATGCTGGAACTTGGCTACTTGCACCAAAGGAAAAAATACCTACTGTGCTTTTTTTCTCCTTCTTTCTCTTTTTTCCATTCAAAGAGGGCAGCATTTTAAGGATTGCACTCTGTGCAGCATCCTGGGGTGCCTGTAGCCTGAGAATGAAGGGAAAAGCCTGGCTTTGCCACCCCAGCTTACAGAGCTGTTAAACCCATGTCTAGCGGGAGTAAAGGGATTTTCCTCTGACACATGTCTATACAGCAGGCACCTCCTTCCTGGGCAACAAAAAGTCCTCAGTCTATGGTTCACCAATCTGGGGCTGGATTTACTTCATTAAAAATAGTTAATGGAATGTTAATGGCACTTAATTGTATTCATTGCACTAGTTTTGCCGAGACTTTTTTCTCCCTCCATTCCCAGAGACTAAGTGCTAATGTATTGCAGGCTGCCGAAACTTATAACCTGTGGTCATGATTTTAAACACATGTAGAGGTGCTAATTGCATTCAGTTGACACAACTGTAGATGGGAAGATCATTTTTCACACCTTATCAGTGCTGGGGAGGCGATAACTGCATTCAGAAGACACCACTGCTGTTAAAAAGGTAATTTCTTGCACTTCATCAGAGCTTAACACATGCTCAGCAATGCAGCCAGCCAAAAATGCCGAACCATTGGAGTTAATGAGGTGCTTGCACTTTTTTTTTTTTTTATTACAAATGGGAATTGTAAAAAAAATTCCCCAGTTCTTTTTAATAAAGACTAACAAATTCCTGCAGATGCAACGTTGGTGGAGTTGGTGGCTGCCTACCTCAGTGCAATTTCTGAGCATGCTGCTCGTGCTTTCTGCTGGGTGGATGGTGACAGTGATGGTGTGAGCTGTGGCCACGAACAGCAGAGTCCTGCAGCAGAGCACAGCAGTCCCTCTCTGGCTTCAGAGCCTGCGAGAGCAGAGACTGAGACATCCTGAAAATCCTGTGGGCTTCTTTAAAAGCAGAGATTCAGCAAAACTGCTTTGCTTACCTTGTCTACTTCTCCGGCTAATCCTCGAGGTCTGGGTCGTCTGGGCAGCACATTTTGGTCTCTGCAGTTCTCCCACTTCCCTGCCACCACATCCATCAGGGTGCTGGGCAGCCAGGCCAGTGCTGGACCAAGCAGAGCTCTGCTGCTTTGCAGCCTGAGGAAAGGCAACGAGGTGTCCTCTTGTCTTCACCTCAGTGTGCCAAAAAAATATGTGTGGTGTCCAGAGTCACCTCTGTGGTGAGAGCCCACTCCTTTCATCTCCTCTTCTTCTGCTTTACTAGCTCCAGTCCATCCCCTGGAACTGTTGCCAGTGAAAAAGCTGAAGTCTCGTGCCATGTAGCCAAAGGTAGTTTTGAGATGGGAAGTCACAATTTCGTGCAATTTCATTGTATCTGACTACACTATAAATGGTTCTCTTTCCCTCCTCCTGTGCTTTGAGGACCCTTTGACTCTTCCCTGAATCTGCCTGTGACTGAAAATCCTGTTTACAAGGTGCAACATGCTAAGGATGTTAGGCTGTCCAAGGCAATTTGGACATGCACAACATGTGAGGCAGGGCTGGTCTGAGGCAAAAATTCCTACTGAAGGGAGTTTCGCTTCCCTTTAAATAAAGAAATCTATGATAAACCATTCTCCTGGGAATAAAACTGGCTGGTGGGGGACCATTACAAGTCTTCTCTGGCAAAGGCAAGCAGCTAAATAGCTAAGTCACTCTAAGTAGAACTATTTCAAAGCAGAGATAAAAAAAAATGCATTTCTAACCCCTAAAATATCAGCTTTGTGTGCTTGCCTTGAATGACATGCTGTTGTGATGTTAACAAGAAGCAGAGATTTTTAACTAATAGCAGAATGAATATTCCTCCACATTACCTCCAAAATCCTTGAGCAAATAAAGCTAATCCAAAGGCACAAAGGTAGATTTGCAAAGCAAATTTACCCTGGCAATACCCACGTGCCACTCCTGGGGAGATGAGGGCAGTCACCCCAAGCAAACTGGGACCTGAGGCACTGCATCTCAACAGCACTGAACTGGGGGAACTACAGCCTCCAACCCATGCCTTTGTTTTTCTTATATGTCTTTTTATTTATTATTAGAGTAAGGCTTTCTCAAGCTCTCCTTGCAGAGTTGGTCAGCGTGTCACCTCTCACCGCTTTCTGTTTTCTTTCTTTTTTTTTTGTTTCCTTTTTAAAAGCTTTTTTCTTTGCAGAAAGAATCCCAGCTTTTCGTTAACATAATAATATGAAGATCACTGGCTGCACATTAAAAGGTGGCTGCCAAACAGGTTTTTATAGCTGCCCTGCTGCAGCTCCCTAACTCAAGGGTTGAGCCCAAATTCACACTGACAGCGGTGGGAAATGGGATGACTTTCTTGCTCAGAGTGGCAACTTCATGCCAAATGGGAGCCAAAGCTCCCATTTGTCTTGGGTCCTCCCAAAAGACATCTTTGTGAGGTGCCAGTCCAGTTCTCCAGCCAGTGGATTTAACTTTTCCTCCAATCAGCAAAACAAGAAAGAGTCCAACAAAAGGCTCCAATTGTTCAAGCAGCTTCATTTTATCTTTTGCCTGTGATGAATTCCCAGCAGAACAGCAATAGGTTGCTGACCCCAGGAACTTTTATGTTTAGGAGAAACCCCCATACACCTTCTCTGCTTTCCCAAGAGTCCCTGCACATTTGACTGTTGCAGCTTGGAGTAATCAGAGCATCCCTCCTGTGCATCCCCTTCTGCCTCTCAGGTTTCCAGCACGTTATTTGAATTGTATGTAACACACAACCAACAGTCCAAAGACACAGAGGTTTGAGTGTGGCCATGGGTAGGTCAAGGTTATTTTTCTTTTATGGTGCATGAAGCAGATAGAAGAGATTTTCTCTGTAGCATAAATTAACATCATCTTAAGGCAGCATTCATTTGCATCTAACGACACACCTTCTTAGGGAAATGCTTTTCATATTAAGCATGTTTTGGGTGGCAAAGCTTGACTAGCACTGCATGCATGACTCTCGAATTCAGATACAGATGGAAAGACTCCGTCATCCCAGGAATGAGCCGGGAAACTCGTCGCTGAGCCTTCCCACAGCGAGACACGACACGTCTTGCGGCTGCTCATTTCTTCAGCACAGTAGGAGAGATCACACTTATGTGGAACCTGTGAGTAATTGGCTTCGACAGCTGGAGGGCTTTCCTCATCTTCCAAAATGAAAGCTTATTCCTCATTGGATAGCTTTCCTCCCTGTCAGCCCACAGGCTGGGGGATCCCTCACCTTTGCTTCGCTCCTGTAGGTGATGTTGCATCGGTCACCCAAGTGTAAAGAGCTTCCCTTCCCCATCAGTGGGCTCTCTGCAGGTCACTGCCTTCCCCTGAATTAGCCTTGGGAGAAAAGGCATCTTCTGTGCTCGAGCTTGGGAATTACACATTTAACTCCCCCCTCCAGCAGCACCCGGGCTCTGGTTCTGGGGCAGTTACACCATTTGAACTATGGTTCTTTCTCCAGGTGTAAAATGAGAAGAAACCTACTTCTTTCCTCTGTTATCTTTAACCAGAGCTACATCTTACATCTATTCCTTATCTATTTACAATTCAAACCAGAGAGCAGGACTGCTTCTAAAGCACCTGCAGGCTGCCTGGGCAGTCCAACCTCTTCAGGATAATTAAAAAGGCCATTGCAGAGATGTCCATGTCGATGGCTTCACTCAGGGTCTGCCAGCATTTCCTTGGCACCAGTAGGAACTAATAATGCAGGGGGAGCTGAGGACTCTTCCTCCAGGGTAAGAAGCATAACCCAGCTGACTGCAAGATGAAAATTTACTGCAATATGAAGGGATCACCATGGAAACCTCTTTATTTTATTTCAGCCAATCTTTCTGTGCTGTCACTAGCAATATCACCTTCTCACTAGCCATAAAGAAAAGGTTCCCAGAGAGGTTTGTAATCCTTGCTGGCTGGTCAAACTATCTGCCAGGACGACGTTTTCTCCAGGAAAACCATTTTCTTGATCCTCACCAGATGTGACTCTATTGGTAAAGTATAAGGCACTGCATTGCTCCTCCTGTGAGGATGCTGGATTTTAACTTTGAGAATAAGAACAGGCACAAGCAAGAAAACCTGCTGTGTCCCTGCCACTATTTTTGCCTGTCCCCACACCTCTAGGCAAAGGAAACTGCTGTCTTATCATGTGTCTGCCCTTGAGCACCAGCCCTTGCAGAGCTCCATTGATCAGCCACACCCTAGTGCTGAACCAATGACTTTTGTGCAAGCAGGGAAGCAGGATAAAAACAACAGCTTCTCCATGGAAAACCTGAAATGAGACCACGTGGAGAAGTCCCACCAAGCAAAGCTCCACTTGAGTAATCTTTGCAGGAGCCTAACACTTGAAAAAAATTAAATAATCCATTTTGGCTTCCAGCCGTGGTGACAAAGGTGAGGAAGGGAGCTGCTGTGTCTTTGGAAAAACTACATCTCCCTACAAATACTTCACAGAAAACAAGATCTTTGCATGGCATAGACCCATCCTAGTCCTGTGGCTGAGACAAGCAGCAGTTTCAAATTCCACATGTCAGAGCGAGAAGAGCTTCAGTTTTGTAAGATCACCATGACCTGAACTGCAGAGGGAACTAAATAGGTCAGGCTTTTCAGACATCTGAGCTTCACTTACATCCCATACAAAGAAAATCTCAATTAACACTCACACTCATGAGTAAAAAGCCTTGAAGCCATCACCCTGCTTATTCAGAGGTGTTTCTAAAATGATCAGTGTCTTGAGGAACGTCGGTGTTGTCCGTGGCACACGCGACAGCCTCGTGGGGTTCTGCTTCCCCTCTGCAGGTCCTTGGGAAAGTTCACCTCCCTTCAAGTGGAGCACAAACTCTGCAGGCAAAGCCTCTCATTCGGGAGAAGATATTGCCCATTCCCTCTTCATGCCTGGATGAGCACAAGCATCTATTTGCAAATGAACACCCTGCCAGAGCAGCTTCCACCCCCAGACTTTGCCAGGTGGGCAGGTAATGACCCCGTGCCCTCACGGGGTGCCCACAGTCACCCCCAGGAGTGCTGTGCTGACGAGCTGGCTCCTGTAGCTCCAGCTGATTGCATTAGCCACGAGGAAACCCGGGCATCTCAGTGACCTGATTTGCCCCAGAAAACACAAGTGCCTCCAGCAAGGAGGGGTTTGTCAGCAAGCACAGCATTGGAGCAGGGAGAAGGCTGTGATTAGTGAGCACCCCCATGCCTTCTGCTGTAAAATTGCTTTGCCTCTAATTGCTTCATGCCAAGAAACAGCCCCCCATGTATCTGAGGAAGCAGAATCCCAAGGAGAGCTTGTGGGATGACACAGCCCTCAGATAAGTTCAAAGAACAGCAGCTGCTAGAGAAGCATCACCTTGTCTGTTAGGCAAGGAAATAGTATTTGCAAAATCTACATATCCTCCAGTAAATAAATGGCAGGGACTCTACGGCTGTGATATGACCCAGGGCAGAAGAAACTGGAATCCAGAGCAGTCTCATGGAGTGGCACTTGCACCATGAGAAGGGCACTAACAAAGAAATTAGAAACTTATTCCGATGCTTTGGAAAAACTGCATGTTTTCAGTAATTTTTTTTTTTTACCCTGAATAAATAAATTATAATAGATAAATTTAAATAACATGGATCTGCAAGGCAGCTTCTTCTCTGAGCTTCAGGGTACATGACCTCCTAAAGGACCAGCCTCACCAGCCATGCCCATAAAGAGGCAACTAAAGCAATCACATTAGGTGGGCCTGCTAGACCCCCACGCCTCGCAGAGAGGAATAATTTCAGATGTACAAGAGGTGTTTCAGTTTGTGTTTGCTAAATAGCAATTTGATAGCCCAACGTTTCATGATGGATCAGGCATCATGGTTTGCAAGACAGGAATGTCCACCCACTGACTGAATAAATTTAGTCATCCTCATTCCCTATCAGCTCATCTTCGGCTGAGTTATAAGGTACAACCTGGGACATTTCTAGATCTGCTTCCTTAATAAGCTCATTTTTCGGTACAAACACTGAAGCAAAGTAGGAATTTTCTACCTCTTGTCACCAGGAGCACATCCCAGGCCCATCCTGGCATCCTGGGAGGATGAAGAGGAGAGCTGAATGAACAGAAAATGGTGGAAAATGAGTCAGGTTTGCCACTTGTATTCCATCACTTCTATGCAGCAGTTCTAGGATGCTCCATTTGTTGCCTTCTCCTTGTCTGTCTTGTTTGCCTCAACTGTTATTTGTACAAAGCCCATCTCCCACCGTAGTGTGGAACTCTCTGAGGCTGGAACAGTCTGTTCTCAGGCGAGGCCATTCAGTGCTTCACTAACATAAATAACGAGATCTCACGTCTATTTTTGACACGATGTTTTTGTGAAGGAAGCCGAAGAATCGTTTTTCCTTATGAACCGCAGTTAAATCCTTCTGAGAAAACATTACAATATCACTCCCAGCAAACATCTGGTGGAAGAGTTCCTGCCTTAAGAATTTGGCAGGCATAGGCTTGTCGTAAGATCAGATGGAATGAGCTCCCCCAAAATATTTTTTTTTTCCGATAAAATAAACCTTTTGGGGATAAAATTACTAACAAATAATTTCTTTTAATGAAGAAGCCCAAACGAGCCTTTAAAAATCTGTCATTTTGCAGCAACTGAAAATTTCACTTTCTGTTTTGTTTCAGAAATTTGTGGAATTTTGCATTTTAGCACCCATATATATGTTAGATTTTACTGCAATGTCACGTAGGAACTCTTACAATGCAAAATGAATATTGCAAAACATGGACCAATGTAACCTTTCAGGAGATTCTGACACAAATTTGGATCAATAATATCTTGGAAAACTTTAAAATAATATTTTGACTCCCCAGTTTAATATGTGCTAAATGGTGTTCATATACATCAATCACTGTGCTGCAGAGACTTCAGAAAGAGAAATCAGTAGAAAGAAATAGAGCCATATTAGTCATTTACTTACTACTGTACTTACACCGTGGATTTATAGTGCTGTTACTGTAAGCTTATTTTGCCATAGATTTCTTTCTGCCTTAGAGAGTGTCTAAGTTCATTGGGAAACAACCTGAGGAGAAAATCTGCAATAAAACCATCCATAATAATAATAAAATATTCAAAAGCATGCTTTAAAATCAGAAAAGACTGCATATATTCATGAGGCCTTCACACTTCTTTTTTTTTAAGATGGAAAAATGGTGGAAATGTTATTTGTTAAAGGTTTTATTTTAAAAATATTTGCTAAATTATGCCATCATGGTTAATCTATCATCAGCAATCTGGATGCTATAAATATTAATAATTATTCTTCAATAAGTGAATTAGTAATTCAATAATTAATGGGAAACAGAATATGTATTAATATTTTCATCATTTTTGCCCATTTTTCCATCTGTCTTGCTGTCCTGCACAAAGCTACAGCAAAGCAGCTGAACGAGAGCCCAAAGTGATTCACTTTGTGAGAGCAGGTGCAGAGCACACGATCCGAAATCTCCTCCAAGGTCCCAACACATCAAAGCATTCAACTGTGCTCTTGACTTTAAGAGCAGCAGAGCTACCCACGTGCTTTTGGAAGGAGTGCTTTTGGAAGTACTCTTTCTGGTTTCCTTGCAGCCTTAAAATGGGAAAAATTGGCCTGAAATACAATTTTTGGGTGCAAGGGTCACGACCTTGTACAAGAGCTTGTTGAGAAGTGTGCAGGGCAGCCACGTCCTTACTTTTAATCTTGCCTTTGCTCTCTTCATCTGCCCGTTTCAGGGCCACTCCTGAGACAAGGCAGCTGAAAGCTCTCCAGAGGGCTCTTGGGTGAAGGGAGCTGTTCAAATGTTTGCCCACTCCTCCTTTTAATGTCTCCTTGCACATTCCAGACATTGCAGTGAAGATCAAAGCCTGCAGATGGGTTGCTCTCCCCCAAAAGGCCACCCAACCGGTTTGGTTTCCCAGCTAAATTTATCTTAGGTAATTATGAGGGGAGATGTGAACTAGGAGGGGGAAATTTGGCAGCCTTCTTGTGATCCCTCTTAGAAATGAGAGGAGACAAGGAAGCTCACCAAGTGCATTAGACAGGGAGAATATAAGAAAAGTAAACTCATTCTCACCATTTTTCCATCACTGCCCCTTCCCAGCCTCTAAAGAGCTAAGCTTCCTGAGGAGCAACTGCACATCTGCCAAGTGGATCCAGACATTGTCTGGGAAACACCTGTAACATTTAGTAACTGCAAAAAAACTGCACAAAGTTGTTCAGATTATAGATTGCTGGTACCTCTCACTTAGGAGACAGCCACCCCTCCCATATTACCAGCAAACCCTCTCCTGTACTTGTGTCCATCTCATTTTCTATCTAATCTAACATTGAGAAAGGGTGTTCAGCTTGCATTTAGCATTGAAATGTGCAGGTTTATTGACAAGCTCTTTTTGCTCTATGCTTACATGAGTCGAAGCTTCTCTTTTTTCTCCTGCTAGCTATGGTAACCTCTTCAGTACCTTACCTGCTCCTTGCAGACCCTGTTTCACCCATATCTTTAAACCAACAAAGTCACAGCGCTATCATGAAGACTCCTGTCTTAAAGTTAAGAGAGGTGCCTCACTTCTAAAGCATCAGGCATCTCCATATACCCAGGGCTGTCCTGAATACCAGACTGGCCAAGATATTGCTGAGACTTATCTTTGAAGGGCTGTGGAGGCACCTTGCACTGTGGTCCAGCCTGTGTACAGCTCCCATCTATCCTCGTGGCACGTTATGTCCTCCCTGAGAAAGGCCAAGAACACATTTCCTGCCAAAGTCAGTCTTTTTTCTGCAGACACGTGGGCTAGAGAGAGGCAGCCAGACACAGAGCACTGGGGAAAGACAAAAGACAGACAGGAAAAAACAAGAAAAAAAGAAGAGGGAAGCTATCAGTGTGCAACTAGGCAGGAGACACTCACTTGGAGGACATCAAAACCAGCAGAGAGATGTCATCTCATCATATTTGGTCACTTAAGAACTGCCTGCCTAGTGAAAGCTGATCAGCCAGACACCATTGCAGAGGGCTGTCTACAGTCAACAACAAGCAATAAGCCTCCCTAGGAGAAAAATCACAGCATCCTACAAGAGCAGGGCAACTCATCCTTAGTAGATGTCTCTTCCTGTCTCTGTATTGCCCACAGGAGGACTGTGCTTAACAGTTTTATGCAGCTGCTCTTCCTAATGCAAGAGGAAGGCCATCTGTTAGAGGTTTGGTTCAGATAAGAGTCCTCCAGCTTGCACGTGAAGGCAATATTGAGTTATTTGTAACTCTTATTGCCCTCCCTTTCTGAGGTTAATGTACCAGAGAGCTCTCAGGAGCTCTCCCTGTCTGCAAAGAGTTTACTGGCCCCTGCCACAGAACAGCTGCAGTCACCAGAAGATGAGACAGACAACCAAATTTGTAAGCAGGTGCTTGCATTGCACTGAGAGTGACTCATTTTTAGACAGCATAAACCACTCCACTTGCACCAGACAAGGCTGAATCAACCCAACAGAGATGTCAACACAGCGTTTCCACCTGTGTCACCAGGGAAGGTATTTCTCTTTGACACTCATCCCAAGCACTTAATTGCAACTTGAAACAAAACTATACCTTGCCCTGCAAGAGATACACAGGTTAAAGGTGATGACAATATTGCTGTATTATATATACAGCATATATATAATATATATATTATAGATAATGAGGATAGAGCAGCCATGCTGGGTGCAGCAAACACATGGGAAGGGAAAGTGTAGATCATTCCACAACCTGGAATGATCAGAACTTGGTTTCTTGCAAATCAGTAGGAAATGTCCACTAAGCTCTCTGTAGAGCAAATTTTCTCCTGGCACTAACCCTCTGTTGCCAAAACCCACGTGAAGCCTGCACAGCTGGAGCTAGAGACTGGAAATGCAAGAATTAGGAGTCAGCTGATAAATTTATTAAAGTGCACCCACCTCAGTCACAATTTAATGAAGAGATTATGCATTGGTTGGACATATAAATGGTAGCCATGGAGAAACAGTCTCAGCTCTCACCAGAATAAACAACATTTCACAGTTTTAATTGTGCCCTGATGTTATAACGATCACAACTAAACTCGATAATCATTCATTAAACATGAGCTAATTCCATGTCCTGCTATAATTATTATTGTTTCCTGAAAATATAATGTGTAGTAAAGTACAATAAGTGCAAATTGAAATATTGCTTTTGGAAGGTTATTTATTACTACCTTCAGCTGTAAACATTTATAACTGAAATTTATTGGTCCGTGGTCTCTTCCTATAAATATTTCATGATCAGCCTCAGGGATCTGCATCTCCTCGTTTAAATGTCTCGGTCTTGGTGCCTGCACCAGGAAAATAATCTCAGGAGAGAAAGTGTGCTGTCCTGTGTTTGGCCATTAACATAAGGCAGCATCATGAGTGCTATGTGTTCCCTGTCTGTGTGTGCAGATGTGAGGTAGCAGCACATTTGTTGCATCACTCTGGCTTATAAACTTGTTGGTGTGGCACGTGTAGTGTTCCTACATGCAACAGGCCAGCACAGAGTCAACCCTTCTGTCACTGCAATATTTCTGCTGAGACTCCTACACTGAGCTGAAGAAAATGTCTGGGGCAACTGAAAAAAAAAAGCCTGTGAACATCAGTGAAGAGGGAGGGTTCACTGAGAAGGCACTGATGAATCTTAAGTCTCTGTTCTTGTTTCTATTTCCATGCCAATAGCACAGCAAGAAGTGCCCCAGAGCAAAGAAGAGTTGTTTAGATAATGGGTAACAAGTTTAAGATCTGGTTTTATAATGTCAGATCCTACCATCCCTCCTGCCTGGGTGTCAGGGCTGGGTTGCTCTGTGCCATGCCCAGAGCTGATGGAGATGTACAGATAGTGATAAAAAGGTGCTTGTTCAATCCCAACCACTAAATTATAATAAATCATTTAGGTTTCCATGGCATCCATCCAGAAAAGTTGAGGGAACTGAGAGTGAAGTAGCTGAACTGCTAACAAAAATAATGTGTGCTTTTCAATGATAAATGACAATTTCTACAGTGGAGGGACTGGAAGAAGGCCAGGTCCATATCAATCCTTTCAAAATGAACTAATGGTTCTCCCAGGACTCCCAGTCCCTCTTCACACTACCAGGAAAAACAGCAGCAAAGATCCTTAGGGAAAGCAGTAGAGCCTCTTGATGAATATAGTATGCAAAGGGTGAGCCAGCAAGAGTTTGCCAGGGAAAAAAACATCACTCTAATCTAAATAATAAGAATTTACTGAAAGGAGAAACAAAGTAATGGCTGAGAGATAGGCAGGAGATATCATGTGGGTCTCCAAGGAGCTTTGTCTTAAGTGCCCCAGAAGACTATTAACCCTTGGAGCATGAAAGAGGAGCCACGTGCTTCCAGTGCTCACTTTCAATTACCTGCACCGAGGGACTGCTGAGCCTGTTTGCCTCTGGATTCCCCATTTTCATAAATGGATAAACATACACATGGGTGCCTCTCTCCCCAGCACCTCCTCTCATCCCTGCCTGCTCACAGCCTTTCCCTCTGATATTGTTTGCCTTGCAACCCATGTAAATCGGGAATAAAACTTGAGGAAAACCTGCCTGATGGATTATCATCAGCCCCCATCTCTGCAGGTAAACCCCCCACGCAACAAGATGGGACTAAATCCCTAAAACCTCTGTGTGGGGTTTTTTCCCCTCGTTTGATTTCTGAGCAGTCCTTTATGACAGAATTTTTAAGAGCCCTGAAGTACTTGGTGCTGCATCACTTACAGTCTGTGAGGGCTATTGATCTCTTCAGGTTTATCCTTTTAAATGGTTCACATCAAGTGCTGGGAAGTCAACCAGTTTGACTTGTGTAGCTCATCTACAAAATTCGGGATGAGATGATTGAGTCTGCTCAGAAAATGGGTGTTTATTTGTTTGGCTTTTGGTTTTTTCCTTTCCCAGAGGGAACTCGAGTGTGTGTAATGCTGTTAACACACCATGTTTGCATGCCCTTAAAAATAATTTTATGGCCATACTGAGTATATCCAAACATAAAATATGTTTTATAAGCAGTTGGCTAACTAGCTGGGTGTGCTGTAAATGCAGTAGTAAATAAAACAGTAGGACACTAAATATCAGCTGTGTTTCATAGTCAGAAGTATTTTTTTCAGCCACACAGAACTTCCCAGTGTTAAACCCCTTGATTTTTGCTTCCACTCTACACTGTGACTACAATTCCACCTAATGTCCTAAAGCCATGGTAAATACCCCTCACCTGTTAATCTGATCCTCCTTCCACAAAGAGTCAACATGATTTATACTGAGCAAGTAGAAACATTTTCTGAGGCTGGAAATTTGCTTCTCAGGCTTCTACATGCAGTAATATTGTTAAAGCTGATGCTACTTGGTTTAGGTTCAGGTGACACTACAAGTTCATTTGATGTTGTCACTACAGTGTTGCCACTGTAGGATTGCAAATGTTGAGGCAGTTTCTGTATCACCAAACTTTTCCTGGGCAGAGGCAATTTTCCTGGTAAACTCATCTCACTTGCCTGGAGAAATCTGTGCTTTGTAGTCAGTATAAGGGCATCTGCAAGAGGAAGGAAAGCTGGCAAAGTGCTATTGGCAACTCTTCAGATTAACCCTTCCTAAAATTTTCTGTCTGTGGCACAGTAGAGGCTGAAAACAGAGCTATGTCCTTCACTCCAAATCCATGCCTCTCAAATCTATTTTCTTCAAACAGGTGTTAATGAGGAGTGGGAAGAAGAGGGACAATACAGAAAAAAAGAATGAAAGAGAAAATGTTACCTATGAGAGAGTTTTGGGGGGGGTTTCTTTTCAACTTTCTATAAGTATATCAGGATTTTCCTTTTTATTACCAAGGATGGGATATGATGGGATATTGGCAGGAAGAGAAAAGGCACACTCTTCAGGAGGGAAGGCTCTGCTTGTGTCCAGCCTTGCAGTGCCCATGCTGTGCAGCAGGGCATCCAAATGGCCCAAACCCATTGGCACCAGGTACCAGGAGGAGCTTTTCTGCCTCCCCACACCCACACCTACCCTTCTTCAGCCATCAGGGATACCTGGGAGTGATGGAATTCAGCCCTGCCATGAAGGACTCCCAACCCCACTGACCAAAGCAACTCAGAAATGTGAAGCAACCTTGGCAATCCTTCTACAGACAAATTTTCTAAAATCATAGAACCATTAAGGTTGGAAAGGATCTCTAAGAACATCAAGTCCAACTGTTAACTCAGCACTGCCACGTTCACCAAGTGCTACATCTATACAACTTCCAAATCCCCCCAGGGTTGGTGACTCCAGCACTTCCCTGGGCAGCCTGTTTCAATGCTCAACAACGCTTTGGATGAAGAAATATTTCCTAATATCCAACCTAAGCCTCCCCTGGTGCAACCTGGGGACATTTTCACTGTTGCTTGTTACTTAGGAGAAGAGACTCCCCCACCTCACTACAACCTCCTCTGAGGGAGCTGTAGAGACTTGTAGGTCCTCCCTGAGCCCCCTTTTCTCCCTGATGAACAATCCCAGTTGCCTCAGCTGCCCCTCATCAGACGTGCTTCAGATCCTTCCCCCAGCTATCAGCTGACAATCCACTATTTCTGTGCCTTCCAGTATCAAATGCCTTCTTGTCTTCCCAACAATGCAGAATTTAGTCTGTTTTACACTGCTATACAGACAAAAATATTGCTCAGGTGGACATTTACTGGAAGGCAGGAGGTGAGCTGGGGAAGAGCAGCAGGAGGTGACATCTGGCCATCAAAGCACTCACTGACTGTGACACCTGCACACCTTACCCTGCTGAATTATCCCAGCTCCGTAGTACAGCTCAGCTCTGTGCTCTCGGGATGAGCACTCACATGGAGCTGCTGAGCTGCCCTGTCATGTAGCTCTGCTGTTGCTAAACCCAATCCATAAATCAAAATAGAAGGATATAAACCAGGACGGAGACATGACTGCAGAGTGCCTGAGATCTGAGATCAATATTCATTTTACAAACTTCTCCAGAAGAGTTCCTTAATTAATTGTTGGAATTAGAGTCAGAATTGACTCCTCAATTTGTTCCTGTGGCTTTTAAATCAATTTTCTTTTCTTTACAAATCATCATTTTTGGACTGGAAAATGAAACAACACTTTTTAAAATTTTTTTATTAAGTATTAAAAACCCAGTACCCACACTCTGAATATATTTTAAACAGGACTCACAGGGCATGAAGCCAGCATCTCCCACTTCAAACTAAAAGTGGGGAAATATTTTCCCAGTTACTAGCCAATGCAAAGAGTTTACCCAACTCAGCCTGCATCCCTACATGTACACACCCTTCCACGCTGCCAGACAAAAGCTGGTCCCCAAGGCCCCATTCCTCAGTCCACTTATTAAATTGTGTCACCAGCACAGAGCTCCAAACACAAGGAGCAGAAATGCCTGTGCATCACCCCATCCATGGTTGCCTTCATTTTCCCTTTCTTTACCAAATCTTAAATGGCAGCAGAACCACATCACACGTTGGCAAATGGGAAGAGTCCCTTGGTTTGTGCAACTGTGTACCTGCCATACCTTCACTCTTCTGCAGAATTTATCCTCACACTGTGATCCACAAGGCAAGGAAGAGAGAAAACAGGGTTCCAGAGATGAGAGGGTTTGGTAATGTCACTGACCTCCCACTTTGTGCAGGTTGCAGTTTCCAAGGCTCTCTCTTCATAATCTGTCTGCAAATTGTCCTGGATTCCCTTAAGCCTAGGACTTTGCTTTCAAAGAATTGCTAAAAATCCCAAATTAGATAAAGCTGGGTTATTTTCCTTATAGCTGGCACACTGAGTGAACCTACCAGTATTTTACAGTTTGGTCCTTCCTTCACATGTTTCTCTGGGAGTGCAGGCAGCTCCCACCGACCAGCTGGGAATGCTTTCTCCTTAATGATGCTCTATCTTGCAGACCCAAGGCTGGATTAAACCATGTTATTTCCTACCCACTGTACCCCAGCCACGGGAATTACCTGAAGAGCCTCACTCAGAGTGGCCAGGACAGCAAGAGCAGCCTCCACTGGATCACACATCGATGGCAACATGAGACTTCTGACCTTCAGAACCACATGTAGGTGGATCACAGGCTCTCTCCTCATACACAAGGCCCATGCATCCAAAATCCCTCTAAAACCTAGGAGGAAAGGCATGTGAGCTTGACATAAGACATTTTTCTCTGCAGGAGTGTCGCTTGATGGAAAGATTATTGTAAATCAGTATCCCTTGGATTTTAAAAACATTAATCAGAATACGCTTATTTAGTTGCACTTCCTCGCCACAATTAAGGGAATTAGTAAGTAAATAGACACACAACCCACTGAGTCAAGTTTCCAAGGCTGCAGTGGGAACACTAAGTGGGCTCTGAGGCATCTGAGATGTTGGCAGGTGGAACTAAGTCACCTCGTACCTGCCCAGGCACCACAAAGATGGGCAGTGAAACTGGGCAGATATTATGTCTGCATTTTAATGGCACTCTCCTGTGCAATTTTTTAAAATTGATAGCTCTGCACAGCATTCACAGATGAATACCATCTGGTGTGGTGATTTATTGCCCCTGAATTTCTCAAGTTACTTTTTTTCTTTTTTTTCCTTTTCTCATCTTACCTTTTCCTTATATTTTCTCTCTACAAAAGCATTTTCCATAGAAATGCAGTTGAGAGAGGCATTTCCATAACACGCTATTTTATCATAAGATAAACAGCGGCCTGTCACTAGACAGACCAACAAACAACTGATGTATGGGATCTATTTAATATCTTTGCAACTCCAAAGCCCTTCTGGCCCAATATGTGCCGCTCTTTTCCAATATTGTAAGAGATGCTTATAATAAGTCATGTAGAAAAATATGATATTTATGATATCATCATATTTGCATTAAAGAATGTGTTTTAATGCACATACATAAGGAGGAAAAAAACAGGTTATACAAACATGGTCCCTCCTAACTGCTCAATGACTGTTCTGGAAGAACACAGTAAACCCATTTTGTAACTGTGTTCGTTGTGGCTTTTACTGTAATTTTAGCGTAACCATCCTAACTTTGCTTTACATTTGATTGATATCCATCCCTATAGCTGCCAAAATCTCTGTAATCCTTAATACATACAGCTTGTTGGTGCTGGCTTTGCTCTCAGACCAGTGGCTGAGCAGGAGGAACGTGGGCTGTGGGGGCCAAAATGCTGCAGGACCAGGAAGGCAAACCTGTATTTTGGAAAGTAAAAAGCTCCTCCAGGTGAGGCAGTGCAGCTCGCTGCCCTCACAGCAGGGTACATCACAAAGGCTTTGGAAACTCAGGCCTGTGGTGATCAAATGATTTCTTAATTTTTAAATTCTGAATTAAAAGAGATTTTTTTTCTTTTTCCACCCTGCAATCATACAAAAAGCAAACTCCAAACGATCTGTGGGCTTTTTTTAAACTTATATTTAAACCCCATGAGACACCCAAATCACTTACCAGGAGGAAAAGTTTCTCTTGTTGTTTAAATAAGTTCAATTGAACGGAAACCAGACTGCAGATTGTCTGTCCTTTTACTCCTATGAAAGTATAATTAAAAGTCATGTTAAAGTTGGGAGATCAAGAGGGTTTGTGATAGATAACAAGCTAGAAGCTGTCAAAGCTGTCAGGCCATTAAGAAACGAAATAATTCACACCCCAGTAATTGCTTTTATGTGCATTTTCCTATAAAATCCACGGGACATGAGTCACAGGGCCTTACAAAAGAGCCTTGTTTATCAGCCTCCAATACACTATATTGCACTTTTACTTCCAGGGAGTGTTTGACACACATAAAGTCCTCTGGAGATGTAAGAAAGTGAATGCGGTGCTCAGTGTCACCACAGTGTCCTTGTCTCCTCCATGTCCCTCTCCCATTCCTGAGGCAGGGATAGACACAGGCACTGCTGTGCCATGCTCTCCATGGGCACCTCGCTGCCAGCAGCAGCAGATTTGTTCCCAGTCACCTCTGTCACACTAAGAAATTTTGGCTTTGCAAAACAGCACACGACGGTTTTTCTTCCCACCACACAATTCTGTGATTTCTGTGGTGTCTTTAGAGATGAGATATGCCCAAGCTAAAGAAATCTCACAACCAAAAACTTTGGAGCAGCAGCTGGCTTCCTCCAAACTGAGGTTTGTGTCCATGTTTGCTCCTCGGGGTGAGTGGAAAAGCCACAGCAAAGAGTGCAGGGATGTCACTGCCACTAAGCCTTAGTGCCACACGTTCAGCAGGAGGAGGATTGAAGCCACCCCCAAAGTTGTGCTTCTCACCCAAAACAGGTATTTTGGTAAGGGCTGGGCGGAATGGCAAGAGGGGAATCTTTTATATCAGATTACTGGCAACACCAATGACTTCCAGGGGCTGATTGTAGGTCACTAACCTGTGCAAGGAAGAGAGGGCTGATCTCAGAGGAGAGCAAGGGAATCATCGCATGGCCCCGATCACTCCTGCAGCATTCAGCCACTAGATGCCCCTGCAAGCCACGCAGTCTGCTGGGCATCGTCGCTGCCGCAGGCACGAGAGACAAAGCTGAGGCAAAAGCCAAGGGAAGATGTAGCTTTTGTTTGCCGGGATTTTTTCAGAGTTACCTCGGTAACCTCCCTGTTATAACAAGGTACATGAGATGGCCCAGAGAGGGACAGGTCGCTCAGAGAGGTGTTGGATGCCTCATCCCTGAAAGCATTCATGGTCAGCATAGTGTTCATGGAAAGGGCTCTGAGCAACCTGATCTAGTTGAAGATGGAGCTTAGATGGCCTTTAAAGGTCCCTTCCAACCCAAACTATTCCACGATTCTACAAACCCAAAACCTTAATGCTGTTGCAGTTGCAGCTGCACAAGGGAAGGCACATCTCCTTTTCCACTGGTCAGTTTGCACAGTGCAGCACAACAATAGAGGGAGATGTAAAAAGCCAACAAACGCTGTGAAAGGCTCCAGATATCATTTAATTACTGTAATGGGCTATGTAGCATCAACTAATTTCCAGAGATGCTCTTGATTCTGCCTGTCCAGGGAGTGGGATGTTATCACACAGGCTGATTATTGCTTCCAGCTCAATGCTTCTCAGGCCTCCATTTATTTTACATACCATTAGCAGGGTAACAAAGCCCCTTGAGCTTTCACATTCACCTTTCCTTCAAAAGGAATGATTGGCTTCACGCTGCAGAGAAAAAGAGAAAGAAAAAGTAAGCTTACACCTGTATGCACAGGTATTTATGGCCCTGGGCGGTGTCATCTTTAGGAGTAAGGCACTCCAGTTTGGTGCATCTGTGGCCACGACCAAGGTCAAACCAAAACCTGGGACAGGACCTATTACTTTCCCAAAGTCTGTTTTTGGGGGTCTGGCTTTGTTTGTTGGTTCCTGTTGGTTTTTTATTTGTTTTTCTGGGGTTTTCTTTTTGGGGGGGGTGTTTGGGGTTTTTTTATTTGGGTGGGTTTGGGTGGGTTTTTTTTTCAGTGTTGTGTGTTCTTTTTCAAACCCTTTGAAGATCTCTACGTTCTTTGCAGAGACCAAACCTCGCGTGCCCCTGTGGGTGGGGTGGGCACAGGTTTCAGTGTGAATTTCACCTCCAGACCAGGCTGCACAGTTCTGAGTCCCCAGAGGAACAGGGCTCTGGGGGCTGGACCTGCCGCCCGATCTGCACCAACACGCCCCGCCAGCGGATGGAGGGGCTGGGCAGGAAGCACCTTGTGACTCGTTTTTGACTCCTGCTGGGTCCGTCCCAGGCGCTGCTGGTGGGATCGTCTCTCGCCGGTTGCTCGAGCTTTTCTCACAGTCCCGCACTTGGAGCCGCTCTGGCCAAACTCGGTGGCGCTGTGCGCGCACTGCATGTCCCTTGTCCCCAGGCCTGCTTCTCTGCTTCCCTCTGCACGGCCGGGTCTCCCCAGCGCAGGAGGGTGACAGGGGACACCCCATGACCCCCGTCCTGTCCTTGCCAGGACCTTCTCCTCAGCGTGGGCCCCCGCCTTGGCTCGCTGCCTCTTCTGCAAAGCGGCCTCTCGTAAATATTTGCCAAAAAAAGATCCTCACTGATAAGAGAGCCGGAGGCTTCTCAGGGTGACCGCAAAGGGAGGATTAGGGCTGTCTGGGCAGGGATGGGCGCTACGGGAGGCTGTTTCCATGGGGAACAGGAATCCTGCTCCGCTGGTGGCCGTGCAGCCCGAGGGGTCCCGCTGGAAGGGACACGCGTTCGCCCCCCGGGACTCAGCCCGTCCCCGGCGCGGAGCCCGGCCGGAGCTCCGGGAAGAGCAGGAGCCCCGGCCCTCGGGATGCCGCCCCCGAAGGGAATCCTTCACGCCAAGTCAGAGCTCTCAGGGCAACAACCCCCGCCCAGCTGCTCGCCCAGCACCTTGCACAGCATCCCCCGAAGGATGATTGCCAGGGTGTGCGCGGAAGGCACGGTTCCCTTCCTGCTGCCCCGCACCAAGGATGGACACGGAAAACACCTTTGGAAGAAGAAAACATAACTATCATTCCTTCCCCCACCCTTTTTCCTTTGTTTTTGTTATTTTTAGGGTTTTTTTAATCCCGCTCCCTGGCAGAACCTACCCTTTCCCATCTTCGCGACCCGCCTTTTCCCCAGGCTGGCGTTGACGGCTCCAGGGAACAATGTGGCTTTGAGGCTCCTGGTGTGTGCAGGGGAGGGGACGGGATGCTGAGCTCCGAGGCGGCTGTAATCCCCCTTTAATTGCTGGATAAACACAACCAGTGATTTCCATGGATTGGCATAGCTGAGCCCGTTGTTTTCTGACTCCAAGAACTTTGTCACTGAAAAAAGCTCATTTTTTTTTCCTCAGACGGGACCAGCACACATCCAGTTCGGAGTATGTCAGCTATAATTCACAAAACTCAGTTAATACCAGAAAATCACTACTGTGGAGACAATTAAATAAAAAAAAATAAGTTAAACTTGAAAGAGAAAAAGCACAAAAAATTTTAAAATGCTATCCCTTCAGGGAAAACAAATGTACTTCTGTAAAAAGTTGCAGCCACATCATGCCACTTTCCCCACAGGGATAAAAGAAAGCAGCAGAAACTGGGGGGGTATTGAGCAGACCCCAAGTCAAGGGAGCTACATTGATTTCAGCCAAGCTACACATCTGACACAGTAATTTTGCAAATAAACTTTTCAGACATCAAAATGCTTCCCCAAATTTCAGAATGCTGGACAAACATTATGAAACTCAAGATCACTTTTCTATGAAATATTTTGAAAGCTTTTGATGCTTTTGGTTGGGTTGTTAAAATCCCACGTAACGGTGAAACTTCTTTCTTTTTATAGGAGTAGAGTAGATTGAAAATAGGAGGAAACTCCTCCAGAAACTGCTGATATACAATTTTAGTTTTATCAGAACTTTACACAGGAGAAAACTATTTTTCAGCGAAATACCGTGACTCAAATACGTGTCATTGGCCTTCAGTTTTTGTCCTTTAAGTCTTTTTTTTTTCACATTTTGTTTTTTAGCCTAAGTTTTTTTCACCCAAATTCGTAAGACCTCAAAAGCTAAAGAGTTTCCTAGCTTAGCACACCCATTCCTTCTGTCTGGGAAAGATGGGAACACATCCTGGGAGTTGCAGGTTGCAACAAAATTTGGTCTGGAAAGGAGAATGGAAGCAGAAGGTACTGAAAACCACAGTTCCCATGGGACATGCTAATGCTGTTTTGCACAAAAATACTTTGGTTTTCAGCCAGAACAGCTTGGTTGTCAGTAGTGTGATATATAAATACCAAGATTTGGGGTGGAAAGCAGATGTGCACATGAAAAAGGTAATTTTTATTGGAAAAACCCCACAATTTGCACCAAAGGAAAAGAGGAAGCCACACCATAAATCTGACAAGCTGTATTTCTGTTGCTCTCAAAGTTACTAAGACTTTCTGACTGATTACTGTGAGGGTTGGTAGTGGTCCAGGTTCTGTATCTACTGTAGTAGCTCAGGAATTTTCTCTAGGAGAACTTCATCTTGGTTACAAAATTAAGGCATTATAGCAACTGGCATAGAAAATCTGATTAAAACACTCATCAGGTTTGCACAGGTGAAAAAAAAATCGAAGGATAGAGACTTCAAGCCCAGGGATGCACATCCCTTGCAATCCATTTTAAAACACAAAATGCCCAAGGAATTAGGCAAGGAATAAGGTGTTCCCAATCCATTTGAGTTATTCCAGTGAAGTGCTCCAAGGGAAGTTGAGGGCACACCTATTTTCATGAGTCACTATGAGGAAAAGCCATTGAATGTACGGTCTGTATGACACCAAGGTGAGCTGATCCAAGGTTTGGCCCTTGGATTTTCCAGCAGGATTGGCTTCTGAGCAGTCAGGAAGGTGGGTACAACATACCAGGGGTGGGATGTCAGTGCCAGGAGGGAGGCTTACAGGCCCTCCAGCAGTTAAGGATGAAGCTGGTATGTTATGAAAGGACAGATTTTTGGCTACCTTGCAGAAAGTTTAAAAAAGGTTGTCCTAGTTTTCCTGTTGTTCCACTGAAGTTTCACTGAGACACTTACTCAGAGATTGCTGGAAAAAACCTTGGTGAATTCCTAACCCTTGGGAATTCCTATTTGTGCCTGGGCATTTCACAGGCACGCAGAATCTGTCAAAAAACCCCAACACCTTTGGAGAAGCAGGTAATTATCTACTGGGGATTCACACCTTGGTCTTGCCATGCCTCGGGAGGCAGCTCTGGGGACAGGCTTTGCCCTTCAGGCCACAAACTTACTGCTGCTGTACTGTAAAACTTACTGTGATCAAAGCTGAGAGCAAAATGGATTTACTGTCATCCCTGCATTTCATGGAAAATTGTTAAGAGTCAGAAGTATTAAATCATTATGTGTCATTAAACCATAACCAAACCATAACCATTAAGCCATCGAATTTGGAGGGGTAAAGGCCTCTGAAATTGTTGAAGCACTGCACGTGTGGGCACAGACTCTGCAGACTGTGGCAGTGTGAAGAACAGCACTGATCCCCACCATTTGGGAGTGGGCAGAGAGGATTTATGTAGGGAATAGCAGTGTGCCTTGTCCTGCCCTCCAGGACACGGGCTGTTTTGAAACAGGGGGCACACATGCTCCCAAGGAACCAGACATGATGGGATCTGGACTGTCTGCATCTTCCCCAGCCACTGAGGGCTGCTCTGGTGAGTTTGCTCCCTTCCCTTCCCTCTGGAGATCAGGCTCTCAGGGATAAGCTGGAGACTGCACTGACACAGGGCTCCTCTGCACATTTCCATTCGTAAGGCACTGAGCTGGTTCTTTCAGGAGCCATAATTAGACATTTTCTGACACCCAATCCTCTCCTGTGTCTGTTTGAATTTTCCCCATCCAACGTGCCGAGGTAGAGGACACCCTCACAATACCCTCCTCATCCACGGGGCTCTGGGGGCCTCCATGGCAGGATTCCCAGCAGTGCTGGGAAAAAAAGACAAGAGCCATGGGTGTTGCAAGCCCAGGGCTTGAGCAGGGCTCCTTCCCTGTGCTCCCTGCCCAGGCACACAGCCAGCTACTCCCAGCGTACTGTGGGGAGCCCAGTTTCCATTCCAAGGCAGGAGCTGGGGAGGGGAGCATTGCTGCACAGTGCTGGCCATGAGCAAGAAGCAAAGGCTGGGGAAAACCAAACAAATGAGCATTTCTGGGCTACACTGTTCTCATGGCACAGGAATGCAGGCAGTGTCTAATACTGCAGGAACTCTGGAAATTCCTCCTTTCCAGCAGGTTCCTTTTTCCTTTCTTTTTTTTTTTTTTTTTCCCCCTCAACAAGCCCAGGCTTACAGAATGTGTTTTACTGAATTCAATCGGATTTTATGGCATTTGTGCACTGGAGACTTTGCTCCTCAGCATCCAACAGTCTCATTCAGCCCACAGATGCCCCTCTGTGTGCTGTGCCCCCAGTCCATCCCAGCAGCCAGGGCACATCCTCACCCACAGAGGCATTGCCCCAGACACTGATAGCACATGTCCCAGCCTTAGGATGGTTCAGGACTGCAAAAGGTAAATACGACTGACAGTGTAATTGATGTCAGTTTTCTCCAAGCGAGTCAAGAGAGTTTTGTTTGTCTGGGTTTGGATGTCACATGGCTGCAGCTCATTTCACCGCTGCATTATCAAATTCCTTCCTTTCAGGTAAAAGGGTGCAACCAAATCAGGGCTAAGAGGATTAATGAAGATGTGTGGCACCTGAGCCTGAATTAAGTTCAGGTGGGAGCAAACAAAAATTCATCATCTAATGACCAGATATCCACAAAGGGCTCACTCTGTGCAGAAGAGCAGCCAACATGCAGTGTCAGATTCCATCAGCAGTCCATCTGAATCATCCCTGTGGTGGAGCTGTAGAACAAGATGATGGTTTGATATGTTCTTGCGTGATAAATCATAACCTTACAAATCCAGGGAAAACTTCAAGATTTCTTAACACAAGGATTAGGGTCTGCCCTATGGAACGTGTCTTTCTTGAAGCCCCAGATGGAAAGGATGGTCTCATTAGAGAGGAATGGGGTCTGTAAGTCAGTCTCACCTTCAGACTATTAACTAACATGGAAAATTGACTTCCTTTGCCTTTTCCTGTGAAAATGGAGTCAAATTCTCCAACATTTTGATGATTAATGTCCAATACTGACCACGGGGAGCCTCGGTACCATGGTGATGTGTCTGTACAAAATACAGGATGGAAGAAAGATGCTAAATAAACAGATGAAGGATTCAGTCCAAAGAGAAAACAGAGTTGTGGAAGACACTGAGGGAGACCATTGAAGAAGCAGCAAAACTGCCAACTGATCTAAGCCAGTGGTGATGGGGGGAGACTTGCTGGCTGCTGGGCAGGCACCTTGACCTGATTAAGGTCCTAACTATGGAACTAGGAAAGGGGAAAAGAGCTGGGATTTTAAGGGGGTAAGACCTTTGTTCCCATGAAGCACTACCTTTGCAAACAAGGATGGGCCAGAGGCACCTGGGATTGGCACTTGGATTTAGTATGATCAGAAAGGCAGAGAGGAAAGGATGAGGAAGGAGAAGTTAATTTACTCTGAGACTAGCAGGGACCCACCCAAGGAGTATCAGGTTGGTTTTCTGAAGGGATTAAGGAGTCCTCACCCTTTTGGGAATTCTCTGTGGTGTTTTTGTTGCTGTCATCCAACAAAGGTGCGGCGTCAGAGAGGTCACAGGGGAGGTGAGCAACGAATTGAGTGCTCTGCTTCCCCTGGGATGGAGCAACACGCAGCAACCAGACCAGGTGAGTCAGAAGAAGGAAAAAATAATAGGAAAGACTGGGAACATGCATCAGAGTTTCCCAATCAGAGTTCATCCCTTATAATCCTTTACACTTATAATGGATGATAATAACTACTGAAATCTCTCCAATTTTGGTAGAATAAGCCACAGAAGAAAGGAAGTGAACTGTTCTTCAAAGAAACAGTTTTCCCTATGGACTTGCATGGGTTGGACATTCCCACCCTTCCTGCAGGGCTTGGATCTGGCGCAGCTCTTCCACAGATGGAGAGGTCATGGCCAGAGAAAAACCTTTCTCCTTCAGTAGCAACGCCAAGGAGTACAAAGAATAATTCCTGAACACAAAACCAATAAAAAAGGGAAATTGGTGTCTCCTTCTATAGGCTCCTGCCTAGGTTTGAAGGGGAGTTGTGATGATCACAGGATCCACTCTTCTTGGTATTGGCAGGTAAGGGCAATGACCACACATTGTGGCTCGTGGGGCTCAGACTGGATATTAAGAAAAAAAATCACAGACCTGGAACAGGTCACTCAGAAAGTTGGTGACATTTCCATCCACAGCAGTGATCAGGCTTTGGGCTGACCTGATATGGTGTTGGAGACAGGTGGGAGGTTGGATTACAGGCCTCCTGAGGTCTGTTCCCACCATCACTTCTACGAGACCCTGGGGGGAGGAATAAAGCAGAAGTGGCATTGAAAGAATAATCCTTCCAATTTTGAAGCCTCTCGTTATTTTTGCAGGTCTTACAATAGGTATTTTCATGCAAATGAGGACACTACCACACACCAGTGGGTAAGCACAGCATGGGCTGCCAATTCTCTTGCATCCTCCCATCTCCTATTAGGAAGCAATGGGGGGCAGCTCTTCCCCAGGCCTTCCCAGTAGCCAGAGGGTTCTCCTTTGATAAGAAGGTTGTGTCTTCTGGAGAACTGCTGGAAGGGCCTGAGAGCTGAGCTGTACAAATACCCCATTAATGACTAAAAGAATTGGTTGTTTTGATTCTCAGGTGTTAACCTTTTTTTTTTGACCACCTATAGGGGGCCTTTTTATGTGGCACTCACTGACAGAGGTCGCACCAGGAAACTGGGAACAAGCCATTTAGAAGCACAAGATGAAAAGCCTGTTTCCACCACCCTGCTGCTCCCATGGTGATCCTCCAGATAACACCACTTTGCAACTTCTAAAGATGCTCTTGCGTTGATGCCACCAAAAAGCTACACTTGAAGCCTTCACATGACAGGAAAAGAATGGTTTGGGTATGACAAAACCAATACATGCAGCAACTAGTGACTGGGCACACGCTCAGCTGTTAGCAGCTCTGCGGATGCCACTGGAAATGACTGTGGGATTTTTTAAGGACACATCAAGTTGATTTGGATCTGTTAAAACCTAACGCCTTGATCTCCATCTGTGTTTCGAGTGTCCCTGCTGGAGGAGCAGAGGGAAGAGCAAACACAAGCAGAGAACAGGATTTTCCTTGCCTCATCCCCACCAAGTATGTTTGTTTAAACAAGATGGGTGGAACCGAAGCCATGCATGGGTGAAACTAAAAGGAGTCAATCTCTGTGCCTGAATACTTCATACCAGCACATTTGCTCAAGTACATTTCCTTGCAATGCCAAAGTCGATGGAGTCCTCACAGCTCACCCGAGGCAACACCTTCTTCCCTCTCAAATATTTTGCTTACCACCCAGGCCTTTAAAATCACTTTTTTTTTCCCCTGCTGCTGGTTTACTTCTCCCTGCCTCTTGTGCTCCAGGCAGTGGGTTTACCTTTCTCACATCACACACCACCTTTAAGAACAGATGGGTTGGGGTGGGGATCATACTCTGTGCAAGTGCTCACAGGTAACACCCCAACCCCAGCCTGATTTCCCAGCCCTTTCTTAACATTCTCCCCACAAGGAGGACGAACAGGTCTATAGCTCATCCCCTTCCAATCCATTATTCCACTGCTTTCACAAATTCAGCCCAGTAAATGGGTTGGGTGGGTAGAAACCTTTACACATCATTAGTGCACTTATTTTCATCGGTAAAGTAATTCTGCAGGAATTCAGCCGTGTACAAAACTTCCTTTTCATCCCTTTGCTGTCTGCGAGCAGATCTGTAAACCACAGTAAGTACCTGCTTCACCCTTTCTGCACTGAAGGCTGGAAAACATCCTCAACATCCCTTGCAAAGAGCACCTCAGACACGTTATTTACAATATGGGGGGATGCCTCCAGTGCTGCTGGATTTCCGCACTGTTAGACAGAAATTATTTAAGACCTTTGAGGTCACTGACCCCAAGCCAAGGCCATCAGACTTCAGGTAAAGGAGCTGCTGCACTGAATGGAGGCAGGAACAGATTGGCTTAGCCTGGAGGAACTCCTCTGGAATACTTTGCTAGTAAATAGGTGACACATGGCCATCAGGAGTGTGACAGCATTGCTCCAACATGACTCAAAAACACTCCAGTGCTGCATGTGCCTCCGTGGCACGTCCTACCCCACCACTGAGGAGCCTTGCTCCCACCAGCAGCACCACGCAGAGCTTCCCAGGGATACACAGTGACATATCACAAAAACCAGGACTAGTGTGGATGAAGAGTTTGGAAACATGTCCTTGGTGAGTAAACACTCTTTTCCTTAAAACAAAACCGAACCTAAAACAACAATAAAACAATTTATTCACACTCTTCGGAAGATGCTAATTAAAGTTTACTTTAAAATACTAGCAGACACGAGTGTGGGCTGTAACAGGAACATACTGTGAAGTGACAGGTCTGCAATAATCCCATCCCTCAGCCAAGTCTAATTCATTCTGATCACACACAGGTCCGAAATCCAGGGAGGCTCTTGGAGCACAAGCATGTGCACTTGTGGGAGGTGCAAGAAGTGGCTCTGGAGCACCGGAGGTGTGAGAATGAGAACAGGTGTGAGAGCAAGGGTTAATAAATGGGGGGTGCCAAGCAGCCCAGCTCTGCAGCAAGCACGAGGAAAGCTCCCCCTGCTTCCCTACAGCAGGTTTGCAGAGCTCTCCCTCACTCACTGGCTTAGGGAAGGCACCTCCTTCCAAGGTTTGCTTCAGTCTAGAGCAAATTGGCCACAGAGAACTGGAAAAAGACATGAGAAAGGCTGAACGTGGCTTGGTACTGGAGGATGAGATGCCATGACTGCTTTGCCTCTAAGAAGATGGGCACGGACCATCATTGCACCAAATGGAGCAACTCCCTCAGCCTTTAAAAGGGGACAAACCACTTGCTCATCAGTGAATCCCAACACTGCCTTGAAACTCATGAACCAGGGAAGAAAGGTTACTTGTCTCCTGCTTTGTCAAGGTTTTCATTCATGCCAAATGATGCTGCAGCCACTTGAATAAGCCCACACTTTCCAATAGGAGCAGAATTCCTCTGTGTTCCTTCAGTTATCTGAAGCCAGGTGTTAGGTGAGACACCGGGCACTGACAGAGAAGGAAAAAACCCTGTGAGGGTAACACTGAAATAAAAACTAGTTTGTTCTAGTGATGAAAGCTGCAGTCAGACCCTCTATTGCAACACCACAGCACTTGAGACCACATAGGTAAAGTGTGTTGAGGAAAAGGCTGATGGAGATGACTTCCATGTCCCTGATCATGCCTCCACACCATGTGTTTCACTGCTCCTTCAAACTCATATAATGTGTTCCAGTTTGAGTAGGAGAAGCTACAGATTGGGATGCATATGATTTTTTTTTAAGGTCCTAACTTACATAGGTCTATTTCTAAAGGACTCAGGTGTTGCCTTCATTTCGAGGTCCTTCAGTAAAAGAGGTCACAAACACCAAAACTGCAGCTGCATGAGCAGACAGGTGACCTTAGGGATGTGTCTCCCTGTCCCTGCACAGGGAAAGATCAGCATCAACATATCTGACATTGGGGCATGTTTTAACCTGATGAGCACCAATGCCAAGGTAAAGTGCTGTGGAGATCACCTCTGATTTACACAGGGTGATGGAGCTTATTGGAATCACAGGAATAGACCTGAAAGGCTACCAGTGGCAGAGGCAAGAGGCAAAGAGCTACATGAGGCCTCTGTGGAGCAGGAGGAGGGCAAAAATCTCATTATGTGTTTGCCAGCTCCGAGTGCAGCTTGGGCGTTACCTCATGAATGCCTCACTCTATTCATGGGGGACAGCAAAGAGGAGAATTCTGCCAGGTGTAATAGGAAATCACTTCACCCCTTTCCTGCAGCCAGTGTTATTTATTTTTATTCCATCCTTCTTTCCCCTGGTCTGCACATGCCCTGGGAAGGCACTTCAGGTGTAGGATTTCACTGGAATCCCACCTGCACTTGCCGCAGCACTTTTCTCCCAGGCAGACTTTAATTAGACGGAGCCAATAAACCATATGTCAAATGGGTGATTTCACTTTTAATTACATTTTCCAAAAGGTATTAAAGAGTTCCATTAATGCACACACGAACCACCAGGCACTCACTCGTCAAGCCTGGTGTCACCTCACCTCTCACAAGAAGCCCCACCTGGTGCCACACTGGATTTGGGAGCCCAGGTTGCTCCTGACAGCCAGTCCTGCTGGGACCTGGCTCACACCCCCTCCGTGGCTGTGGGCACGTGGGGCTCTGCATTTCAGATGTGGTGGGTGCTCCTGCTTTAACCCACTGAAAGCTTTACTGGGCACTGAAAAGGAAAATGGGAAACGTGTCCCCTTAAGTTATTGTAGGACTTGAAGAGGAAATTATGCGTCTCTCAAGCACCTGGGAAAATCATTCCCTTTTTCCAGGCTTCAGGCTTGCACTGATTACACCATCAGATTCCTTACTGCCTGTCATCCTGTCAACTATTCCAGAGAATCACAACTGGATATGATGCCTTTAGGAAACAATCATCACAGACACCAAGGGGAGGGGTTACCTCACTTCTCTTTCCTTGTGCAACCCAAAATCTTGGATTTCTCTGTGCTCTGCACACAGCAGTGACAAGTTATGTGGTACAGCACCAAACTAATGTGAGGTTGCTGTGTCCCATCACCTCTCCTGTCACTGAGTTTGTGTCCATGTGACACACAGAAGTGCTCCTCGACACACCCCTGATAAAGATTCATTCACGTGTTTTCTCGCCTGTGAAATCCCCAGTGCTCCCTGAGAGATGAATACATATAGATCCTAAAAACTAACCTGACAGATGGGAAGCAATATAATGAAGGAGACTTACTTCTTACAGAACCTCCAGCTTTCTCCTTGGGCCTCTGAAGAGTTGGAAAACAAGGTCAGTATAAATACTTCTGCATCCCAAAGCTGTTTAATAAAAACATCCCTATGTTTACCAGACTGCTGCTTAGCCGTGTGCCTGCTGACATCTCCCTAATTGGAGAGCAGGAACTTGAGGGTAGCTGCTTCATTCTGATCACAGTTTCTGGCCAGAAATGTGGGTCAGATCCACTGTTGCATTCTCTGGAATCTGGCTTTTTCCATATTAAGAGTCTCCTTTTTGAACTAATATGCTGCATTTGAAAATAAATATTATTTATGCAAGCAACATCAAGTGTGAACTGCAAGCCTCCAGGGGATTCTCCTTAAAAGCATGGTTAGATCCATATCAAAGGAACACTCCTGCACGTGCCTTGTGGTCTTTGGGTAACAGGGACTGTCACCAACAAAACCCAAACAAGCCTAATTCCTCTCTGCCATGAGACAGTGACACTCAGGGACAAACACTGTGGCCACTCAGTCCAGAGCACAGCCAGACCATACAGCCTGATTGCACTCATCTTGCAAAAGAGAAACAGCATTTGCACCATGATCCCTGAGCAATATGAGTCAGACCTAAAAAAGCATGAGAAGAACTCAATCTTTGAGTTTAGCAAACAGATGCAGTGTCTAGAAACTGAACGAAAGTGTCTGCATCCTATGAGCAGATAGCAGAGAGAGCTGCCATCAGCATCCATGGATGCTTCCCACTAAAACACCCTGAAATAGCAGCTTTTATTCAGTATCCTACAGAAGAAAACAAAGCTAAAATATCTTAATATAAGGGGATTTTGTTTTGATCCAAATGTCTTAATTTCAGATTTAGCAGGTGGCAAGCTGTGTGTCACATACCGCCCAGACAAAACCTGTCTTAGTTTAGAGTTGACAAAACGTGACTTTTAACCTCAGGAAAACCAAAATCTTGTCAGTTACTGCCAATTTTCAGCTTCGAGATCAATGACAAGCACCTGAGAGGGTCCACAAGGGACCTGGTGCCGGGGGCTCGGAAGGGGAGGCTGTGTTTGCCTGGACTGTGCTTTTAAGGACATTGAAGGCTGAAAAGCTGGAAGAGAGAACTGGGCAGTCTGTGTGTCTCTTCCCACAGGAGTTTTTCTGCAAGGGAGCTACTCCAGCCTTGGGAGAGACGGCCTGTACGTGGCCAGGGGTTCTGTTTTCAGATCTACTCTGGAGCCCTGTGGCACTTACTGCGCACTGTACATTTTTGTGCCTCATTTATCATGTGTCCCCTCCTCCCTGCCAGCCAGCACAGTGGGTGCCCCGGGGAATTTAGAGGTTTGCCAGACAGCCAAATTTGACCCAGGCTGTCTGGTTGCCACGGGGGCACAAGCTCACTGTCCCTCTGCCAACCACGGTGCCAGCCAGGCTCCAGGTCTGGATGGGGATGAATCCACCACAGTAAAGGAGGGAGGGATAAAAGAGACCTACGGCTCAAACGTGAAGCCCCTTGGAAAGGTGTGGAGGAGGGAAAAGCAAGAGGCTGGGAAGTGCCAGGGATGCATGCCTACTGCTGGGCAGGTGAGTGGAGCACAGGAATTTTTGGAGGGAAAGGAACTTGGGACTGGTGGATTTTGCTGTGGAGAGGGCAAGAAAACAACTCCATCCACCCACTAAACGCTGGCTGTAAAATTACAGAAATCACTGGCTGAGGCAGGATAGCCTTGAAAGGGGTTCATCATCCCAGATTACACATCTTGTCCCCCCTCCCTCTTTGCCCAGAGATAGAGTTGTCAGCAGCTGACGAACAAACCCACGAACAAACAAACTTCTCCTTAAAAATGAAAACAAACAACCCTCGCACTCTGCACCAACTTTAAAAATTCATTCCAAATCTGACACAAACCTCCAAAGAGCAGCAAAAGTGTTGGACCCCTGCCAGACCTGGACACTACCCTGGGGCCACGGCAGCAGCACCCCCAGGCCCCCCAGCCTTAAACCCAGCAGGGGCTTCTCTTCCAGTTCATTTTTCCCCTCTGATACATCTGTGTGTAACAGACCAGCATGGACTCCTCTCTCTGCCCAAACCCCCCTGAAACTTTTAATCCTTTCCACCTCCACAGATTTTAGGGTATCCAAGTAGCTTATAGCTACTTATAACTACATATAGCTTATAATTACATAGCTTATGACTGAAAGGGCAGCTACTCCACGTGCCTTCAGGCTTTTCTAGCAATGAGGAGACAGGATTTCAAGGCAAGGCTATCTGCAGTCTCCCTAAGGAATATTATTGCACTTCAGTGTGGAATTTTTGAGTCTTAGTGAAGAAACACGTGGAGAAATGCCTTTGGGTACGAAAGTACTGAGTTACACACCTGCATAGATTTCTGAAAGACAGACACCACCACTCTGGGCTTTTAAAGGCTAAAGCATTCATTTCAAGATCAAATTCCTCAAGCAAGGCAAAAAAATCCTTCATCCTCCCCTTCAAAATCATGGGCTGCATGTTCAAAGCTTCAAAATGAGCCTCCCCATAAAGGTGATGTCCTGGAAATTCACAGGACAGAGCAAAAGCTGCAGCTGAGAAAGTATTTGAACTGAACTGTTCCAAATTGTGGCTTTCTTCAGCATCTTCACCCTCAAAGAATGGCCTGGAACCCCCTCCAAAGTACATACACATTAGTTACATGTATGACTAACTTCAAATACACAACACTGTTCAAAATCCAGTTATTTTGCATATTAGAAGAAACAAGCCCCTTGTGTACAACTCAAATTATGCATGAAAACTCATAGCCAGACCTAATCTCTTAGCAGGTTTAAATGGCCTGATGAGGAACAAAAGGAAAAAAATTAGACATTTTGAGTAATTTGTGACTAGGAGTAAATATTTTTAGCCAACTTTTAACCCTTTGTGTCTAAGTTTTGCTAAGGACTATGAAAGTGCCCAAATCCCTGAAGTTTGTATCTTCCCAGTTATAATGTCATAGTTTTCATTCTTGTTTTATACATCACCTTGTCTTTTTGGTCATCCAAATACCTAAGTGTTCTTTACCTCTCTGGGAAGGTATTCGTCCCAGAACAGGAGGAAAAGCTCCATAAAACTCCAGTTGCAGTGGTAGGTGAGCATGCAAAACAAAACACTGCGACCACACAGCACACACATAAACCTCATCGTGAACAGTTGTGATAATATATTCATTTTCAGTGTCAGAAAACCTTCAAAACTCAGGCTCTGGGTTATTTCAGCCCAGAGTCCTGTAATTGAATAGAACACATTTTCTTGCCAAGGTGTGGTGAAGGCTCACCTGGCCTCTCACTTTCCTCTTCAGGGAGAAGGGAGGAAAAAGGTTGGTCTGGTAATTCCAGTTGCCATAGTCAGGAGCAGGAGACAACACTTCTTCAGTAATTTCCAATGGCAAACATTTTTCCTCAAAAATGCCTTCCTGAATATCGTCTCTGATGTGTTGCTGGTATCTGTTGGCACACTCTGAACCTCAGAGGTTGAACCTCTTTCCATCCCACGTGTCCTCCATGCTCAGTGCCCAACATTCCTTGTCAGAGATGCAGAGGAGATTCTCTTTCCAAGGCTCTCCACATCCTACAAAGAGAGCCCAGCTAATGCTCATAAGAACAAAAGCTGCTCTCGAAGGTACATTCTGTCCTCACTTCCATCAGAAAGGACTGAGTGAGCAGGGATTGACAGAAGAAGAAAATCAGGATCACCCGAGTTAGACAGGACTGTTGGCAGCTATTTTCTTACTACTTTTGATGGCTCTCAGCTATTGTCATACCTGGAACCAAGTCAAAAGCATGCTTATCCTGCTGTGCAAAGCTATTTCTTTCAGCTTCTATGATAAATCAGGGGCATTAGCAAACTCTTACACAGGTTGCAAAAAAGAACCATCTCCTATTCAAAATGCACCGACTTCCAGCTGAGATCGATTGTGTTTCCCTCTAATTTTCATTGCTTAATTTTAAGCCAGCTAAACTCTCCCCTCTTCCAAGACTGCTCATGCCAAGCACTGAATTCCTCCATCACCTTCTTGCCAGGCCTTCAATAGCTCTAGGAAGCCACCTGAGCATCTGCTTTACAGGGAACTGGTCTCATGTGAGATTCTTGCTGCACAACAGGGTTTTCTCAGCAAGGCCACAGTGCTCCTCACCATAACACCAGAGAGAAATTCAAGCAGGAGCAGTGTGTGAGAGACACAGGCAGCAAATCTGCCTGTCCATTGATGGGGTCACCATGAAGTGCTGTGCTTCATTTTTATATATATATTCAAAACAATATTTCAAACCGATTTCCAGCCTGTTTATACACATTTATACCTCCCTACAAGTCCTGCATTCTGGAGGTAAAACAGCTCATCAGGTCTTCCAGTCAGGATAGTTTGGAAATGCTGAGCAAAGCCTTTGAGGGAGCTATGAGATTAACTAGTTCTGCATTAGTTGAAACAAGCCAGAGAAACAAACAGTAAAAAAACCCCTGAAGTTTGTCATTTCTGCAATGGGTGAAAATGTTTCTTTGGTGATCTAACACCACCTATGAACATTCAAGAAAATACCAGGCAATTCTGAAAAATGGTGATGGATACACCTTTGACCACTGCTGCAAGAGGATGATGAACACTTCCCCTCAGGGTGATGGCAACCATCCTATATTATTGCTCAGACCTGAGTATTTTAAGTGAGTAGAGAATTCTACTGCTCGAAATAAAATGAGACATTAACGGCTGAGGAAAGTCTTGACCTTTTTAGGTCTGTTTTTGCTGTGAAATTTGTAAACTTTATTGGAGGCCACTTCCTGCATTCACAGAAAGCTACTTTTCTTCATTAGTACCCCAATAAGTCTGCAAAATGATGGCAGAGCTACCAAAGACCTGCTTTTAACCGTTTCCTTTCAGATAAATGTCATCATGTGCTGAAACACAGTTATCAGAAATCAGCTGAAATCTTTTTCCATCTCTTCAAGGGCTTTTTTCCCCCTGTGAGGAACAGCACGATGAACAGTCACGTAACCAACTGCTGACAGTAGGAGATGAGAACTTTGAATAGATTGACTATGTCACTCCAAGTCCTAACTCCATAGCACTAACTTTAATTGCCAGATAATTTCCACCTGTTCCCCTAAAATTTTGTATGAATATACAGGAGATTTCCGCTCTGAAGTAGCTTTCAACACCATATGGGAGACTAAGTTATTCCCATTTCAAAGATGAGTTTGTGAGACCAAGAAAAACAGCTTGTTGACACTTGAAAATTGACTAGAAGAGCTTTTCTGGATGGTCTTAAGCTAGAATAAGAAAATGTATTAAGTCAAGTTAAAATAAAACAACTCTTATCCCAGAATGAGTGCTGTTCTAGTTTGCAGTGATTATGTGAATCCTTATGGATATGCTCCTACATATACAGGAGTCCCAAGGCTCTCAGGGGCTACAGTTTCATTTACTTTACCAGCTCAAGCTCTTGGAAGGAGGCTGGAGGGCTGCAGCTTTGAGACTTAGCAGAGGCTGATCCCCCTGGCAGAAACCTATGTGGTGGATGGAGGTGTTCCCTGTGCTGTGAACAGGCAGAAAGAGCTGCACATCTCAGGACAGGATCCTTTCAAGCATCACAACAACAGTTACTTGCCCCAGCTCAACAAAAGGACTGGGAAACCTTCACTGAATTATAAGGATGGAGGTGTCTTATCTCACCTTCCCATAACTCTGCAGACCAGGAATTTCATCATACTTATGATTTACTTCTCAGTGCAGCACTGTGATCTTTCACATTAAGAATTTGAGCACTGAAGAATTTCTCCTTCTAAAAAGAAGAGAAGGAAACGGCAAAAATAAAAGTTTTCATTCGTTATCTCCTCGATTAAAGTATTTTTACCAAACACAAGACCTAATTTCAGCCTCTGTCTGAAGGTGAGATGCATCTTTTCTGCAAAGTGAAAAAGGGAAATTATCACTTGAGATGATTTCGGGAGGAAAGGCAACTTTTACTGTTGAGCCACCATCTCCTGCTGAGACTCAGAGTTACCTAATGACAGTAACTTGAACACAATCACTCCTCATCCAGACAAATGACATTAATGTGTTTGCAGAAGTCTGAGAAGCCCAAAGCTGTCAGACAAAGTGAGTGAGACTGCGGTGCCCCAGTCCCTTAGACACTCTTGTACATCCCTGCCACAGCTTCTCAGAGAACCCCCCTAGGGATGGTATAATGTAAATACCCTATAGATGCAGTAAGCACTGCCTGGCTTGTCTAGTATGAACACTCTCCATTGTAACCACCTGCTCAAGCACAAACTTTGAGGACAATCCTGTTCAGACCTCATTTATGCATTCTTTGACCACCCAACAGAGTCTTTCTCAGTGGACTCGAGATCTTCCCCTTTCTACCAGAGGAAAATGCAATGGATTTTATCCCAGGAGATTTAAAGCCAGATGCTCCACGTATGGCAGAATCTCAAAGCACACTCACCAAGACATATTAGCTTTTCTTTAACTGTTGGGGTTTGGGTTTTTTACCAGCATGACATTTACCCAGGTGGGGTTTCCTGCATGTGCCTGGACCAAAGCTTGGCCTCTTCAGCATACTCATGGCAGCTTCCCTGCCACATGCACATCCTCTGTCCCCAGCCCAATCCTCAGCATCCTAAACCTCAGCAAAGACCCCTCTCATCTCTTTTCCTCCCAAGGGATCTCAAAGAAAACTCTCCCTTGCTTCAAGGTGATGCCCAGCACCTCAAGCCCTCTCTCCATTAACACAGTGCCCTGCTGCCAGCCCTTGTCCAGGCTCTTCTGTGTCATGTCCTCCAGCATCCCTTGGGAAGTCTCCAGCCACAGCAGGGAGCACCACACTATTGTACCTTCAAATGCAGAACCCAGCTTTGGCCACTCACACCTGCCATCACTGCTGTCACAAGACGAGACTTCTTTGAATCTTGCCAAGCCCAAACAAGACCACAAACAAGAGGAGGAGAGTGAGGAGTGACCTCATTGCAGTTACAATTTCCTTGAGAGGGGAAGAGAAGGAGCAGGCACTGATTCTTCTCTGTGTGGACCAAGGAATGGCCAGAAGTTGTGTCAGGGGAGGGTTAGGTTGGATCTTAGAAAGAGGTTCTTCCCCCAGAGGGTGGTTGGGCACTGACCAGGCTCCCCAGGGCAGTGGGCACAGCACCAAGGCTGACAGAGCTCAAGAAGCCTTTGGACAACACTCTCAGGCACATGGTGTGACTCCTGGGGATGGTCCTGTGCAGGGCTAAGGCTTGGACTTGTGGGTCTCTTCCAACTTGGCAGATTCTATGATTCTGTGACCCCAGTAAAACGCTAACATTAGAAACAAGTGCCTCCACTTGGAACCCGGCTCCTCGATAACCATCTAACACATTGGCTCCCTTGCAGGGTCTGTTCTCCATTTCATCCACCCAGTGGGGCTGACAAGGTGATTTCATAGCTGTCAGAGCTGGGATCTGATGCCTTCCATAAGGCACATCCCCTGGGCATTGTCTCTCTGGACACCTTCCATCGCAGCCGTTCTCATGCTCACTGACAGATATGGGCCAGCTCAGCAGACACCCAGCTTCACAGGTACAGATTTGTGGGGGGAACCTGTTCTGGGCACCTACATTTTGTTTTTCCCCGAGAATCAAACTTCAGAAGTGCTTCTCATCTTTTTCCCTAGCTGAACCTTTTTTCTAAGTGCATGGGATGCAAACAAGTTGGGGAAATCCATATTGCCTCCAGTGCTGTGCCAGATTTTCAGCCTTGGCTCATCTCTCCTGCCTGGAGAGAGCAGAGAGTTATCAGCACCCTGGTCTCCCTCTGACCTGGCAGTCTGGTGATATTTTCTCATAGTTTAGCACTACACCACCGCTGACATATTTCACATGACACACTCTACAGCCAGATGCCTCAGTTTCCCATTCCTTGTCACATATAGATAATCCCCTGAGTGCAAAAGAAGAAGCTGGGAGAGAAATTAGCCAGCAAAGCCTGAAGAAAACGGAGCAGAGGATGCCTGGAAGGAGCAGCAAACCGCAGAGGGGACCACGGCTTGGAAAAACAGAGGAAACCCAGGCGGAGCGGGCTGGCTGGGCTGGCTCTACCCTACCCCTCGTACAGCAGCAGCCCATCGGTGACTTTTGAGCAGGGGGAAGCTGTTCCTAAAGCCATCCCGGCCGCTGGCACAAGCTCACAAAGCCAAGGGCAGCAGCAGCGATGCCGCGGGTTCAGCGCCGCCCGCGCTTGCCAAATCAAGCTGGGGAAATTCATGCAGCAAGTGCCTTCCACTTTGCCTGGCTCCAGGCAGTGCTATTAGTCTCCCTGCTTAATGAGCATTAACCACCGGCACACAAACAAACACGCCAGGCGTTTCCATACGCCGGGAGTCTGATGGAGCAATAAACAGATGAGCTAAACTGCTCTTTACATAAGGATACGTTTCACGCTTCGGCGCGGGAGGGAATGCGATTTTTCTGCCACAAAGCATATTCTGTGAGAAATTACAGGTGTGTTTCCCGTGCTCGGATGGAATAATAATAATTTTAGAGTTCCTGAATTAGGGCCATCATTCATCCATGGGGGGGGAAGGGGCAAAATGAGGAAAAAAAATCCTGCCTGATAAGCTGCCACCCGAAATAGAGGCAGGTTCTTGACCTAAAACCAGCCCTTGTCAGAAGAGCACCTGAAGGAGGTAAAAGGAAGCTCTTTGTTTTTTGAAACATGACTATTTTTAAAAATAAAAGATAAATGACATGGATCTTCAAACCAGCTGTGTGACAAGTTAGGCAGCATCAAGTAAGGGGTTCCCGTAGCACAGCAAGAAAATGATAATTTCTTTGCTATCTACACACACAACAAGGCAGTTTCTGTCCTAATGTGCTTGCAGTAGGGTTACAATATTATTTGGGGGCCTGAAACCAAAACATCTCAGGGCTGAATAGGTTTTACCTTTTCATCCCCATACAGCAACACCTAGATATATCTGACCATCTCACACTTCCCTTTTTGCTTCTTCAGAGACATCTCCGAAGGCAGGGAAAATACTAGGTAGTGAGCTACAAGGAGAAATAAAATCGTGGAAGGAAGTAAAGCAACAGGCATTGATTAGATTTTTGTTTGGATTTTTTTTGTTTTCGTTCCGTGGTGAATGGGAAAAACCCCAAACTCATATGTCAATATTTTTTATAAGTCCAACCCTTTAAAATTGCTGCGTGTTTCTGTATCTGCAGAACGAAGCACCGGTTCAAGCCAACCGCAAACCTCCTGATACAATCTGCACAATTATTTTTCTAGTTCTCTTGATGGGTGCTGACTAATTGGCAAAACAGCACCTGAAAGTCCCTGTTCCTGTTACCCAGATCCTTGTGCATCCCAGCTCTAACACAAACCTCTCCCGGGGGCCGGGGGGTGATTCATCTGTCCTGTCCTGTCCTGCAGCAGCAACCTCTGCTGGGGTGAGATGGGGAGACACAAAGCAGGGCACCAGAGCAGCCTTCAGGGTTCTGGGGTGATGCACCACACATTGACAGGGTTTACTGTCTCCACCTGCAGAGCCTCATCCCCTTTGCACAGTAAATCTCCCCCACAGATGACCTGCATAAAGGCTCGAATAAATATTACCCTGATTTAATTTTTTTTTTCACCCTGACAGTTAAACTTGTTGTCTCTTTGTGGTGTTTTTAGACTGCTTGGCCTCCTACAGTCCATCTCAGCTCTCTGTTTCTGTGGTCCTAACTCCTTGTTGGAGCTAGATAAAAACTTGTGCGGTGAGTGAAGGTGGTGGAGTGACTTTTTTCACCTTTTATTTTTTGGTCAATCAAGTTTTAGAGTGACCTTATACATGTCAAAAGCTCCCCTAAGTCACCGTGGGCTCCTGGCTGGCACCTGCATCTCTGTGCAAACAGCAGCACTTTCCAAATGCAATAGATGAGGTGATGCCTCTCCTCTCTGGGCACAGAGCAGGTTTTTCCCCTGTCTCCTTGCTGTCCCCAGGGACTTTCATGACACATTCCCATGCCATCACCTCTCCCAACTCCCAGAGATTGCATGCATGGGTGAATTACCAAACCCCACCCAGTCTGCCTGAGTGACTCTGACTCTCAGCTATTAATCACCCTTGGCTGTTCCCTGAGCTTTGTGAAATCTCACTGCTTTCCCCCTCTCCTCAATTCTCTTTTTTGTCCTTGTGCCTACATTGAAGATAAAACCAAGAAACACCAATGTCTGCTGTGCAATTCAGCAGGGCTGCAAAACTCCAGGGTGATGACTAAGAGACACAAAAATCAAGCCTTCATGGCCGTTTGTAGCTTGTACAGAGGGACAGGAATAATCACTTATTTCTTTGTATTTGAGGTCTTTTATGTAACTTTTGTTCATGCCTTAGAGGGTTAATCTCCATATTGCAAACCTGCTCAAGCTGTACAATGACAAAAGAAGCTTTAAAGCCTTTACAATTTTTCACAAGATCTTAAACAGGGTCTGTCTTTGTAGTCCTACTTGTCACTAGCAACTGAGTACCTGTTTGGTGCCAAAATAGGACAGTGAGAGCCATCCTAGGTTTGGGAAAACAGGTGTGAGTTACACACAAGGCACGATACAGAGACAGTGATCTTGGAGAGAGAGGCAGTGACTCCTTCCAGGGCATGTCCCAAGTGGAGCTGGAGGAATAGAGGATGCTTTATTGGTACTGGACAACTTCTGCCTCAGATGCCTTTCCATAACTATAAAAAAAAAAATGCTCCCATTCCCCTGATAAAATAAGAAAAAAGTTGAAACTATTTCTGAGTTTGACCAAATTCCAGCACATGTCAGACAAAGCCCCGAGCACATCACCTGATGGGGAGGAGGAGGGCCATGTCCTGTACCAGGGATCATCACAGTGCTCCACTTCCTCTGCCTTTCTCTGCTCACCAGATCTTTATCACGAGACTCGCCCATGCTGTGCTGTTTCCTCTTCTTGTTACGATCTCCTGCACAACAGGGACTTCTCAGAATTTTAATGCTTAATAATGTACCTGACCTTTCTATTAGTCCAGCTTTTGGTTGGCTTTCACGTTAACTTCATCTTTTTTTGGGTGGCACACACTGCACAAAGTGAGTAGAAACATGCACCACCAGCAGCTCGTGTCAGAAAACACCTTAAAATCAGATTAACGTACTCTGCACTAAGGTTTCAAAGAACTCAGGAGTCATTACAATTTGGGTAACGATACCACCTTTTTCAAAACAGAAGTGGTGCCAGGTGTGCCAGAGATGACTAAGTTCTGAAGAAAAACAAGACATAGTTCTCATTTATTGGTAAAATTGACAAAATTAAATAAAATACTATTATTTGGCATTGCTGGAGAAGCACAGGGCAAACAGCAGCAATACAAATATTAGTGGGTGTTGGGTTTCAAACACCACCACTGCTCAAGTCACCTTTTTTGACATTTCCTAAGAAATAGGCACCAACAGTTTCTTTGTTTTTACACTTCTGCTGCCTGTTTTCATTCTGTGATATAATACCCTTATCCAGGATAATCTGAATTTATCTGACAGCAGTATTTCATGCATTGATGTATCAAAATGCTTTCCAAGGGCCTCCTGAAAATAGATGCCAAACTAGAACAAAGCGAGATACATTTATTGATGCCATTTGTATTGATTCATACCAATTCAGGTGCTTATTTGGGAGGAAAGTAAATCAATTTCATTTGGAATTCTGCAGCTTTTCTTACCATCCAATTTCACCTGTCAGGGATTTTCTGGCTTCCCTTCCTTCAGTTCTCCACAGACATTGAACCCTTGGTCCCTTGTTCCAAAGAAGATGGCAGAGACAGCTGTCAATTATGTGACTACTCACCACATCAACCCAACTTGCCACCTGAAGAACCCCTCCTGAACCACAATTTGGCTTCTCTGGGCACTTTCCAATGCTCAGATTTTTCTGGAACTTCTCTGCAAGCATAAGGCATCCTGTGAGCAAGGAAAGGTGCTTTGGTACAAAGGTATTTGGCTTGAGGTCACACATCAAACAAGCCCAGCAAAGCCCTGGGCTCCGAGTGGTACCTGAGATGCTCCACTCAACACAGTAGGAATCCTTCTGGGGACTTTCATGGTTGTGTTTCCTCAAACTCTGCACTAGAAATCATGACTTTAGCACATCCCACTTCTCTGTGTGCACATACAGACCCCCTACATATACATACATTAAAAAATAGGTGTACACATACACCTATGAAACAAAACAGTGAGGAGAGCTGAGAAAGAGAAACATCCCTGTTCCTTCCCTTCCTGAAATACAGGGATTAAAATTCATTGCCGTTGCACTATTAGACAGGTACAAAGGATGAGTCGGGTGCCTTTATCTTGTCATCGCTGGTTTACAGCTACAAGGGCCTGTTATTCCCCTACGAGGTTTCCTCTGGGGTGACAAAAATCTCTTTCAAAACGTTCCCAGCCGTGGTTTGAGGCTTCCTTGCTCAGGGCTGGGAGATAAGGCAGCTCCCCGTCGCTACACGTGCCGCGAGCCGGGAGCAGAGCCCAGCAACCGGCGCCAACCAAAAGAGGGGCTCTGCCCTGATCTTATCCGCGTGCAACGCTCTGCCACGTGGGCATCCTGTTTCCCAATGTGTGCACAAGAAAAACACGTTGGCAGTGGGAGGGGGGTCGAACACCAGCACGGGGCGCTCGGAGAGGCTGCAGCGACTCCGCGATATCTTGGAGAGATTCAGAACCCCGGGCAACGCGCTCTAGGTGGCCCTGCTTGAGGAGAGGGCTGGCCCAGGTGATCTGTTGAGGTTCTCTGCTAACCTCAAATATTCTGTGACTCACAAAGCTCCAGCCTGACTCAGAGCAGAGCTGTAAAAAAGAGGGAGAGTGACTTTTTACATAGGCAGATAGTGATAGGACAAGGGGGAATAACTGTAAACTAAAAGAAGAGAAATTTAGATGAGAGGTTAGGAAGAAATTTGTCCCTGAGAGGGTGGTGAGGCCCTGGCACAGGTTGCCCAGAGAAGGTGTGGATGCTTCATCCCTGGAAATGTTTCAAGACCGGGTTGGACGGGGCTTGGAGCAACCTGGGATAGTGGAAGGTGTCCCTGTCCATGGCAGGGAGTTGGAACTGGATGATCTTTAAGGTCCCTTCCAACCCAAAACATTCTATGGTTCTTCCAAAAGTGACTTTGGCAATGACACAGAAAAGATGGTTACTCTTTAATATAACCATGATTCGCAAGGTCTTAATACCAAATTTCCCCAAGAGCTGGGAGGGCTAGATGCCATACAAATGCCAAAAAGAAGATTTGACTCCTTTCCTTTTTCTGCTCCCTTGCACAGACAAAACTGCACCGTGATACCTGGAGAACCAATGCTCTGACCAAAGAGAATTATCCGCACTGTTTAAATTGAATTTTGCATATGGGATATATTCATTCCACTGGTTCTCAGCAAAATTGTCAGGCTTCATTTTTCCCTCCCTCCCTCCATCCTCCCCAAATGAAGCATCAGGTGGTGCCTTACAAGTAGAAGAATATGGGTATTGTCTGGGTGGAGTACGTGATTAGCAATGAATTAATTTTAAAGTGACAGGGAATAGTGAGAACATGGGGGATGACAAGCAAAAGATCCGTGACACATGGCTGCAACTCAATGTGCCAGCACAGTGAAACCATAGCTAAGTAACTTAGCTAATGCTGCCTAAGTAACACAGGTTTCACTCTTCCTCTCCACCTATGAATGAATGCATGAAAAAAAGAGAATAAAATCAAAGGTGACGTGGTGAAATTGTCCTTGGGAGTCAGTGGGTGTAATGGTGGCTCTTCACACGGTTAATGGAAGCAATGGAGGCAGTGGGTTGTTTTCAAAAGGCTGTGTTGCCATGTGAAGACTTTCATTAACTCCTTTGCTTCTTGTTTTGCCATTTCCCAGAAGGAGAAGCCAGGGACAACCCTGAGAAGTTCATGTACACGTGACTACACCCCTTTTTCCTCTCCTTAGAGCTGAAACTATAAAGTCAGCCAAGCATCTGGTCACCTTGGCAGCCCTCTAACCAGTCCCTTCAAGTAGCTTGAGGAGGAAGGGGAAAACCCTTTTGTTAGTCCCACTTCCTAATCCTGTCTGCAACTGCAGTGGCCATGGCTCCTCTCCAGAACTCTAGACTGGAAAGTCACAGTCCCCAAATTTAATAATCTTACAACAGCCAGGATTTTTATCCTTCCTTGTTTCACCAGACCACCCAATGGCAATGAATGAACGAGATTGTTCACACTATGGGATTTCTTTGCATACAGATTCTGGGGGAAGAGGATCTCCTGAGCACTCCCTGTCTTACTGTAAAAAACAGAGGCAATCATAAAAATTAATATTCGAAGAGGAAACCAGACTGAATTCTGCTTAACTACACACATGGTGGCTCTCTAACAAACTATCTGAATTAACACTAGTCAGTTCCAGCTGATAAAAACATTTTCATAGATAATCATTCACTAGGAATGGCTTAAAAGTATCCACTTCATTCCAAATAAATTAACAAACAAGCTTGCCTTGGCTGCACCTGCTGTTGGGCTGAAACTAAAATGTGAGAGACAACACATTCACTGGCTTTACTACCTATATTAGGTCCTTATCTATTTTTTGGCACTCAAAAGGCTATGCTGGCTAAAATACTAATTTCGTAGAAATTACTCTGGATGTGGAAAAGAGATAACAGAATTTTGGTTTGTTTTTTAAACAGGCAACAAAAACAAGGTGACAAGTGTCAAATGATATTATTCTTTTCTTTGTTAGGAGATTGCTAAAAATGCTTAAATAACGTAAGTGAACCAAACCCACCTGAAATACATTCTTAAAGGTTTGTCTGTAGATATTGTCAGCTGATTAAGAACAGATATTTCTCTCTTAAGTAGGCGAGCATGGACCACTTGAAGAAAGAAAGCAAATATTATTAATTAGCAGGTCTCCCTGCCCCCACCCCGGCTCTGCTGAAAGCAGAAAGTTAAGTGGGTCAGGAGAAAGGTTATGGGTGATGCTGCAAGAGCAGAGATAAGCCATCAGGCAGTTGGAGGGGAAAGCATTTTATCTAGAAGAACAGGCCTGACTTTCGTTCCATTGAGATAAGCACTAGAGCTTCTCAATGTGGGGAAATAGCCCAAAATAGCCGTTGTGGATACTCCTGCCTAAATACCTCCTGATAGATACACGGTGCCTTGCACTAAACCCTCTGTTTGGGGACAAGCCAAGTGGTGCAAAGGCTCTGAGAATAAGGAATTAGAGGGTGCTCTGTGAGGGCAGCAGTGGGAGAAGTACTGTGCTGTAAAAATCACCCTTTGGTTTATTCCACCATCCTTTTCTCCCTAAAAAGAAGTTCCATGTTGGGGATGCTGGCTGTGTGTGAGCTTGGTAGCAGAATGGGGCAAATGACTAAAGGTGTAATTACATCAGAGGTCACCTCTGGTTTCTTCAGCCGAGCCTGATATAACAGCAAAGGTTTCCTTATTAACAGCCTGGGTCTCCAAGAAGTCTTGGCAGTGCAGCAATACACACCATGAAATGGAGTGTGTGGGCAGTACTGTGGCCATCTGAACTTGCCAGGACAGGTGAGCCAGAGGTCACTGAAATATCAGCAATTGCACATGAAGGTGAATGAACTGGCTAGTGATGCTATCTTCAAAACCTCTCCAAATCCTCTTCTTCCTTAAGAGCTGAAGTTTTCTTTTATAACTCAGTCTATACCAAACCCAGAAAGCCCTTTCTATTTCCTCTGTCACATAAAATTTTCTCCTAAGAGCAGCTGAAGTGTCTTGCACAGGGTGCATTGCACAGGCTTCAGATTAAAAACTTCCTTTCCATTGTAAACCTGGTATCCTATTGATACTGTTATCTGGAGAAAACAATCAATCAATGCTCACATATGAAATGGATCACAGCCCATCTCTGTCGTGGTGAGTCTTCAGAAGGAACTACGAGTCGAACAACATCCAGCAACACAGATCTGGTTTAGACCCAGATAATACAATATCTTGTCGAAAGATCTAACAAAACCCCCCCAGAGAAATGCACAGTGATGTTCACAGATGAGGCAGATCTGTGGGAGCACGATAAGGATCAGGATGTCAGTTATCCAGAGCCATCCGGACCTGTTGGGCAGCTGGACTCGTTTGACCAACGTGTATTTCAATACATCTCAGCCCCAGACCAGGCACCCAGGTCACACTAATAGGGACAGGGGGGTTGAATTCTGCCAGCAGCCAAGGCTCAGAGGTCAGCTGGCACGGGGTAAATGGGCACTGCACTACTGTAAGCACAGCCCTCTGCCCCACAAAGCCTCAGCAGCCACTCCCAGGGACACAAGGAACCTCTCTCTGTATGTACCCAAGTGTGAGGACAAGAGGGAAAGGCCTCAAGAAGCAGCAAGATGACAGAGGAACAATTACTGGAATTCTGGCTCCAAATCTGAGCTGTGTTTGGACAAATAAAGAGGAGCATTACAGAAAGATCTTTGGACTTCTGAAAATGAGAAGAAGCTTGGTTTCTTTTTATAATTAGATGCTAAACCCATTAGTGCTAGCTAGGAGTTATTTTTGCTCATTGCTAGAACACCAGCTAGCTCTGAAGGTCTTCTAGGAACTAACATAATGCAAATAATCAATATCAACCTGGATTGATTTAAACCTTGCTGTGTTCTAATGTCTAGTGACAACTTCTGATTTTCTTACTGGAAGAAAAGGGGGGAACTTGAAGGCAAATAAAGAGAACATTTGACTGAAGAAATTAATTTTTAAAAAGAACTCCCAGGAAAAAGCATTTTAAATGCCTCCTCATGGCCACACAGCAGCAGCATAGCACTCAGTATGTACTGCAGGCATCCCAACCACGCATTCACTGCTGCCCAAACACTAACATTTCTGCCCCTCCAGGAAAAGGAGGAGCTTTCCAAGCCACTAGGTGGGTTGTTTTCAGGTCAGCCTTTGAAATATCTCTTTGATAGGTAACAATATACAGAGGTATCCAAGGACAACTATATTCCATGCCCTTCACAGTGTGCTGGCCAGGAGGGACAAGCGTGGCCATCAGTTTTGTGTGTGCAGCAGTGACACCTACACTTTAGCTTTCATGGTGACCAATGACTGTTACTAGCCACAGCCTCAGGATGTTACAGGCCTAAAGCTAACCGTAAAAAATAAAATGGAAAAAGAAAATCTGCAGTGACTGTCCCCCAGGATGTCCAGATTTACCCATGAGTGAGGTACAGACCAAACTGACAACTACAAGCCAAGGTGCACAGACACCTTACAGCAGATGCTGTAAGGATGGTTATGGTTATAATGGCTATCACCAGGACAGGTCCATGGGACAGGATAGGCACAGATGAGAGCATGTCCCTAGGACAAAACAGCCCAGAGGGCTCAGAGCAGCACTCACATCTTGTAGAGACACAGGTAAATCAGCTCAGCTCCCACCAGGCTGCTCGGGCCACACGGATTTGTAGTGGTGCAGGATCTGGTCCCATAGGTGATGTCCCCCCTTTGTGCCTTGCTCATCCTGCCTGAGGGAGGACCTGTATGGAAAAGGGTCTGGAGAGCCAGAGCATCTGCAGTACCACCATCAGGAGGCTGCCAAAAGGCCTCTTCACAGCTTGGGGGAAAATACAGCTGTGTTTCAGGCACGTCTGCTCCGGCTCGTGTGGAACTGAGAACAGCTTGGCAACTCTACCCGAGTCCAAGAGCAACTGCAGAGCTCCCTGTCGTAGCTTTGTCCTGTTTCCCCACCATTCTGAACCTTTAAACTTGTTTTTTTTAAAGTCAGTTATCAAGAGACAGCCAGTGGCAAGCTATCATGGGAGATGGATTTGGAAAGGGAGGCTGGTCAGATTTTGCAGCTAACTGATAAAAACAAATCAACCACAGAAACGAATTCCTCGACTCATTTCAAAGAGGGGAAAAAAGAAAAAAAGAGGCTTCAAGAAAGATCTCTTTTCCCATCTCGGAGATTTCTGGGAGTGCTTTGAATGCTTTATTTTAGCAAGGAATAAATGTCCCTGCTCCTGATAGATTGCAGCCTTCTCTGCCCTCAAGACAGATCAATATTACGGATCACAAATAAAATAGTCAGAAGGATTGAAAACAGGATTTACAACTGAATAGCTACCACACCTACATGAAAATAATAATTTACATTCCTCACCACACCCTACCAACTACACACAGGCAGCCTGAAACAGGAAAAGTAACAAAAATAATGGGAAAGAGCAGCAAAGAGCGTTTTGACATTATTTGAACTGATATGAAAACAGGAGTTGAGGGCAGGGAAATATTTCCTCTTGAAACCAAACAAAATAACCCCGAAACCTTCCTAGGGTTTAGAGTTTCAGGCTTTCTTATTGAGGGAAAAAATCCCCAAATCCTCCCAAATCTATGAAAAGCAGACACTTTCCATAGAGAATAGGTTCATTGAAAAGCAATTTTCTGTTAAAAATCAGTTTTGACAGGGTAGTTTCACCCAGGCTCGAATGTGGGATGCCACGGGAGCATTTGCCAGGAATAAAAATAGGCATTTAGCTCTGAAGGGCTGGGTTTCCAGGTTGAAAGATGACTTCTAGCCTAGGGGAGAGGTGCCTCCATCCCAGGGATGGCCGGTGACAGATCAGAAGGGATAGAAGTTCATGATTTGTGTGGGAGTCTTGAATAATCTGTTCCTATTTTAATGTGAACATGGGTGGTAACATGGAATTACAGCATGTGGAGGCGGGCTGGTGAGCACGGATTAATGAAAAATAATGAGATAATATTGAGCATTTATATAGTCTCATTAGAAGGGCTCAGTTTCTCCACTGACAGAAATCCCTGGAAAATGTCATACTCTGGGACTCCATCTCTAATCTCTGCACCAGGAATTAACAGGAAACACAAAGGCTATTTTGAAAGTATATTCCTTTGAAAAGAGCTTTCATTCTTAGTCTTAAATTTTAAGCGACTCTGTACTTACACAGTAATCCTTTCAACTCATATTTCATTGAATCCAGAAGTCATTGTGGCTCCTGAGGTACTCTGCTGTGAAGAAAAACCAAACAACCAACATTTATAATTGCATGCTGGAAATTATGACATGTTTATACGATGCACCAAGAAGAGACAAAAATAAGCACTGAAGGGCAGAAGGGTAAAGCTGGGTTTATTGAGGACTAACTACATTAGGATTGACTAAAAAGAGAAAAAACAATCCCAGCACGTTCAAACTGCAATCCAAGCAAAATTTATTTTTAGTCCCTCGATTATTGCAAGTTTCATAATGGGATTTTGAGGCCCTGCCATTGTCTCCCATTAACAGGGGCTCTGTTATATATTCTGCAGTGTTGTGGTGGGGAATGATTCATGGCAGGGCTGGCACTTGACACTCAAGCACAGAGATGGGGAAAAACATACTTTGATTCACCACATTTTAAAAACACAAACTCACCCCCAGATAAAACTTCGGTAATTTCTTGAAAGCACTGCACAAAAATAGAAATATTAGCAGTATAGAAGGCAAAGCCAGGGACCAACATCTAACCTTTATTAACTGGGAAAATGGTATTGGTGAAGCTGCAGAAGGCCTTGTCAGAATGCCAGTGTGCTGAACTGGCAGGTCAGAAACATGATGCTTACCTGGCTCCTGGATTGATCCAGTCAATGAATGTGAAGGGTGATGCTGCAGTTGAAAGACCTGCTGTAATTACATCATTTGACCCATAAGTAATAAAGAACATGATTCAATATTTTGAAACCAGTTGTCTCCCACAGACCAAAGCAAGGCTCAGTGATGACAGTGTTGTGCAGATACTGGTCACTGGAGTAATTTTGAAGCGTCACTTGGCATCAAGCAGGACAAGGCTATTTTCCATACAGTAAGATTTTCCCGGAAAAAGTGATGCAGAGGCGGGATCAGACACGATGCCCTGTTGCCTGGATAAGGGTTGAATGGGTGAGGTCAACCTGCCCTTTGCTGGCAGCTGCTGACAGGATGATTTAAAGGAAAATGCAATGGCACCTCACGGTGTGACTCTTCCCCAGACACAAGCACAACGCGCTGGCCCTGAATCACAGCCAGGAGATTTTCCTAGATTTGTTCCCTTAATAACATGAGTCTCACCCCTGCAAATGACTCAGCAATCTTAAGGATTATCAAGGCATTCAGTTACTGACTGTGAGCTTGCCCCTCATCTTCTCAGACCTTATCTGAAGTCAACTGAAAGAGCATCACCCTTCTCCAGTAAGTTTTGGGACAGGACTGTCAAGCCGGTCACGTGTGTCCTACAATGGCACAACATGATTTCTCCTCCATGCACTAAAGATTTGGACTGTCCCATTTGCTGATCTTGAGTCTTTTTTTGAAGCAAAACCAGTAATCTGGCAATCCTGAGCGAGAGAAATCAGGGAAATTCTGCTCCTTGAACAGAAGCATTCCTTGGAGACAACATACATCAAACATGACTTAAAGGAAGATTAACTTTTATTCAGATGATATCTTAAGGAGTTTCCATTCTCATGTGAATGATGAACACTTTTATTATAGGGAGAGGCTGGTTAATGCTTAACCAAGAATTTACAAGAGATTCTTAAAACAAACAATAAACAATTTACGAAGTTTCATGAGATCTCCTTTTTATTCAGAAGGGTTTGTACTGTGAATGCTACCAGATTGATAGCTGCGTTACGAAAGATGTGAAATGCCCAATAAATCCCTACTGGGAGGATCAACCTCTGGATACAACAGAGGGAACTCAGCCAAAAACCCATGCTGAGGGAAGGGTTCAAAGGAATTGTGTATGCAGTTCAAGTCTTTTCCAGAAAAAGTTGGACCTTAGGCCACTAATACATTTGAAAAATATGGTACAGTGAGTGACAGGTCACCAATGCCACCATTTCACACAGCAGGACCTTTGGGGACACTTCTCCAGCTGATGCTGGAGCTGATGCAAAGAATGTCTTTACCTTCAATGGACATTAATATTAATATAACCCATACTCAGAACCCCGACTCACTCTTTCTAGTTAATTAACAGGATTCGTTATCAGGTAGAAATGTGATTCCTGGGAGGTGCCAAGTCCCCACGTGTGTTTCCTGCTGCAAGAAAGAAAAGTGTAGAAAAGTGTATGCATACACCAATGTCTCCAGAAAGCTTGAATGGAAAACCCTTTCATGTCAGAAGTTTATTTTTATTCGTAAAATATTAAATAATATACAGAATTAAAAACTGCACTTACACTTCTGAGAAGAAATAATTCTTGGACAAATTATATGCTTGTTCCTGAGATTCCCTACATTTATTCCAGTAGCTGTGCACTCAAGACAGTACAAACCTTTATAATATAATCCTTTTCACAAAGTATTACAAAGTTTCTGCAGCTTCTTTTATGTATACACACATACAGACTCCCACTCTCACATGGCTGTACAACACTCACACAGGTACAGAGTACACACATACAGATGTGCAACCATATGTATGCATGTATACTAAGAAGAAAATAAAAATAACAAGTCCCATAGTTCAGTCTACAGCGGCAAAACAGTTGTAGCAGGGGGATACAGGTTTACATTAGGGTTGCTCACATGCACCACTGTCATAGAGATTGTTTCTGAACTCCTTTTATGAGAGCACGTTCCAACGAGCACATAAAGAAATGGGACAATTCCCAATGTCTTCACTGGCTTTTGGAATAAGCTCTGGTTTCTTTCTTTTTTTTTAAATTTATTTATTTTTTTTATATAAAAGATTCCTCAATTTGAGCTCAGAACACCTACCACAGAACTAAAAAATCGTAACGTAGGAGAAAAAGGGTCATTTGCCAGATTACTCACCCGGCTTTGTTCAGGAAAACAGCACTAAAACGGGCAGTGTATGAGCCAGGGAAGATGCTGTGACCAACGGGTCAGACCCCAAACGGGGCTGCCTTGCTCTCATCCCACTGCCCCAGGGTGGTCCCTGTGTGTGGGAGGAGCTGAACCACCTCTGGGAGGTTTCCAGAATTTGGAATGCCCAAGGAGTGTGACCCTGTGGGCACCATGACAGTCACCCACCAAATGCACTTTTCTTCTTGACCTCAAACACAAGGGTCTGGGAAATAATTTTGGCAATCAATCAGAACGGGGTACAGTCTCCTCACCTTTGTTATTATTAAAAAGAAATCTCTTAAATACAAATTTAAAAGACAAAAGTGGCTACTGTGCATGCGCAGTAACTGCCTTTCAAAGAAACCTCACTGGGATTTTATTCTTTTTTTTTTATTACGTACCTAAATACATATTTACAGAACAGCGGCTTCAGTCTACGGGGGGGGGAAGGCATTAAAAATACACTATATATAAATATGTATGATATGTAAAACAAGTCCCATCTAAACTTATATAAGACAAGGACAACTCTAAAGAAGCTTTTCTGGTCTCTCAGGTAGATAAAGGACACGAGTCCTGTAATTCTTACACAGGCAAATCTCTCCCATTAGAGTAAATGGCAGTTTTGCCCTAGCTAAGAGATTAGGCCTAATCCAAAATCCATCGTCAAAGCCAACAGGAGTCTCCACTGAGTGGGTTTTGGATCAGACCAAAAGATCTTTTTATTTTTTGTTATTTTTAATAAACATCAATATTAAGTGCTTTTCTTAAAAAGAAAGCTGCAATTAGAAAAGAAAAGGAGGGAAGAGGCAAGAACAAGTATGTCCTTAATTCTGAATGTGGATGTGTTTCAATGCCAAATAAAAGCAGGAGGTAAGTTATGGGCTTAACCTTAATTTACTGTTTCTCAGTCACAACTCTTGTCAATCAGAACCTTAATTCACTAGAACCATATCTTTGAATGCATTTAAGACAGAGCATTTTTTTTCACTGATTTGTTTGGACTGAGGAAGGAACACAGAAACCACTGTACATTAATAAGACGTCAGGGAAAATATTGCACTTGAACAGAAAAATTTCCCAACAAGATGGTTTTGTTGGTGACTTTTGTTTTTAAAACTAATATAAACAAATCATCCATGTCTGCAATGAGCACGTTTAGAAAGCAGGATCCAAGAATGAAGCATAAGAAGCAAATTTGGGGTTGGTAACCCCCACCCTGGAATACAACAGTAGTAAAACTTTTTTTAAAGCATTTTCTTCCAACAGGAAAAAAAAAATTATATGACCTCTTTTTTTTTTTTTTTTTTTTTTACTTTACAATTTGAAGTCTTTCTAAACATTTGCATTAAAAGTTTCCAGTTTCTCATAAAAAGATATACATTTTAGGAAAAAAAAAACAGACCAAAACCAAAACAAAACCAGAAAATAAAACCAACTAAAAAGGAAGGCAAATATACAGTATTATAATTACATCACTGTGGAGTCATATCGAAGGTACCCTAGATCTTTAAAGTGTTACAAAGAGCACGTACCTTATTTTTTTTTCCTCAAATCAACTATCTTTTTTTTCTTTTTCCTGTTTTTAATAAAAAACTACACTTGAGTACAAAAATATGTAAACAGACTGTACAGCCAATGAACAAAAAAACCCCCCAAAAACAACCTCCCAAACCCCTAGACAGCCCAAAGCTACAGGAGATAAGAGCAGGCCCAGACTTAAAGCTCCAAGAAGGAAAAGGGGGAAAGAGAAAAGCATGGAAAGCCAGAGGAGACTGCTACATGGCAGAGGAAGTGAACGTGTTCAAGCTCTGAGGACACTTGACAATTCGTCAAAAAATTGATCACAGTTTCAGAATCCGAACAACTACAAAAATAACCAAAAAAGTCCTTCCCTTGTTACAGTGTGTTCAGGAATGAACATCCATTTCCAGTAAGCAATGCCAAATCCCAGTAAGTGCATAGTAGGGATTCAGTGACCTCTACCCCTGCAAGAAGCTTTTGTTATTTGATGTCACTTGAGGTAAAATTAAATGGCCCGATTTACTGCAAACTGGCCCCATTGTGCCCATAACGTGCTCCCCACCATGCCTTGTGGGAGGCATCCATATTTTATCCAGGACTGGTAACACAGACCACAGGCTACTGGGACCCACGTCCCCCCGAGTGCCAGGGATTAAGGCTGCTACACAAAAGTAAGGGAATGGGGAACGTGTCTTCAACGCTGACAACCGAGACCTGCCCAGAGCTGCTGGCCCTGATCTCACAAATAAGGGCAATGGTTAAACACAAGGTTAACTCCAAAGCTCCTGGGCACTTCCAGATCTAACTGAAGGCATGGCAGGAGGCTCATCGTGCTCAAATGTTTTCCTGGGCTGCAGTGCAGTCACCTAAATCAACACTTGCTGCAGGAAGGAAGCATCAGCCCCAGCTCTGGGTCAGGCTGCCCCCTTTCTCCCAACAGTGTCCACATGATACAAGCCCCTCTGAAGACATCACCTGATGGACTTCATTGCCACTCACTCTGTTGAAATACTTCACGTGCGGCCAGTAAATATATCACTGTTTGTTTTTTTTTTCAACTGTAAATAATATTAGTTTTTACTACAGCTATGCAGGCCTTTGTTGAAATGGTCATTTCTGTCCGCTAATTAATTAGGTCCCAAGATTTGTATGAAAAGGAGAAGTCTTTACAGAAGGAGAGAGCATGGGCGGTTATCTTCACAGATGAGGATCCAAGTGGGCATAACAACAACCACCATTCCGAAGGCTGGAAGGGAAGAGGAACTGGGAATGCTTGTCTGCATGATCAACTGGGAAGCCAGGTGAATTAAACCAAGACCTTTTTTATTGTTTTCCTGGCCTGTTAAGCATGCAGCATGGCAAAGCCTTAGCATACTCCTCCTCCTGACTATCCACAGGTCAATTCAAACCCTGGGAGGAGAAGGACACAAATGGCCCTTTCAGGCAATGGGTGTGGGAGGTCCAATTAGAAACCAAACTAGAAACCAGAGATGTTCTCCTTTGCTTATACTTCAGAACACGCCAATGGAATAAAAGGGAATCTATTTACTACGAAGCAAATTCTGCTTCTTTTCTACCCAATTCCTCCCCTCGCCTACCCCCTGTGAGTGCCACGGGCCCAGACCCCAGCACGAGGAGCTGCCACCAGGCTGTGCCAGGCTCAGGCTCTGACCCAAAGCACACTGGCCCAGCCACTTTGCACACTACAGGCTTCACTCCTCGGCCGTGTCAGCACACTCACACACTGCACCTATGCAGGCTCAATAATTAGACCTGAAACTAGGTCACCAACCTGCCAGGAAAGTACTGAAACACGGCTCTCATCACCACAGTGCTCCAGCTAATGAACCCCCTCAACATCTTCTACTGCTGGGCTTCTCTCCTCTCTCAGTTACTGGAGTGGCAGCAGCGTGAGAGGCAAACTTGCAAACCACTTCCAAAAAGGACTTGCCATATTTCTTTTTCCAGGTTGAAGCAAGGAGCAGATGAGAAAAATTATTCCTAAGTGGGAACTTTAAGCAGAGCAAAGTCCATTTCAAAGCATTCCTTATTTAAAGCTCCGAGGGGGAGAAAACAGGAGACGTTTCCCTGGCACTCGGTAGGGCACAGTGCAGCTGGGGGCTCCTGTGGCAAGTCTTGGCATCGTGCTGGGAATGCCGTGGTGGCTGGGACCAGCTCCCAGACCAGCTCTGGCTGGATAGCTGGAATGCAGTCTGCTGGGGTAGTTTTCAGCCCTTCCCACTCCTAAAAGCCATCTGACTGCAGGAAATCTCACAGCAAAGTACCGACTGCTCTCCCCGATGAAGCTGCCAAGGAGGGTGCAGGGCAGAAGGGATGTTTCCTTTGGGCTGGTTTTTGCTGTGCATCCTGAAAGGGTGTGGTAGGATATCATGAATGACATCACGATCTCCCAAAATGCATTTGGAAAAGGCACATATACAATACAGCATATATCTAACTATATGATACCATACATATATAAATAGACTTTGTCAAGCTCTCTAGCTGCCCTAGAGCACAGGCCATTCCTACCATCCATTTTTGTTTTTAAAAGCTAGCGAGCCAAGCCAAGATGCAAATTTCTAGCAGCAAAGCCAATTTCATCACACTTTTCCTAAAATCCCACACTGACTTTAGGTGACTCTGGTATCAGTGCAGCCTCCCTTCTTCCTCCTCATTACACTAAAATCACAGCAAGAGTCAAAGAAAGGAATTTATCCAGCGAGGGAACTGTATTACTGTAGCTCCTGTCCTTGCCTGAAATAAACACCTTTGTCTCAATTATCTCCAAAGTTTCTTTCTGGAGGAAGGAGTGTCTGTTGTCTGGCTTCTTTCAAATCTGAACAAGCCAGCTCAAGACCTGGACAACAGCAATAGTGTCCCATTAAAGGCCAGCTTTGAAGGGTTTGGTTTAATTACTGACCTCCTGCCTGACAACACAAATTTAGGAACGCCCTTATACACAGAAAGAAATTTGGAAATCCTTACAGTTGAGAATTTCTTCACCTTGTAGTAAACATACTTCAGGTCTGCATGGCTATTTTGTGAGCCGGGTCCTCACAGTGTAGAAATTTGCACTGTTAAAAATCAGGCCAATTAACCAATTTAGATTCTTTTCCCCCAATACAGACCAATACAGGTTGATGCCTAGACACCTTTCACATCACAGCATAGATGAAAGCACTTTTTAAGGAGATTAAAACTGTTTTAATCTCATAAATTACTGAGTAAAGAGCTGCCTTTACTGAAAAATGCTATATATTTTGATGTGCACTCCTAAGTGATTGCAAAGAGAGGTGGCTGTAAAATTCATCAGCCATAACTGCAGATATATAGATAATGCCCTTTGCTCCAAGGATATGGATCACACCAAGAATGGAACAAGGATTCAGACTTCTATTTCAATTAATAGGCTTGTAATCCTCTAAACTGAGGCAGAACTTTGCCATTTTTGATGTAAAAGAAACAAAAGGGTTTACTGGCAGGGATGTACCCAGAAATGGCTTTTTTTTTGTTTTACTTTTAATGAAAATAGGGAATGCTCACAGGAAGCCAATTCTAGATTTGCAAATGCATGTTTTTAACTGGAAACTTGATTCCAAGAATTTCAAAAGAGTCCAATAAAAATTAGCCAGGTTCAATTTCCAACATCAAATACTCAGAACAAATGGATGTGCAGGCCAAGGATTAGCTACTGAAATTCCTAGTACACTGTGAATGACTAATGAACTCAAGAGCTTTTCTTAGAAATTTGCAGTGAGCAAGTAAGAAAAAAACTCCAAACAAATCTCTGCAACTCCATTTTGCACACTTCTGTGAAGGGACAAACTGTGTTACATAAAACTCTCCACTAATTTTCAGAAGGAATTGAATTCTTAAGTACATGTTAATCCAAAATTGTGTTCAAAATTTGAACTAGAATTTAATCATTCTCCCTTCCCTAGCTCTAGGATGAAAATCTTAAGCAAACGTTCAGAAAAGGACACTGATAATAAAAATTACTGCAAAATTCTCCAAAAAATGTAGGTTTTGGAAGATAACTCTCCATTGCCCCTCCAGTTCCCTGACACCAGGACATACAGATTTTGCTTGCTACCCTTAAAACAAGAAGCTGGGCTTAACCGAAGCCAGGTCCAAAATCAGTGAGCCTCCCCATGTGATCCTTTAAACACCTACACAATGTTCCTTACAGGAGGTATCAAGGAATCATCAATGGACCAAAGTGCACACTGACAAACTGCAGATATAACTGCAGCCAATGCTTTGTGGATACACAAGAGATTCTCAGCCTTTCCCGTATTCTGGTGCTTTACCAAACGGAGGCAGAAGTTTTTAACACTTTTTCCCTGGTGCTAACTATTCCAAGAAACCATAGCCCATGTTTTTTCCCTGACCACAGAGGGGAGGATGGGGTGTTGCCCCCAGAGAACAAAGGGAATTGCTGACAACCCTTTTCTCTGGCTCGGGCATGTGTCTTTCTGGAGGCCCAGGTGAGCCCAGCAACCTTCAGGTCCAGAACCCTCCTGTGCACCTCGTTCTTAAAACACCTTGGCTGCCTCAGCAAATCATAACCATTTCTTTTCTTCCAGTCACATCCTGAAGCACAACATGGCCAGTCACCTCCTCAGCCAACCTTCTGAGCTGCAGAGAATCAGCCACATGGAATAAAAGTGACGCCCTCCAGCATCTCCCTGCTTTTCTCCTGCACAAATTCCTTCCACTGCACCAGGTACAACAAGATGAGAAGGGTCCAGAGGACGGCAGTAGTTCATTTGCATGAGTTTCCTCTAAATAAGGAGGAAGAAAGAAGGAGGGGGAGGGACCCAAGGACATTGAGAACAATGTTGGGAATAGATCTTTAAATCTGTCTCTCCAAAGCCTGTATATTCCCAGCTTTGATAGCTCTCACATTACACAAGATGACATTTCTCTCCATATTGTATTATAATTAATAGGCTACTGCAAGACTTTACCAGCTCATACTTAATAGCATTGCAGTGCTGGGAAGCAGTCATCAGGTAATCTGGCCATGATCTACTGTATCCTTTCTAAACACAGGTTCTAGCTGCCAAGAATGTCACCATAAAAAGATTTCAATCAATACCACTCAGCTCCTGCTTTCAAATGCTCCAGGTCTAGGAAGAGGAGAAGAATTAAAAAAAAACCAACCACCAGTACCCTCAAAACGAACAGCAAACTGGCATATGCATGGAGTGCACAGATTGAAGGGAGCAGATGGGAATTCATTATGGCCTGATCTTGCTCTCTCTTTTATACTTTAGTAACTTTATACTTTGGAAAAGGTCTCCCCGAGCGCATGGAGACCGTGTGTGCGGAGGGGGTTAAACCCATATAGCTCTTTCCATTCTGAAAGCTGTGCTCTTGTTGCCAAACAACATTTCAATTGTGATTGGTACAAACAGTTGGGTTTCAATAGCAATCTGTCCTGTAGGTTTAAGCCCAGTTTTGACTGATGCAACTTGCTGGGAGGTTGCTGGCTTTGTTATTTACTGGGAGAGAAAGAAAGGAAACAAAACAGATTGGTGGAGTATTTTTCCTGCCCAGTCTATAGGTCAAGGACTTGCTCCGGAGTGTGTATGTCTCCATTTGTTTTCCCTACAGTGAAACTAACAAATTAGGAATAAAAATGAAATCTGCAAATCCAAATCAAGGCACAGCACCTGCATCTTCACTTATCACTTCCCAAAGAAGTAGGAAGGTCATATGTGTCCTGTTGGTTTGCAGGACTTCTGTGCTCTTCAGGAGCAAAGGCTATCCAGCTAAACCTGCTAAAATTTCCACCCCTAAATTAAAGCAGAACTGATGACTTAGAAACGAAAGGAAATCACTGGATCAGCAAATTAGCAAATAAGATGTCAATAGAGAAAAAACAGTCAAAGCTCGGATCCTGATGTAGCTGAAACAGTTGGGGCAGTTCCATTAAATTCAGTGGAGCTACGAAAATTAATGCTGGCCAAGGATCTGGCTTCCATCACTTTCCCAGCTGCAAGTCTTAGTTTAGGCTGTTTGCAAGAGGTTAACACTGTGATAATAGAATGAGAAGGTATTTACATAATTATATATCTATATATACCTATATTTAAAGAACACTTTTCTACTAGAACTTTTGTCATTTTAAAATCCATAATTTTAAACCGAAATTATTTCAGAAGAGCAGCAAAACCTCTTGAGTAAACTACAGACTCTCACCCACTCCTAGGCCACTTACTGTCCTAGAAGCAAGTTTAAATGTTATTTCTAAATGCTCTCTCTTAATACTTAGGGTGCAACTAAAGAAGTAAGGCTCCCAAGGATCTCTTAGAAGCCAGCGAGACAACACATAGGCATGGAGTAACAGAATATCAACAATTCTAAAAAAGGTGCTTCATAAGTTAAGGAAAATAAAAATACAAAGCCTCAGACTCACCACAGAAGGCCCTCAGACTTATGAAACTAAACTGCTGTAACGTGGTACAGTGTTAAGACATACATTTCCTTTTTTTATTTTCTTTTTTTCTTAAAATTTATTTACATTCTAGAGGGGCAATACACACTGAACCCAGGAAAACAGCTCTCACTTAAAAGTAACTTTAATTCATGCTCCTAACTCCTCAACAGTTTTGCTTTAAAAATAATTGTTCATTCTGCAGAATAAAGTTCCCTCCCCCCCCTCCTCCAGCCACTGAAATCCCACACCATATCTACACATTAGAAAAAGGCTCTCCTCTGAAATGTTTCTACCTATTCCTCTGAAATTGTAAATGAGTGGCATCTTGTTGGGACTTGAAAGCACCTAGAAGGGTTGAGTGATGTCCCAAAACAGACATGGTGTATGACTGACCAAGACAGACACGGATTGCCTTCCAATTCCCACAGAAAGTGAGGCGGGTCACTCCCCAGAAAGTGACGGCAACGACAAACCCCTCTTTTATCCCTTCCCTTCCTTCTTTCCATTCTTAAGCTGGGCAGAGCAAATGAGGTTGGGTCCACAAAAAAATAAGGTTAATAATAATAATTAAACAACAGCAACAACAACAACGGTAACAACAACAAAATAGGCATTTCAATGTCTGAGGAAAAGTGGGATTGTAAGTGCAGTATTTCTTCATGTGCAGTTCTTCTACTTCATACGAGTCCCCTTTGGATGAGAAGGCCTAGCGGAATGTGTGCTCCCCTCGGACTATGTGCGACGAGAACTCATAGCGGTCCTGGCTCCGGTAGCCACAGATGTTGCACTCCAGCGGGTCCCGGTAGCCGTGGCAGCCCATGTGGATGGTGTACATGACATGGTCCAGGAAAAGGACACGACAGTGCTCGCACTTGAAAGCCCTAATCTGCTCCCCTTCTCCGTTGATCACCTTGTAGATATCCTTTAAAGAGCCCTTAGAAGCTTTTGTGACATCCAAAGCCTTGGGTTCCTCCTTCATATAAGCCGGGCTTGGCTTTCTCTTGGGATTTAAGGCAGAGTTTCCTTGGTAGGACTGGTGGTCGTCGTGGCTGCTGTCTGAGTCAGTAGAATCCAGGCAGCTATTGCTGGGGGAGCCCTCTCTATCCTGGGTTCGACTCTTTGGTCTGATGAGGGAGATCGGGCCATCCATGTTGTTGTCGTGACTGTCGGCTGTTTCCCTGCTGATGGGCCTTTCTATCCTGTTTGGATGATAGACCTGAGCATAAGCTGAGCTGATGACTGGGGCCACCTCTGCAATTGTGCTTGGTGTGTGCTGCATCAGGGGGTGAAGTGCCTCAGCTCCAAGGTAGGTGATTGCATTGGTGATGGCTTGGTCCATCATGTGAGACTGCATCAGCTCAGCCTCCTTCTCATAGCTTAGGTTCATGTCAAAGGGGATGTCTGGATAGCCAAATCTCATGAACTTCTCACCTAGAGAGAAGAGCAAAGGCATGAGCAAAATCAACGTAATTGCTCCAGTGTTTCACTTAAAAAAGGTAGAGAGGGACAGAAAATCCCGGGCTCGGGATGAAATTATTCCAGTCTAAAGTTAATCTTCTACCTGTTTACTAGCCTACAAAGTTCCTGTCCTGAGATGGGTAAAACACCAACCTCACCAGCAACTTTTTTTATTATTCCAGGTGAATTATGCAGCTGCAGTGACTTCCAGAGCAATTCCAAACCTTCCACTGTGCCTGACCGTGCCTGCACTTCAAGTTAGGAAATACATGTTAACTGGTAGATACCGGGACTGAAAGTCAGTGAAGGTCAATGAAAGTCTGACAGTTTGTACCATTAGACAAACTCTCCCCAAAATTCCAGGGAGCAGTACCACATCCCCTGCTGTCCCAGGTGCCTCATGCCTACCTTACAACAGGGCTGCATAGTGGGAAACCTAAACAACAGCTACAGGGGCCTGTTATCATGGCACCTTTAGACCCACAATATGTAAATCCTTCATCCAGCAGAAAAAAATATAGAATGACTGCATGTGGCCAAGGATGGAGAAAGTTACAGGAGCACTGAAGGCTGATCTTTGCAGCTTTCCCTCCTCAGAAAAAAAAAAAAAAAAATTCTGTCCTTTCTGGTCTGCTAAATTTTGGTTGGTTTTCATTTTCTTTGTTACTTCAGTGCCTCAGTACATAAAACTAGACTTTCTTCCAATAGTGTAAGTTAATAAATTCAATACTTACAACTGGTCTGGCTATCCAAGAATTAAATTACTCAAGAATCTTCTCTCACCCTTTTGCCAAAATTGCTTGGAACGCAATGTGTATAAACCACCATAAGAAACAGAACTGTAATCCCAAATCTCTTCCAAACTGCATTAGTACACTTCAACATAGCTATCACTCAGCACTGTATTTTTGACTATAATAATTCATTTCACTTGGTGTGACTTATTCTAAAGTGATGCATACAGATCAACCACGTTATCCTTAGAGATGATGCATCACTTCTGCTTGGGAACTTAGCCCTCATTAGCAAGGTAATTAAATGTAAGCCTAAAGGGAAGCACATGAATATTCCTACTCTCCTCAGCAATACTGTTGACGTGCTTCCAACTGGACACCATACCATGTTTGTGTAGCCCATGACATTTCCCTGCTACAATGATGTTCTTGGTAATCTAACATAACCCATGGATGATTTTTGCCATCAACCATCCTCTTTTCAGTGCTTCTGCTGTGGTCTGGCAGTCTGTGATGGCTGTCCTGCTGCAGACAGGATGGACAGCTCTGAAACAGAACGTGGCTCCAGCCTCCCCTGAAACAGTGTGGCTCCTTCCCAAGAGGGACCAAAGTGGAGGACAGCTCCAGGAGACACGTGGTGTCTTTGTCACACTGGAAGCCAGCAATGAAAATGGAAATGTCCATTGGTCCCTGTCACCTGTTCTGGCCATCTGTAGCATTCTTGTGCTTGAATAAAGAAATGGATCTGGTGAGGGTGTGATCCAGCCACCAAACACTCTGTAGTTTGTAGGCTGTAAATCATGAAATACTATCTATCCTTTATGGACTACTTGGATAAATGATGCAAACCTTATTTTGATTCCATGATTAGTTACTCCAGCACAGACAGCAGAGAAAGCTGTAAATTGTCAGTGACCTGAATTATTTATTCCTTTAATTATGACCCAGTTCCAAATATGTCAGAGCCTTAAAAATGAAGCATGACATAAAAAAAGTAAAATAAATGATAACATGGGAAGGAACCAACAAACAGTCCAACAAACCACTACAACGTGGTTTCCAAATTAAATTCCTCTTCAGCCAAATCTATACTTTAACTAATCAAACTAATTATTCTGAATTTTCTAGCAAAACTACGTTCACATTCTATTTATTTTTGCCCTACTTTAGTGAAGCAGAAGAAACTGTCCCTGGCCATGATACGACATTGAAATAAACCCCAAAGCAGGTATTTGAAGCTGGATCAAAGCACTCAGACACAGCTGTCCTGTGATACCTGCAGTCCATCTCATCACGTAGCTAAAGCAGCTGCAATGCTGTACACTTGGGAGAAAGCTGCAAGAAATCCTGGAGAAAGCCATTACAGACTTTACCCCTGGGTAAATTTCTCCCTGACTCCCATTAACTGGAAGCTGAGTGTAATTCTGAAGCCGGTTGATCTTCATCTGTTCTGAGATGCCTGTGTATTTTTAATTCTTTCTCTTACAACCGTGGTCTTATCGTAAGCTACATAAATGTCTCCTTTTGCATCCTGCCAGTTCTTAACCTCAGTGACACTCTGTGAGAGTAAGCACCACATTCAAACTGAAAATACATGAATCTGCTTCACGTGATCAGCCTGAAGGCATCTGCTTTCAATTTGCCTCTCCCTCTTTGAACAAGAGGCAAAAAGAAGCGCTCAGACTCCTGCACACCATAAGTTATACTTTCTGCCCCTAATATTTCAACAGGTTTGGTGAGACTGGTACCTCAATAGCAGATATATAACCAAGTCTCTCGTGCAGAAATTAATTTTATTTGCTGTATGCTGCTTCCTTTCTTCCTCAAAATTCAACCAGAGTAGAGACTGTGGTCCATAACCATGGTCCCTTGGAGATTGCTGATCAGAAAGAGTAGTAAAGCATTGATAGATGTAGCATGCAAAGATTTTAGCTTATGCTTACATGACCTTCTCATAAACACCATTAAGTTCTTTTGGACAAGTGCCATGCTTGCAGTATGCACAGGAAAATTTCCTGCAAGCACCAGAACCATTATAAGTTCTTCCTGATACAGCTGAACAATATTTCAGTGCGGAGAAAAATGGAAGAAAAGTGAGGTCATGGTGGGGGAAATAAAAAAAAGATACTGTGATGCCATTAAAGATCAGAAAAGGCAGGAAAAAAAAAAGATATGGTAAATATGAAAAAGGACACTTTTTTCCTACAGCTGGATCTGGACAGAAAACTGAAATCCTGAATTTCTAGTCCCAGAAAAGCAGAATACCAAAATGGTCTCTTACACCTATAGAAAACACATCTTTATCTAACAACAAAGTAGTATGAACTGCTGAAGAGAATAATAATTTGTTACAGCATCTCTCAGGCAAGGATGTGCCATCAATAAATTTACCTTAGAAGATAAGAACAAGATATGGTCAATGGCACACAAGTGGACAAGTAAAACAGCTGTCTGAAAAAGAGACTATCAGCTACAGCTTCCAAAAACTGATCCACTTTGTACATTCAAACAGTGGCTTGTCCCAGTTATGGGGTATCCTTGTCATGAGCAAGCTGTGCTGTTTAAGGGAGCAGGTCTGGCTATGCCAGAATTTAAGGAAGGGCAGGAAGATCTCCAGCCATCCCAGATCCCACCTCCAGCCCTGCACAGATAACCTGCAGGAACCTACAGAGCAGGGAAACCTGCTATGGTGTTTACCAGCTCATAAAGCTGTATTTGGCTTGTCAGTAGAGCAGTGCTGCTGTTTTCACCCTCCTCAACCCCAACTGTTGTCAGAGCAGTAAATTAAATGAGAATGTAAATCCTCCACTTCTTATCAGCTATACAGCACTTCATTTCAGACCACTTTTAAAGACAAGAGTCTCAGAATGAAGCTTTTCTCTCAGAAGTACTACTAACAACATAATGACATTCTATTACATTATAATAATATATGATATGTGATATATGGTATGATTTTATATACGTAGCTATGTAATCATGAGATACTGATGTCTCCCAGCATTCCTTATGTGGGTTGGATCATTCCTGAGATAACCTTGGCTCAGCACTGATATTTGGGAATGGTCAGCTGACCTGGAGCAGCCAGGTCAGTGTGTCAGCCCCCCAGGTGAGCTGCTGCATGCTGCTAGCCCCCTACTATTCCAAACCCTGCAGGTTAGTTACAACCACCTTCAGTGGTGATTTAACAAATCCATCTGAATCTGCATTTAGCTGAGGGGCAACGACTTCTCTAAATGGTTGTGTTAATTGTTTACAGTCCTCTGATCCTCTCTGTAAGTGCCCTCAGTGTAGGCAGAATGAGGATATGACACCCTGATGCTCTGTGTGACTGTCCTTCCAGGGAGTGAGAGTGGAAAACGTCTATTACATGACTTTAGAGGCTGGCAGCAGACACTTACCCCAAATAATTCTCTGTTCCAGCTTCCCTAAGAATTTTAGCACTGCTTCAGTAGCAGTAAAAAAAAGCTTTAAGTTACAGCTCAAACCAAGTAAAACTCTCCATACCGTCTCCTGTTGCAAGCTGAGCAATTTTAATACATCAAAACACAAAGCAAAATATGAGTTCTGGGCTTATGATTCTAAATCTGGCAACCAAAATCCATCCAATGCTGTTTCATATTCTTGTGTTAATAAGTTTATTGTGTGCAGAGTGCTGCACTTGGAGCAAGCACTGCTTCCAACGTGAGGGATGTGATTTACTTCCTCATGCCGGTACTATCAGACCAGTTGTTGCCAACTCCCTGGAATTTAATACAAGTTACAAGTCTTGAGATACCTGTTGTTTGTTTTTCTAACACATAGGAGACAGATAATTATATGACAGTCTTAGCTTGTTGGTTTTTTTTTCCTGGAGCAAGGAGAGGGAAGATGTCAAGTCTAAATTTCAAAAGGGCCACAGAAGAGTTTTAAAAAAAACAAAACAGCCTTAAGTAAAAAGCTCAAGGTCTTCTAAGGCATTTTTGTGCTACTAGGGGACCTCACCTTTGAATTTTTTGGATTGGTAAAATTAATTCAGTGATTTTCAGGATTTCTTGCTGTGATTTAACCGTGTCCATTGTTGTCTCACCACCAAGTTCCCAGAGTGCTACTTTTCCACTTCTTTTGGCTGTTACAAATAACAAGTAACCCATACCTACACACTAAAAACAATAAAAGGCACATTTCCAGCTTACCCACAAACTTCTGTGGGGTGGAGCTTTTACGCTTTCCCATGTTGCTTGTCAGCTTCTCTATAACAGCAGGTCTCTCAAAAGGCACCACAGAAATATTGTTGTCCATCACAGGATCTTGTTCCTTACAATCTTCCATTGGAGGTACTGCGTAAAACCAAAAAAGTAATTATCAGACAGGTCTGATCTACACTTCACAGACAACACAAATCATTTGAGATCTGCTGACAACAAGTGCAACACAACATAAAGCAAGGGGCAGGAACACATGGGGTAACAAGACAGCAATCACCTGCAAGCAGAGCCACACTTAGAAAACACTCTCCTTGGAGCCATCTTATTTAGCAGAAGCCCAACTTGATTAAAGGACTTTTTTTGTTCTGGACATTCAAGATCCTCAGCAAGGAGGGGACACTCTTGAAAATTCACTCTGTGGATGACATTTTGTGTTATTCTCCCTTCCATATGGTCACCTGTCACCAACATATGTGTTTAGGTATCCTTCTTTGTGTATTCCCCTGACTTCATGCTTATCACACAGCAGACTGACTCTTATTATTAACATTTTGCACTAATCTCAACGATTAAAAATCACACAAGGCTTTGATGAGTTGTGTTTTCTGGGCCTGGCTGTGTGCTCCCCAAGACAAAGGCTTCTCAAATGAAGGATCAGTTTGCTAAAGCACGTTTCTTCTCTCTACATGTGAGACTCTGAAATCAACACACACTGCACTGGAATTACAGAATTAACATCACACGGGAAGTTCCTTCCAAATCTGACACTGAAATTATCCCATTTTTTAAATTAGTATTTTACCCCTTTAAACACAGACCTAACAGACTGTAAATGGAGGTTTTCTGCATATGTCTTACTGCTTTTTAGGGATCAGCAGGGAGCACTCCTGGGCCAACTACATCAGGGGAATGCTCATACATTGTCTTTGAGACAATAACAAGAAATCAATGTCCTCTTTTGTCTTTACTCATCTCACTCTTTGTCACTTGTTAGGTTATGGGATGAGGTGTTACAGCAAAAGTATAGGAATTGCTCAGGCTTCTGTCCAGGGTAGTGAGTGACTGGCACAGGGTTTTATGTCACTTACTGACAGAGCTATTCACCAGGTACCTACCAAGTACTCTGGTTTTGGTGAGCATCCTCTTATAAACACCAAGAAGGGTCAGTGATACCTCACTGGGAATCAGACCCAGAGAGTCTGAGTCATTTGCAATATATATCAAGTGTGATGCCATGTGTAGCTCTGCTCTGCTGCTATGAATTTACTACATGGCCCAATTGTCCTGCATTCATCTCCAGAAGGCAGCAAGAGAAACCTGAGGAGGATGAGCCACTATTCCACGTGCTAATGGGATAGTTGAGGTATAAAAAAATTATCTGAGGTGAAGAATGGATGGCAGAGAAACAGGAACTGGGATGATTTGGCACAGGGTTCCTGTGATTTGTAAACTGAGAGCAACCCACTGCATTCTCTGTATTAGATCAACATTCCAGTGAAGTCCCAAGTATTGCAGAGTGGCAGGGAAGGACTCCCAGCCATGTGTTCTGCCAGTCCTCCTCCTGTCTCTCACCATAGCAGCCTTTTGTGTCACAGACACCTTCTCCCAGAGACAGTGCCATAAATGAACACCACCAGCCTACTTCCCTCCCATGTAACTGTACTACCTTCAGGATCTTGACATAGAATAATCACCCCCCTGTTCTTAAACACTCAGCTGTTTGCTAGCACAGAATATATGAAAAATGGGACGTTAAAAGCCTTGTCTCTGCCTTCTTTCTACTAAGGAAGAGCAAATATCAGGCAATCACAAAACAGAGTATCTGCTCAGGTGAACTTCTCAATTCACACACTTGCAATAAGAAAACAAGGCAATTTATTAATTTGATTCCATTTGTGCCTCTGCTGCTATGGAAAGCTGAGTATTTTGAGGCTTAGAATCTACCATATGCTATAATATGATTTACTCTGCTGCTTTTTTATTTGTACAGGATGCTCCCCCTGAGAAACACAATGGTTTCTCATTTACAAGGCAGTCCTGCTGGCATCACTGAAAGGGAGGGAAAAAAACCCATAAATATGAAATTAATCTAATGCTGCAACAAAATGGGACTCGGTGTTCAAGTGACATAATTAATGCCCAGTGCAGACTGGGAGGTTTGGAATACTCTAATAGCTAAGGGTAAAGTTTTAAGGTTAATTAAATACCGTGCTTGGTCAGGAGCTATCTGCACTACACAAGTATTTACCAAGGAGATTTGGGAAGAAAGGGAAGATTATGTGTACTGATTTTCCCTGGGAACTGGATGTGGCTGTCCTTTGGCTTACCCAAACTCAGTGTGTGCATGCACGTGCATGCACACTCTGTGAAACACTGAATGCTCACTCCCTGTCATGGGCCAGGTTCACCTGAGTGACACCCCAAGGATTTCCAGCCCTTGGTGTTCCAGCCCTGTGGTCCTAGGGAGGTGCAGAGGACTCCAAATCCCTCCTAGGAACACCTGCTCAAGGCATGCTGGCTTTGTAGGAATGCATTTAGCCACAAAACCATTGAAAACCTCCTGACTACTTTCACAGCCATCTGAACAAGCCCCAAATGTAGTGACATTTGTATGGTCTTATAACAATTAAGTAATAATTAAATAATTCTACTGCTGGGCATATGTGTGTAAAATTTCCTGCACAGAATTTGAAACCTTTCTTCCATGAAAAATGAATAGTGCTAAAAAAGACATCTGCTCTTCTCTAAGTCAGGCAATAATCCTGCTTGGAGTCCTTTTAAAAGTCAAATCATCACAAATAAAAGCATTTTCTTTTCTACCTTTCACGCTGCAGGGGAAAACCAAACCCATCACGCACAACCACCAGTTCTCACCAATGAGCTGCTCTGTGGTAGAAGCTGATGTGTACACATTTATTCAGCAGTAAATGTAGTTCCTTTTTTGTTGTAGTTCATCATACTTTAATACCTTGGTAGTGGGAGCAACCAGAGAACAGCTAACAGGACATAACTAGCTTAGATACAGTAACTCATTTTACACAGCTCAGGAGGACTTTTTTTATTCTAAAAGTCAAGCTTGTAGCCCATGAAAATCCCACACTTGAGTATGTTTCTGTTCTTAATCAGCTATCAGGGTGTGCTCCTGGACTGCCCATGAAAACATTCACCATCCCTTACACTGTAAATATTCTCAATTGCAGTTAACATGAAATGTTTCTAAGTCCAAACTTTCAATTCAAAAACCTGGACAATCTTCAGAAAAAAAAAGTCTTTCTTTTCTTGATGACACTGATCTTTCACTGATACTGCTCAAAGTGACTATCTTTGAGTTTTTCCTTCTTAATTTGTAAAAAACCACATGAACTATTAAAAAAGTTTATGCTGTTCCAATGAGGAAAGAACAGGGGGAAAAAAAGAAGTAAAAAAATTACCCAGTGAGTGTTCTGCTGATAAATACTTTTGTGTGCAGACACCAGACACTGGCTAAGTCTCAGCTGGTACAAATTAGTATTACTCCATCAACCTCAATTTCCTTTCCGAAGCTCACAATATTGCTATTTAAAAGAAGTGTGTGTGTGCAGAGAAATGACAGGAAATATTCCCATGGACCCTGGTGTGAAGTCTCCTGTGGGACCAGCATTTTAACGATGTTTTAAGCAACTATGTAAGAGGCAAAGACACAAGGCCATTGTGTATTTTATGTGGAGCTGGCCTTTGAGCCTTGCACAGCCCAGGGCTAGGCTTCTTTCTCCCTCTCCTGAAAAGAGTATCCTCCATGCCACTGGAAGAATTCCCCTGGATTTTTTGCATTGTGGAGGTGGAGAAGAATGCGTAACCGTGTGTAAACATTTCTCCCTGTTCATTCCTGTGAAGGTCATGTTCTTGGCATTCAGAAACTGTCCCTTTTGTCACCACTAGCCAGGACACCACAGATTAATTTCTCCCTCCAGGGCCAGCATTGCTTAGCTGAAAATTGCCAACAACCAAGTCATGGGAGCTCTCTTGCAGCATCTGTCCTGCTGAGCAGGGAACAGGACCACAAGGAGTGAGACCTGGAAACCTGTACCTTCCTACCACACACCAAAACTAGCCCTCCTTCCCCTCCTCTCCCCTCCCCTTGTGGCTTTTATCAGGGGATCTAGCCATCTGCAAGACAGAAATAATTAAAATTAAAGGCCTCATCAGGCCATGGCAAAAGCACCCAAGTAGATGTCTGTAGCATGCCTATAAACTGATCAGCTTGAGCACAATGCTTGAAAAAAACCCAAACCAAGTATTTGGAAAGAGATTCAGGAAAACTCAACTCCAATGGGATGCAAAATAAACCAATGATCAAAATCTCCAAAGCATACTCTCAGTCATCCTCAGGAATATCATTTCCATGTGTGACATGGGAAAGAAGGAAATTAATACATTTTTTCAGAGTTGTTCTAACTTTAAGCCGAGTAATCATTTTATACTCTACCCTGGTGTCTTTACAGTCCCAGGAGAAAGGGCTTTGCTGCAGAGCTCTACAGGTTGGTGATCATGACCCTCCTGCTGAGCTTCGTGGGTGGGAGTGATGCTGGGGTGTGAGGTGAGATTTATTACTGGTCTCAGCTGAATCTGGAGTTCCCTGTCGCTGCCTGTCCTCACTGTGCCCTCACTAAACAGCTAAACCAAGACAGCAGATCAAACATCCCCTTAAACATTCACCAGGGGAGGCACAGACATATTTGCCCGGAGGAGAAAGAGGCACTAGTTGAATTCAAAGTGCTGTTTTAAGCTAATTTTGTTGAGAAAAGTGAAGTGGTTGTGTGAACATTTCTATTTTAAGCCCAAGCAAAGTCAGTCAGGCTGTAAATAAAAGAACTGTCCACATGGGGTTTGCACTGGTTTAACTTCAGTTGGTAGGAAAATCGATGCAAGGTCAACCACTGCAACTTCTTTGGGTAGACAAGGTTAAGGACTTGCCCTCCTTGTCATGGCATTAGGCAGCTTAGGAAAAGCTTTGCATTTCCTCAGAAATCCATCAACAAGAGTAAGCCTAATTTTAATAAATAACTGAATAATTAACCCAGACATGGAGTGGAATTTGGGAAGCTCCTCCACAACATGGTCTCACACATCCTGGCTGTCACAGCTTTTCCCTAAGGAAAGGCTGACTGAAGTCATCACCTCCCTGGTTAACAAGACATGCCCTTGTAGCATGAAAAGTCTGTATTTTTCTTGGGAACAAGCTCAGTGCTTCAACTCCTACTAAGTGCTCCATCTAAGAGACCAAGCCCACAACAGGGACCTCCAAATAGTAAAGGCCAGAAATAAACTGTTCATGGAAAAGTACTATTTAAAATATTTTGGAGATTTTTGTCTCCAAAATATAGCCTATATTAGCAATGTTGAATAGATTTTTTTTCAGCTTGTATTTTCAGGTTTCTGGAAATAATCTTTCAGAATGTTTACAGAATTAATTTCCAAATGAAGGCGTCATGACTCCACTCAATAACAAAAAGCAAAATGGAAAAAAAAAAGTGGAAGAGTTCTTTTGCCTTTTCATTTACCCAAAATCTAACTGGTTTTGGTGTTGTTAGGTATATGGTAATTTTTAATCAAGATGGAAAACATACAATTTTCATATTTTTTGAATAGTAGGAAATTTTAAACACTTCGAATACCAAACACCTAAAGACAGCTTTTAAAAGTTAAAAGATGCTCAGTTTTACAAGAGTTTCTGAAACACTAATTTTGAATGAAATTGTAACCATTTTTGGACAGCTACCATCTAGCATTTAGTGCTACAGATTAAGCCTTCAACCCTGCAATCTGAGGCATTATGCTCATTATCCATACTAATAGCTGCAGAAACTTCTGAAAACAAATTCACAGAGTTTGACATTTCTTGCTTTCAACAATCTTTTTTGGCAATCTTCAGTCCTTATGTATATTAACACATGCAGTGTTAGTTAACATATTAATACTAGCACATGTAAATGCATACAAACATTTTTTTGTTATAATTACTTTCAAAAACACTACTGAATTCCGTTCTGCTCTAGAGATTTTTATATCTATCCCTCCCTTTTTTGAAGGGATAAGATAATATTAGAGAGTTGAAATAATGACTTCTGAATACCTTCACCATCCTTACAATTATCTCTCACTATCAGAAAGGAATGGGAAGGGGATCACACATTTTATAGATGGCTTCAGCCCTCAACACAAGAAGGATGTGGACCTGTTGCACTGAATGCAGAGGAAGTCACCAAGATGCACCGAGCACCTCTGGTACAGAGACAGGCTGAGAGGGCTGGGGTTGCTCAGAAGAAAAGGTTCCAGGGAGGCTTCCAGTGCCTAAAGGGGCTCCAAGAAAGCTGCAGAGGGACATTGGACAACGGCATGGAGAGGCAAGACAAGAGCAAACAGCTGCACACTGACAGACAGCAGGGTTGGATGGGATGTTGGAAAGGAATTCTTCCCTGTGATGATGGTGAGGCCTTGGCACAGGTTGCTCAGAGAAGCTGTGGCTGCCCCATCCCTGGAAGTGTCCAAGGCCAGGTTGGATGGGGCTTGGAGCAACCTGGGATAGCTGGACATGTCCCTGTCCACGGCAGGGCTTGGAGCTAGATGATTTTTAAGGCCTCTTCTATCCCAAACTATTCTAAGATTCTACAACATGACTTTTAGGGTAATTTTGCACAGGTGACTTGGCTTTATTTTCGTGTCTGCATATTTATACACACCAAAAAGTGAAACACTGACTTAAAATCAGCCAAAACAGTGCCACTAAACCGGATAGAGTGAGGATTTTAGCCACACCTTTTCTTCTCCTACCTATCCGATTACAAGCAGTCTCTAAGATGGAAGTGATGCAAAGATGAAAGGAAGGAAGAAAAAACAGATGGAAAAAAAAACCTGCAAGACTCCAAGTCCAAGAGCCCTCAGGAGGTGGTTTGCACCCACCATGGTGACTCATGACCTGCCCGGCAGCCTCCATACTGACATTCTGCAGATAGTTGTGGCAGCGTTCCTTGTGCTCCTCCAGCGAACTGCGCTGCTTGTAGCTCCGGCCGCAGTAGTTGCACTTGTGAGGCTTCCCCACTGCGGAAAGAATGAGAGCATCGGGTCAAATCCACTGCAACCCGCCTCTGCAAGCAGCAAAACTCACACCTTGGCCACAAACAACTCTTGTGATGGAAAGACACCTAAGAAAGGTTACTCGAGTCCCAGGCCGTTTTCCCACCGTACTCTCCTCCTCCCACCCGCCGGCTACTTTGCCCTGTGCGTTTTGCACAGCGAGGCGCTGTATCAGCAGAAGGAAAAGGAGGTGGACTTGGTAGCAAAGCAAATAAACAGATGCTGAGAGGGGAAAAAAATACCAGGCAGCTGAATCACACCCCAGCGCTACCCGCATGTCACCAAATCTCGTGGGAAAGAAACTTCTGAGACATTTTGCCCATGGCACGAACAGTTGCCTTCACAAAAACGAGCTGCCCCAGTGGCCTAATTCTTTTCCCAACCATGGGGAAACCCATTACATGGCCCAGAGGAGTTCTTTCACAGAGAAAACTTTGCCAAAATTACTAACGGAAGGTTGGAAAGTAAACAGAAAGTAACTTTGGTAACAGCACTGTTAGACGTCACAACTGAACAACCACCCGTAATTCAGAGACTGGATAATTTTAAAATAGATAATCTCGAATATGTTTATACATAAAAACATATATATTTATACATAAAAACATAAAGGCCGTGTACAATGAAAATCAAGCCAGATGAACTCTAGATATAACCCCAATTTTTAATTTTTTTTTTGTTTTGCTCAGCAGCATTATGCACAAACGGCAACTGCTTCTTAATACATGCAAAATCTGGCACCAAATTCTCATAAATTATATCCTTTTCATAGCATGTCATTAAGAAACCGCAAGAATGGCCTAGCCCAAGGCCAGAAAGCTAGCCAGAAGGTATTTTGCCAAGTGGTGCTAATAAAGGCTTTTAATATAATTTAAACTTGTAGAACACGAACATTTATCCTCTAATAACTAAAGAGCTATTAAGTCAGTGCTGCAAATCTAGTAAAACACCACAGGCTGTGAATTTCAGAGCTGGCTGAGGGATGGGGAAGGTCAAACTTCTCCCAGAGTTTTCAAAATCTTAGGTAAGAATTTTAGTTTCTGGCCAAACAAATTGAGAACATCCTCTGTTGGAAAATATACATGTTTCTATTGGGTTTGTCCCAATACTGAAAGCTTTTTCACAGTCATTTACTTAATGAAATCCGAGCTGTACTAATTGCAGCCAAACTGCACCGTCACCACTGGGCTGGGAAAACGCAAGGGAAGCTGTGTGGAGAACAGCTGCAGCCAAGAAGAAGCTGAGCAGAGGGCTCCTGGTGCTGGAGCCCCAAACATGGAAAACTGGGAGTCAGGGAATTCTCTGGGCCCCCGGCAGGACCAGCACATGTCACATCACCCTGTGATGGAAGATGAAAAAGCCTGAGCCTACAGTACCAGAGCTGGTCCAGCAGTTTCAAATGTTTCTCTCTCAGAAAAAAAGGGATTTGTTAAAATCCATGTGCTTGCAGGAAGCTTCAGTTTTTCCCACGAAGTTTGTGTGTGCAGTTCAGTGACACAGCCAAGTTTTCCACCAGGGGAAAAAAAAAAAGCTGCTTTTAATAAGTATCCAAACTGTGGATTTCTCTAATATTTAGAGATAAGGCTTATCCTCAGAAAAGTGTGTCTTAGACTAAAAAGTTGCTGTGGCCTTTATTTTATTTTGCTCACTTGCTCACACTGTTGCTATAACTGATGCTGGTAATGGAAATCTCAGCGGAGGCCCAGCGTGAGGCTCATTATCATTCCCAGAATAATTGCCCTTGATGTGAATGATCTGGATCAAGCCTCAGCTTTTAAACATAAACCAGCCAGCTCATTCTGGAGGCACCTTTAGGAAAGCACACTGGAGGCTCCCTAGGATGGAAAGACTTTTATAATCACTATTACAATGCTTCATCATGCATCTGACATGAAAGTCTGTCAATCTGATGCCTTCATTAAAAGCTAATCCAGTGCCTAATAAAAAAAAAAAATCCAGTGCAAAGGAAGGGATTACATTAACTGAACCAGTTTGGCTACAACGGGTTAGCAAGCAATATAGATAAACTGTAAGACACAAGGGAAAGGGGTGATTGCTTGAAGCTATTCAAGGCAGACACAATTAATTAAATTATTATCATTTAACACAGAGAAAAATAATCTGCTAGAAGCTCACATTACAAAAAAATAATTGATTCAACAATCAAAAAAGAGGTTTTATTAGACCTCTTCAAATAGTTGCTGTCTGCATTGCCACCATTTTAGTAACTATTCACATACAACACAGCAGAGCTTTTCCAATGATATCTAGGACGGTTATCTACCCAAATTCCATCAAATTTCAAGGTTAATAGAGACGATGAAAGCTAATGATAAAGGCATGATTTTTAGAGGCAATATGGGATTTGAGGAACATAATTCCCCAAGGAAAGAAATAGTCCCAGCACACACACTCCCTCCTCTGGGGAGAAGATAAGAGAATAGACAACATGTGGCAAATGTTAGTCATGTTGCCTAACTATGAAGAATGAAGTTTGTGAGCACCAGTTGAGTAGGATCGATTACAACTCCTTTGGGTTAATTTCTGAACCCTGTCCCCCCTGGCTCTAGACAGAGATGCAATCACACCACAGCCCCACACATGTAAAATCCGATTTACACTATAAAATTACAAAGTGACTGTGACTTGGGTTGCGGAGCAATTGATCAGGTCAGACCACAATGGAATCAGTTCTGATAGAGCGAGTTTGTGTCACCAGCAATTCTCACAACCTGTTTGGTAAGAGGTGCAGCAAAATGAGGCAGCAATTACAGTCTAGATTTTAGAAATTGTGTCATTGTGACAAAAGGCAAGTCACTAAAATAGCTGCAAATATCCCCTTGTATTCTCAAAGTATTAATGACTATATATATATATATTTGTGGAAATGAATGTTGCCAGTGGGTGTACATTTTTATGTATTTCATATTATCTGATAGAAAGCCATAAAAGTGTACTAGAGCTTTAAATGTTGGTGACGACCTCAACAGCGTACTTTGTTCCACATAACAACTGACATGAAAACATGTGAGTGCCAAAGGAGATTTCACTCTCTGTCAAATACTTTAGGGTAGATAAACATCAAGAGTCAACATCTACCCCCAAAACATGTGGTTTGCACTGCTGGGCAAGAGCAATCTTTGTCTATTGGCCATTGACTTGAAGGGAAAGAGTCCAACAGCGCTACACCTACCAAACCCCTCTCCAAGCCCCCACCAAAGGCAGGTTTTCCCACCGTGGAGCCATTTCCACTGTGAAACCACTCCAAGTTTGGCTTAGCTCGGTTGGTATGAAGCTGCCTCCTCGGAGATCCTCACTGAAGGCCGTGGTAACCAAACACCGCAGTCGGCATTGTACACAACCAGCACTGCCGATGGTAGCGACACCCAAGCAAAGTCACTTGGGAAATCCCTGCTTTGGGGTAATTATTCCGTTGTCGCCTTCTCAAGGTCAACAATCAGATAAAAAAATTACCATAACTTATTCTCATGGAAATTACACAACACGCTCAACACAAACAAGTCCAAAATCTCTGAGAAATCTTTGGTCTGTTGTCAAACTGAGAAAGACCAGCGCATTGGGCAAAACCCAGCAGCCACACCTATGAAAGAGCTAACTTGAAGAACATTAAAAAAAACCACTTTATATTTCTTACTGAAATGTCAGAATTTCCACACATTTAAGCTCAGATTTGTACAGATGACAACATGGCACAGAAAACCCACGGTGGAATCTCAGTCTCGAATGGAAAATATTATGACAGTCACAGTGAAAAAGGTATTTAAATTTGAAGTACAATTTTTACCCTGAAACAGGTGAACCACTCGTCAAAATTCACAGCGAAATGGAGCTTTGCTTGTGAAATTAAAATGCTCATGTGGACGGAGGAGGGGGAAGAGGAGGAGGACATAAAAGCAAGGTGTTTCTGAGTTAGGAATACTTTGAGTCCTGTGGGTGAACTTTGATAGCTGAGAAGTCTGCATGCAACGACAATGAGATGGTGTAACTCTAAGGTCAATATTCCAGACAGAAAGCAGACTTGGGCCTAGGGAAACTTCTTTCAAGTCATAAAAAAAGGTCAGTAAAAGAAAGAGCCCGTAAGGCATTCACATAGCATTTTGCTCTCAAAAGAAATGGGAATGCATAGCAGAATATAAAGTAAGTCAAAGGAAACAACGAGGCATTCCAGGTAACACCTTGCCATAACAATGGCAAAACCTCGAGGCTCATGGAACAGGTTAAGAGCTACGACACATTTTGCCGAGCTCAAATCCTGCCTCCCTCAGGACAAATGACAACACCCACACTGGTTTTGGCAGTCAGGATTAACTAGTCCCACATTTCCCCAGTTTGGGTAGCACATTCTCCTGAAGCAGTGCAGAGCAGAACCCCTTCCCATCCCTCTGCCTGTGTCCCAAGTCCTGTAAACAGCTCAACCACTAACACCACCTGCACATACAGGAACAGGCATCACTGGGGTGGTGTGATGCAGGCCAGTCCAATCCAAGGGCTTGGTATCAGATTTCCATTATTTTTACACTGCTGCCCCAGCTGGGCCACGGAAGTGAAGGCAGCCAGGATTTCTGCACTACATGGCCATCTGACGTAGCTACTCTCTGTCTGATGGAGACCCTCCGACAGCAGTGCACTGAATGCAACTTATTTCTGTGAAACCTGGGCTCCTTCCCAGCCCCTGGCACCCTGGAACTGGAGCAAACATCAGTACCCACTGACTGAAGCCCTTTGAAGTAGCATCGAAGTTCAAATGCTCTTTTGGGCTGATACTTAGCACCCCTCGGTGAGGCTGTAGAATCCACCATCACGATCATAACCTGTACTAAATCACTAGTGTTTTTCTTCCCTAAAACTGGAAGGTGCCTGGGTGAAGGGAACTGTTCTGCAGTTGCTCAGTGTCTACCACAAAACAGCCCTTTGCCTTGAACGGGACTTATCAGAGTACAATCAGCTTTAACCCAGAGGTAGGAAATATGATTAAGGTGCTGGGTTGGGACTAGGGAGCGTAGGGTTCAACTCTTGGTTACACTACAAATTTGTGACTGCAGGCAAGTTACTCTGATTTCCTGGGCTTCAATTATTCATACGTATGATTAAGGTAATAATTCCTTTCTTTGCAGCATGTAAATGAACTCATACACTTTGCCAGATGCACAGAGGCTAATTTGGTGGAGCACACACAAGTAGGGAGATACAGAAAAATAAGGCCTGTATCTCTACTGAGAAATTAGGGACTTAATAATACAGTGGGATTTTATTAAATATGGGAGTGAGCATTAAAGAGCAGGAGGAGATACTTAGGATGTCATAGAGCAGAGGACCAAGCAGGAATAGTAAGAAAATCAAATCAGCAAAAAAGCAACATGTGGCAAGTGCAGCGTGGTGTCCTTTTGGATCGGGAAACAGTCAGCCCAGGGAGATGTCAAATCCCCCGAGCTTGGTGACATATTTACCACACAGGACAAAACACAGAATGCAATGGTCACAGAAAGGTGGATACAAGAGTGGCTGCAGTCCTTCCTACCTCCACTTACTTCCCTGCACCGAGGAACAGTTGCGAGACCCAGGGAGAGCCAGGTTTCAGCAGGAGGGCTGTGGCTGTGGAGATGCAACACAGGTCCCTGTGCTTTGCTACTGTAATTAAATGGTGTGCTTTGGCTCTCCCAGAGCTGCCCAGCTCAAAGACTCACACAGAAAAATATTTACATGAATAACAGACCCCTGAACGAACTAACCACAAAAAAAAATTAAAGTGAGACCTAAGCCCATGCTGGCTCTGAGCAGCACGTAGGGAACTGCCTCCCACTCCGACGCTGCATCGTGCTGCTGTGCTTAATGACTGAAAATATGTTAATTAAAATTCATGGGGGCTCTTTGATGCGTTGCTTTTATATTTTTTTTTGCCTGTGAGATTAGACACACACAATAATCCATATACACTGGAGTTCAGAAATAACACCAAGTTCCACAAGCAGCCCAAAACTGTCCAAGACAACATGCATGCAACATGTAAACATCTAAAATAAGCCCCAGCACATAAACACACGGATTGGAGACACACAGTGTGAAGTGTGTCCACTTCTGAGTGCCCAACCTGTGACACCTTAAAGCAGTCTGATTTTCAGAAAGAACAAAATCTCAGGTGACGTTATGAAAAGTTCACCTTAATCTTTTAATGTTGCAGTCCAAGCGGAGGTAGCAACACCTGGGGTCTGTCTCAAGGGATGCAGATACATTTCTGGATCTCATGGAGTTCTCATGTCTCTATTCCACAAGCACTTTTTAGATTAACATATTTTGGGCCAAGTATTAGGGTTCAGGAGGCCATGTGGTAAAAGGATAGGGTCACTAGATTGTGTGGTAGAGGAGACCATACAACTAGATCTGTGCTTAAAAAAGGTTTCTGGACATCTCAAAAGGTTCAAAAACCTAAATGCAGCATTACAATAGGAGAAACTACATACAGGTCTCTAGGCAACTGGTACTTTCTTGACTTGCAGCTCAAAATAGAGCACTTGACTGACTTCCTGACCTCGTGGCCCAATGCCTCCAAGTCAACATTATCATCAATTGCCTATTGATATATATGTGGCTGTTCTACAGCCACAACATTTCGTGGGCTTCCCAGCAAACGAAAACCGGCTTGTCCCGAATTTTTGCACAGCAGCAGTCAATGATAAGTTATTTCTGTCAACAGCCATCATGTCCTATTAGAGCAGCCCTGTGCAGGTAGCAGGGAAACACCACGACATCCTTGTGGTACATCACCACACAGTATAACTAACAATGGCAAAACCTCGCGCATCCAACCCCTTTGTTTTCTAGACACACCTCTCTCTCCTATGATACCTCCAGGGCACAAAACAGCAGCTTGACACCTGCATTCTCCTGCCAGTTGTTTACAGCACTGTAAAATAAGCAGCAAGCAAAGAAATGCTACACCAGGGTTCAGTTCTCCCCCGATCTTCCGCAGCAAGTGGTGCTAAAAACCTGATTATATATAAACTCTCAGGACTTCCAGCTTGGCTAGAAAAGACCCACAAAAACACATGCACATAGAGAACAAGTAAATACACTAGTCAGGAGGACCTTTTCCTATCTATACCTTGTCTGTATATAAGCACACAGCCAGAATCTAGTACAAATCAGTGCTCATGTACAGCATCTAAGGGGTTGGGTCCTTACTTTTACTTTCAGGATGTTCTGCCTGCAGGCTGTTATAACTTTAATAGTTTACTATAATTTATCTTGCAGCTATTGGTGGCTCTGTTATATAATCTGATCCATCAGACTGTATTTATTTATTAACTGATCTGCAGGATTTTACAGGTAAAATAATGTTTCAATCTGCCACGAGGGTTATAATAAGCAGGTGGCATTTTTGTGCTACAAGTTTAACAAACAAACAAATGAACTCCCGTTTCACTGGCACAATCACAGAATTACTGAAATATTCCAAACTGTCCAGATACTTTCAAGACTCCTGCCACAGTCTTGCAGCACCCACTAAATAATTCAAAATGGAAAAGCAAGAATCTTCCACCCCATTTTCCTCCCTTGAAGCACAGAAGACAAACAGTTCACTTCGCAGATTTGTGTGTTCTGTCTGTGTATGTTTGACAAATGAAGGAGAAAAACACCTCTGTGCAACCATCCAAATAAATTACATACCAAATCAAGGAAAACACAGATAGGGACATTAATGTTGCATTTAGTTCTGAAAAAGATGAAAGTCACGGTTACTTGCTCCAATTCTACGTCTCAAGAAACATATATTGCCTCACACAGAAGCTCTCTTCATATATTTCTCTTGGCTTACTTGTTTTTCCTTCAATATAGGATGTTTGAAGCCAAAGGGCACCTGACAGTCATTTTTTATATTATATTAATGGCAATGAAGCTTTCAGATTCCCTCCTCCCCTCCAACCCCCACATATATTTGAAAATTTCAAGTGCAAATATTCTGCACCTACGCTGCAAGGCCACTGAACTGGGTGCACTGTCCCATGCCAACATATCCCAAAATGCCAGGCCCCCCAGCACTGGTGGGGTTCCCAGGAATTCTGCATCAACCCCGAAACAGTTAAATACTATTAAAAAAAGACTCTGTTTAAATTGCACTGTGGTGCTGAAATAAACTAACACAAACCAGGAAGTCCACAAAATAACTGGTGTTTTATCACCTGCCCGGCTTCAAAATCACTTTAAAGCAGCCAGGTTTACCATCACTTACTTTTAAAGGGGGAGAGGCCCTCCAAGGAGTGCGAGAGGCGACTTTGGAAAGAAGCCTCCACCCTGCAATGTCTCCATGCTATCTGGAGGTGGGTGGGAACCAGCTGAAGACAGAGGTTAAAACTTAACTCTCTGTACCAGCTCTGTACTTTCCACTCCACTTCAGACCTTTAACATTACATAAAGTTGACTTGATAAACAGAGTGTTAATTGGTTCACACGACAAACCCTCCCAAATGTGCTCGTTGGCTTCTCGTCACTTTAACCCTGCTCCAGCAACAGAGCGAGCAGGGAAAATGAAAACAACTTTAGGTTGGTCTGTTGTTCTCCTCTGCCCTGTCCTGTCCACTCCCCGTCAGTGCCACAGCTCAGCAGGAATGTGAGGAGGTGACTGGAGATCCACATGTCATTGCAAGCTGAGCTCCAAGTGCAGGTGGGGAGGAACAGCTCAGAGGGGCAGTGCAGGGTGTGGGTACCTCGGTGCAGATCAGGAATGCTGCTGGACAAACACTCCCTTCACAAGTGCTTTTGTTTGTTTGGGGGTTTTGCTTCCTCTTTGGGTAAAACAAGTGTAGATGTTGGACCAGATGTGTTGGTACTGTCAATGCCCTGAAGCCAATTCACATCAGCTGGGTGCAGTTTGTAGTTATTCCAAGTGCAGCCCCTTTGCATATCCTGCAGAAGCCCTTGAGCATTAAAAAGCCAACAGGATCCGTGCATTATTTGGAGCAGGCAGTGCCAAACACAGTGCTACCAGGAATTTTATACTATATAAACAATGGGAAACAGAGAAAATACACAAGGTTTAACTTTCACCATAGCACTGGGCAGTTTTCCTCTGCATAAAACCACTGAAGAAACCTTTAATTCTAGTTAATTTCTTAACCCATGGCAGTGAGTTCCACTGTTCCACCTATACACTCCTGCACAAGGAAAAGCATTTCTTTTAGCACCTGCCACCTTTCAGTTTTATGTCTCATTTTAGCAGATAGGAAGAACACTCTCCCTTCCCTGTAAGTTCTCCCTTTTCTTGTCACTGTCAGAAACAAAGTTTTGGAAACAGACTATTAACAGCAAGCTGTCAGGAAGATAACAGCAACTTGGGAAGAGTAATATTGACAGCTCCTCTTCTTTTCCCTACCACTGAAGTTGGGAGTTTTCACTTACTTTGATTGAGGCCAGTAGTGAAGGGAATCTTGCTTCCCAAAGCAGGTCAGGCTGTGAAACTAATGGGCTCCTCTGGGACATGAAATTTTTTATTCACACTTTCCTAACCACCCCAGAATCAGTGTGGCCCATGCCTTCGTGTTACCCTCGTTGAGATCTGCTGTTCAAGAGTGTGATTTTGTCATGTCTTGCTCTGGTGTCAAATGAGGTCAAGCAGAAAGAGAGCTGCCTGCCTCCTTTCACTCTGCAGCCTTCCCATCTCCTGTTGCTCTCTGCCTCACAACTCATTTATTTACCACCAACGATACAGAGGAACTCAAAATAAGGGTGGGACTTTTTTCAAGCAGATGGTGCTGAGCCACTGCATACTTTGGGACACCTCATATGCTAAAGGCTTCTCCAGGAGGAGGCTCCTTGGGCCAGCTCACTGTTCCCAAATTTCCCAACACTCCAGCTGCATCAAGGCAGAAGAACCTGCTGCCACCAGGCCTGGACAGACACACTGCATAGTTTTCATTGTTCCATGTTCAAAATTAACCATTTGGCAGGAGGAAGTCAGGACTATTCTGTATGAAAACAACTCCTAGCATAGCAAAAATAAGATAAGATAACAAAAATAAGCAGAGGTAACAACAGTTCCATGATGGGATCCTTTAACTCTGAGAGAGGAACCTGGGATATTGGACAGCCTCTGTTCTAGCACAAATCTCTACATCAAGTGTCTGTGTCATGATATTAATGCTACATTAATCTTTTTTAGGTAATAAAATTCAGCAATTCCTGTTAGTCTCAATACCTTTCCTAGTTGTATTTTTTTGTAATAAAAAAAAAATAACAACAGTTCCAGAGCACTTCTTAACACCTAGGATTTTCTAGGTTTGCTTAGTGTGGAGAATGAGTAGGAAAGGAGGGAGGGATGAAGGAAAGATTTGGGGTTTTAGGACGTTTCCTTTTTGGTGCAATTAGCTTTGCACTACAAGCCTTGGATACATTCAGAAACTGTAATTGTGACTGAAAGGGAAGGAGGCAAAATGAAAGGAAATTAAATATGGGTGTGAAATTAAACCAAAAGGAAGAAAAAGAAAAGACGGGAAGAAAAAGCAACTGCTTGGGCTGAAAGTAAATACAGGAAAGCTGGAGAACAGAAAACAGCTCTCTAAGCATCCAGAAGTACTTTTTACAGGTTTCCTATAAAAGCAGAGAATGCAGGAAACTCTGAACACAGTTAACTGCATTCCTTGATGGGGAAAAAAAAAGTAACATTCACACTACTTCCACTAGGCTTTTCAAAATAGGTGATTTCGCTGAGAAGTCTGAATCTAGAGTGAAAGGGTGTAAATTTTCTCATTTCTCAATACCTTGAGGAAAAAACCCTAACTTTTTCTCATTTTCTTACATCTATTTCATTTTCTTTGTGTGGAGAGTCTTGTAACTGAGTCGGCAAACAGGGATTTAGGACATCTGGGTTCATTCCCATCTGTGACACTGATGTCTTCAATTCCTTGACAAGTCCCTTTTTGTCACTAGTCTGGGTTCATCCCCTGCAGAAGGTGGCTGGGCAGTAAACCTTCCTCTCTTCTAGTCTTGGGTTTGAACTCAGAAATGACTGTATCTCACCACGAGTTATCTACCACCTCACACAAAACAGCCCTTTCCCTTCCTGTTTCCAATGGTGGGATCCTCTCCCAGGGACTGTACACCAGCACTTCATGCTGTTTAAGGCAGAAATCTCACACTTCTCAACCAAAATGGTACTTGCAGTCTCCTGAAGCTGGCTCATCATTAGCCCCTGGGACAAACTTGCTGCTTGTAGAAGACCGATGATATGAACATAATGGATACATTTTTCACAATATAGCTAACGTGGACATTTTACTGTGGTATGGACAAGTCCAACAAAGCACTTTTCCTGATGGGTGATTTATTCTTTGAAGCTGAGCAGCTTCATTCCAACACAAGATGCCAAAAATCAAGCCTTTGATGGTGCTTGATGGAAATGTAGCTGTGGATAGTGAGACACCCCTGGATCCTACACCATCACCAAACCTGCAGTTTCACCCCAAGTCAGACACAAGCCAGCTGACCAAAGAGGAAAAGTTAGCTTGCATGTTTGCTCACTCACTCCCTTCCCTCTCATGAAATAAATATTGCAAGGTAAATAAAAAGGCAAATTTATCACCTTGGGTTCTCATTTGTAAGTATCTATGATATGGGGGGTGCAGACTCACGACATTTTAATTCCTGAGGTCAGAAACTTATCAATAGTGTATATTTTGAGGAATTGTAACAATATCCATGGAATTTCTTCAATTAGCAAAACTACAATTGCTATCAAAACCTCAGACAAAAAAAAACCAACAAAACACACACACACATTTTTGTGAACCTCCTATTTTCCTACTGGAAATTTTCCATTCTTCTGTTGTTATAAAATTCAGTGAGTTAGGATGGTTTTTCTCCCTAAGTGTTCTCTAACTTACGCCTTAAATCATTTTCCTGTTCCATCCTGGCATTTTATAGGAAGAACACTAATATTATATATGAACCACAGAGTAAAATGTCTCCTACAAAAGATATCACTCTATTAGGAACACAAAGTGGCACATTCACTATGCATTTAATTTTCATTTACAGTACAGGCTCCATACCCAGTACACTGACTGCATCAGTTTTTGTTTTCATAACCTATTCCTGACATCTAACAAGAACTGGGAGTGCTGCTCCAGGATTTGGCAAGAAGGAACAGGTTGTGGATGAGCAGGTTTCTCTGACTCACCTACACGGATCAACAAGGAAAAATAAAAGGGAGAGGGTGGAGATCGCAAAGGGAAAAAAAAAGAGAGCAAGGGAGAGGAGTGACGTGTTCCTTGGATGCCGTGTGTAATGGAGCTGGCAGGCTGCCTGCCCACGGTGCCACAGAGTTCCAGACATGCCAGTCCAGCTGACTCAGCTCTTTGGAAGAAGGAAAGGGAAGGGAAAAATTTCTCAAGCGCTTCTGATACGCGGGGGACGGGGATTGCTGGGCTCTCCTCGAAGATCTTTGAACCAGTCTTTCACCCCAGGGACTCGAGTGGTGTCTCCAGAGAGGTATTAGAGGAAGATGCTCACACAGAACTGCTTATGATTCTATCAAATCCTGCCTCTGTGGTTGTTGGGAAATTCACCAGCACAGCTTTATCCCACAACCCAGAAATGTCAGGCCTTTCCTAGCCAAGGCTAACTGCTCTCAGACAAGACACTGTCTCCAAGGAGACGAGCAAAATGCAGGCACACGAAGGGTATCCAAGTGAGAGAGAGTCTATGGCCCATGTCACTTCTCTATATAAAAATTTCATCATCAGATTCTCAGCAGAGTATTTTTCGTGTGTGATTTATTTTTTAGCAAGACCTCGAAGCCCTTAATCATCCATGCTCTGCCTACCTTTGAGGGCAGCTCTATCCCATGATACAGCTCTGTGCCATAGGCAGCTCTTGGACAGCCCCAGTTCTGTTCAGCTGGGGAGAGACCCTGTGCTGTCATCACAGAGTGGTTTGAATTGTAAGGGACCTTAAAGATCATCTCATTCCAACCTCCTTCCACTAGACCAGGTTGCTCAAAGCCTCACCCAGCTTGGTACTGACTTCCACTCCAAAAGAGGCAGGAGGAAGAAAGTACCTATTTCCTCACAGAAGGAACCCAAACACGGGCTAAGGCCTAGGCTGCCAAAACCTCTAATTCCCACTGAAATCAAGCAGACCTCACTGCTTTTAAAGATAAGACCCACACTGAACTAGCCCCAAAACAAGCACCAGGATGAGCTTGTCTTAATTTTTCAGTCAGGATTCTCACCATAGGCCCTCGACAGTCTCAGAGCACATGAGAATATTTATGCCTGTGTCACTGGAAGAGAAGGAAAGGAGGTGCTTGGGGAGCACATTCCCCCAGCCTTACCACAGAGCAGCTGGCTCTCCAGGCAGGAGGAGTCTCAAGGCAGCCTCAGCACTCCAGGGAACACTGTTGGCTACACGGATCACTTGCAGCACTTCCCACAGAGGCAGAGCGACTCCTGCACCTTTAATACAAACAGCCCAAACAACCCTTAAAGCAGAGGCTTTTCCAAACCCAAGTGCTCTGCAGCCTAGGGACAGCTGTGTGGCTGGGGAGCACTCTGGCCAGGTGCTCTTTGTCAAAGTTCCAATAGTCAGGGCCTCACCAGCATTTCTCCAGCTTCAGGAATGAAGATAGAGATCTTGACTCGCTGTCGCAAGGCAGGGAGGGAACTTGGGGCACCCTGTCTGAAATCAACAGAGCACAGTTATGCAAAACATGTGTGCAACTGGCATCTCTTGTGTAATCCTGGCTGCAATCAACCCCTCTAACCACTCCAGAAAGGAAGGAGGGGCAGAGGGTGGAGAAAGTTCACACTTAGATCAAATAAAAAATGGGAAAATATCCAGAGAGCTTTAGTCAGGTAAAAACACAGTTCCCTCTCATGGGAAACCTCCAGGACAAGTTTCCTTGAACTTCACACAGGGTTATAAATAGGAGGAGAGTCACACAGAGTTCAGTACAGGTTCACTATAAAAAACTCCAGACATGCTCATTTTCCTTCTTGAGTGATATCCATCAATATCTTAGCTGTAAGCCAATTCATAATTACAGGCTGCTGAGAGCTCAGGAGAAAATATCAGTAGCAGCTTTCCACAACTCTCCTATGGCATGGGTTATGGGTTATTTTTGTCCCCCTTTAGTTTCCCTTGGCTTCCTTTCCAGATGGCAAAAATACCTCTCTTACACCTTAAAACACTCTTATATTCTCAAAAACGGCAGGAGTGGTTCTCCATTTTGCACTGTCCCATAACCCAGCTCTGAGATATCAAAGAAAGAAGGCCTCACACCAACGTTTTGACTCGAAAATATTCTCAGCCTGAAAGGTTTCACAAACTCCTTCAAGAACTGACCAAGGCCAGTTCCAAATTCTGGGTTCTCCTTTCCTCAGAGGCAATATATGGAAGCCTTTCGCCCTCGAAAATAGTTTTCTCCGGGAAAAAAAAAAAAAGAAAGCCAACACTTTTTTCCTCCTTCGAGCTGCTGTGGTATTTTGCCACTCAGAGTACATGGAAGAAGTCATCTTGGTTTTGTTGAGACGTGGCTTCAGCAAGTCAAAACCATCCTTCATCTCAAGTGCACGACAAAGTTCTCTGTCACTTCTTGGATCTTGGTCTGTAAAAACCACTGCAGCAACCCTGGTGTGCTGCCTCTGGAGCAGGGGGGCTCCTGATGTGTTGCACTGTGTATTCCTCAAGGTCACTTTAATGGAATGGAACACTCAGCTCCCCAGGACGGTGCAGAGCCCAGCCGTGCAACACTGCACCTTAAATTCTGCGTTTGCATGGACATGTGCCAACTCGACCACAAAAATACTGGATTTCTGAAACAGTCCCTGACAACAAGGAAAACAAGGCCTCTCTAGCTTGAACTGAAAGGAGCAAAGGACCACAGATCTTTAAACACCGGAGCTACCAGACCCTCACCTGCCAGCCTGTCCATAGTAGTTCTGGTGCAGAAAGGCAAGCGATGTGCACAAAGATACCTGGGTGTTTAGGTCCCTCAGTTTGTAAACTGAGTCTCATAGGGTTTTTCTGATTCATTTTCCCACTGCTGAAAAAAGGATAACAAGAAGGCAACAACACACATCCACTCTTCACATGGGCTTGGGGCTGATAAAATAGATAGGGCTTATAACAGAAATGAAGCCAAAATTGCAAGCTAAGTAGTACGTCCTTTACTATTATTAATAATCACCTTACTATTGTGTCTGAGATAATCACGCTGTATCAGGGTATAATACCTCAGTGGTTATGGTAACAATACAAAGTTATTATTCCTTCCACTTTGTAATTATCTCATTTCACTATTGCACAAAGGCTAAGTAAGACTAAGGAGATCATGTACAACGCTGTGCAGCAGGGGCACCAGCAGCACTGAACACTCTACCATGTACTTACATGACCTTGGTTGCAGCAATATGTGTACACCTCCTTGCATGCTGCCCTCTCACCATCTCAACTAGGTGCAGAAGTGCTCTTGATTTCAATTTTACTGACAGGCAATGGAAGCAGAGGTAAGGGTAAGGGATCTGCATTTGGACTGGCCTATGTTTCCAAGGCATAAATTAACGACTTTGGAATTTAGGTCCCTCACAAATGAGTGAATAAAAGTAGCAAAAAATTCAAAATTAGTAATAATAAAAGAGATGAGACGATTGGAAGACAAAGGCAGACTAGGACAGAATCAATGCCAGACGTATGACTACAGTGTAAACTGAGCACAGGAATTACTCACAGTCACAGAAGACAGTGTTAGCAAGAGAAATAATCTGCAGCAAAAGAAAGGATAGTTAAGGTTAAATATCAGGATGAGAGTTACAGCTATAAAAAGCAGATGGGAAGTGGAATTGTCTCCCCAGGGAGGTGATAGAAAGAGTGTCTCTGGATGTTCAGAAAACAGGTTAGGCATGCTGTTTAGGAGGACTGCTGTTCTATATGCAGAAGTCTTACCACATTCATGCTTTTTTGATGTCAGTGAAATCCCACATATAGCACTGTGGCAGAATAAAAACCCAGAGGAAAAAGAAAGTCACTGTCTCATTTGCTCCCCCAGAGCAAGATGGTCGGCCTAAGAACTGGCATCACCCAGCAGTGGAGAGGTGTTTGTCTGCTCTCCAGATTGCAGTCCAGTAAGGCAGGACCAGGTGCTTTGCTCTGGTTCTACATGGCCTGAGGGACACAAAGAGGGACAGAATCTGGCTGACAATGCCAGGCTGTGAATTGCTAGCATGGAGGGGAGGCAGAAGACATGCAAAAAACTGATGTCAGAAGTTCCATCTCAAACAGAGACTTCCATCTTGGCACAGGTATTCTACCTGGAAGAAAAGAACTGGTCAAAATTAATGAGGGATGATCTCATGTGAATCTTACACCATGACAATGCTGTCTAAACAAGGACCTTGTCACCTCCAAGTATTCAGTGCTGTCTGACCTTCTGAATGAGGTGAGAGCAGGCTCAGGAGGCCTGAAGAAAGGGGCAAAGGACATCTTGTCCTTACCTTGCTGCACTGCAGAACTGAGAAGTGCCTTGGGAAATCTCCCCCACTCCTGGTGAACAATACCCCAATACTCCTGCAGTATTGGGGTGTTAGTACTCTTCTCCATTTCAGGTGCAGGATCTCCTGTTTTAACAGAAAACTCCCCCTTGCCAATGGTCCAGAGACTTAACCTGACACCAAACACTCAATTCTTCTCCCCAGTCTCATTAAGGAGAGGAAACACGGATGATCAGGAAAAGGAGGAGATGGTGCAACCCCCTCCAGACCTGCTGTGCCTTGTCTCTGGTGAAGAACAGAGGACTTGCTGGCAGACCTGGCAGAGACACACTGGACCACAAGGTTGTGGTCCACCAATCGAGAGAGCAGGAGGGACCAGATCTGTCCCGCAGACACCACGAGAACTCTGAGCACCTACGACTCTTGCTGTGAACTGATATTCAGAATGAGAATATTTGCATTGTGTTGGTGTCTCTCATCTCTAGGAGAGTGGGTGAGTCTTTCCCTATCCAGCCCATTTACAGGCAGCCCCCAAGATCTAAAGGAACAGGCTGCCTCCTGCTTCCACTGTGTCGCCACAAGAAACAGGGAGCTGCAGGGCGTCTCTTCCCGTTATCTCAGTCACACATCCCAGAGGGAGGGGGTGGGAAAAGAAAAAAGCTGATACCCAGTCCTAAGAGAGGGAAGTGTGCATGAGATTGGTACACACACCATCTACCTTTGCTTGCCAGGACCGATTCTCCTGCTTCTCCCTTTTATCTGCCAGAAACAGATCTCCTGGGCTGAACAGTCAAAGCCTGATCCATAACTACCACAGATAAGAGGAAATCTCTATGGAATTTCAAGACTTTCAAAAGTCCAAGAAGCAAAAAATGAACAGTTCTTCCCTTTGGGTGCAGCCATATCTGTTCACAAGTTCCCCCAAAAACAAAGCCCAAATGTGCTTTTGCTGGAATGATTATGATGACACTGCATCTTTAAATCAAAGATTTCCTTGATTTATGATTTCTCAGTGGTAATTACGCTCTGTAGAAAAGACTTAGCACGACCAAGCTTCTATTCTGAGATAATTCTGAGCACATATAACTGATACCAATATTTATCACAGTAGTGCTCTGGTTGTAAAGGGGACTCCCCCCATTTCAAGGAGCAAGTCCAGATGGGGCTTTAGCAAAAGCATGGGATACAAGTTGGCTCTACAGAGGATTAAATCCTAAACAAGGATCCTCAGGGAATAAAGACCTGGCATAACAAACTCCTACCCTCATGCATATTTTGAGCTTACCTTGTAAAAATGCACACACAAATAAATGGAAAGCAGAATACCAGAGATTTTAGACGCTCTACAACACAGAGTGAAGGCCTCCAGGTACTGGAAGCATTAATGAGAAAGCAGAGCTGCTGCACTGCTGTGCACGGGCTAACAGCAGTTTGGAACCTGCAGTATGATAAGAAAAACCCAAAATGATTTTGTGACGAGGTTAATTCCACCGAGTTTAACTGTAACAGCATAAGAAAACCTGAGAGGAAGAGCAGCTCTGCCTGATTAAATAGAACCCTAAGTATCAGATCAACAGAATAAATACCCACCGGCTCATCACAGCCAAAGGAAGATGCCTTTTGCTAACCCATTTAGAGAAATGGGATTTGTATGCAAAATATCCCCTTGCTTCTTCACACATACGCTTGATTTTTCACAGACAGTATCCTATATGTTCATTTTTCTTTTTTTTTTTTGCCATTCCCAAGGTGTCTAAGTCAGTCTAGTTCAGAGTGCAATGAGCATTTCAGGTCCCAAGATTCTTCCAATTATGACATTCTTACAGTGTAGATATCAGGCCTTTCAAGAGTGGAGATGTTAATAGTGGTAAAAGTCTCCTCAAGTTGAAAAAAAAGCAGTTTAAAACATTGACTCTTCATTATTCTTAATAACCATCCTTGCCACTGTTTCAGTAATTCTCACTGGCTTTTGACAGCCAGGAATCCACACACAGTGAATTCCAGCACTTGTTCATCCAATTTTTCAGACACATTGAGCCCCTAACATGTGGAATGACTCTCCCAACCATCTATTGAGGCAGGCATGTCATCAGGATCAGGAAACAGGCTCCTTCTGCCTCTGAGAAGAGCTGCACACACAGATACCATTCTCTAGTTCTGCCATACAACTGCAGGTGTGTGGGACACCTCAAATGACTCATTGCCACCCAGGAGGGGCCGGGAGGAAAGTTCTCATGGACAAGAAGAGATGAGAAAGATGGACTTGCAAACCAAGAAACACAGAAAGAGTTTCCATGAATGGGACGTTTTCCTTTTTAATTAGACATGCCTTCTATCTCGCACACCATACGTAGCTAAAATTGTGCTTTTGGGAATATTTGCCTAAGCCTTTCTTTTCAAAACAAATGCTTTCTGCTTTTCTTTTACAATGAAGTGGTACCATTAGTTCAGTGCTATTGAAGAGCTGGGCAGTAACAAACAACGTGCAGCAGCAATGCGGGAAGTAGGGGGAGGAAAAAAGTAAATATTTTTTAAAAGGAAAAAAAAGGGGTGGAAAAAAGCATTTTCTAAGCAAGAAAAAAGTAGCTTGGAAGCAAATTTTAAAATGTATTGTGAGGAAATGCTTCTGTGACAGGAAAAATAATGGTCTGACTACCATTTTTAGAAAGAAATAAACAGTAAAACTACTTTTGCACATGAATAACACTTATATACTCTTACAATAAAGGAACATGACTGACGCTACCAAGAAAGTAAAGAAAAATCAGGAAATTCTAGAATTAAGGTTCATGTGCCCATTTGAGGATGCCTGGGGTTTCAAGGTAAAACAGCATCAAGGTGTACATCATATCTCTCAAAGGATGGAGGTCAATATCTAGGTGCTGTAACCATCAGATTGACCTGCCAGATCAAGTGTCTGCCCTTAAAACTTCTCGGGTTTGCTCCTGAATTGCCTACAGCAGAGTTCATCTCATCTAGTTTGTATCTGCCTTAGTTGTGCAATTCCGAGGGGATGGAGAAGACGGGCACTTCTCTGGGTGGGACAGGAGGCACAGTGTGACTGCCATCAGCAGATTGGCTTTGCATGGATGTTTTCCTCTTGAAAAACAGCAAAAGCCAGACAAGGGGAAGCCCATCCCTCCTGGTTTGTTCAGTGCATCCTGTGGGAGGGGGCTACTGACTTCTGCCCCAGCTCTCCACAGCCTGTCCTTACACTGCTGTCCTGAAATCCCTCTCGGGCACATCTCCCTGTGTTATCTGTGTTGTGGAACAATGGAGTTAATTCTGAAAACAACATCTGAAAGTTCTGTAAGTACCTTGAGGTTCGTGCCCACTCCTAGTGTAATTGTGTGCATGAATCTCTCCCCAGGCATTATCCTACTGTGTCCTGAAGGCATCATTATATTCCTGAAATCAAAGCAGCTGCATGTGGGAGGAAAATATAGACACAAAGTTCATCAGAACTGCGTATGTCCGTAAAAGGTAAATAATCGCAGGAGTAAATCACTGCAAGATAAGTCCTTAATTATTTAGGGTTAAATAGCAGCAGCATTACACATGCAAAGCAATATTTTGTTAACCACTTGTCCTGGGAACACTTATACAGTAAGATACCATTCTGCATGAGAAGGGGAGCCAAAATGTAGATTGTGATGTTTAGAAACATTATCAAATAAACAGGAATTAATATTATAAAGCGTGAACAAAACATCCATCCAAAACAACCACAAAAAAAGCTGTCATAATTTTTTTTTCAAGTTAACAGTAGTATCAACTCTTTCAGATAGCTTAGAGGTGTTTCTGCTAATTTCTGTTTGTGATTCCATTTCCTTATTTTTTGACCTTTCCTGTTGTACTGTATGTAAACCCTGCACTAAGAACTCAAATTAACACAGTAGTGAGAGGATGCCACTGACTAAGTGGTGACACAAAGTGCTCTCAAATCCACAAATCAAACTAGCTGGGAGGGAAAAAAGAGGCTATAACAAAATTCTTCAACTCCTTTCTTGCAAAATTTGTCCTCCAGAGTAGTTTAAGACCTTCTTGGGAAGGAGAAAAGAGTAAGGGGTTTTGCTTTGGTGTTTTTTTGTTTGCTTTTGGGTTTTGTCTTAATTTTTCTATTAATAGCCCTCCCTTAATTAAGAAGGAAAAGGACATCATACAACACAAAAAAAAGAAATCGGTCTCGCATTTATGGTATCATGTGCCAGATTCTCAACTAGTGCAAAACAGAAGTACTTTCCTTGCTTAGGGGATGTAATTCTAATCTATATCAATGAGGATCTCATCTAAAGAGCTTCCCTCTTATAAATATAAAAATACATTCAGACTCACCTCAATTTAGACATTAAGTGTACCAGATTGAAATCTCATATTTCAAAACAATTTTCAGCCTCTTCTTCCTCTATTTTACCTGATATCCTCTTTTCTGGTCAGAAGTAGCAGAAGATGTAAACACTGGCAGAACCATAGAATCATTTAGGTTGGGAAAGACCTTCAATGCAGTTACTAGATCTGCTGTGCCTTCCTGGCCTATTTACAGACCTTGATGTGTTTTCCTAAAGCAGAAAGTGCTTCAATATGAAACTGTGTAAGTCTCCAGGGAACATCTCCTCATCTTTTCCATGATCTGGATTTACACAGGTGTGCATAAGCTAACTCAGCTTGTCTACATGGCAGGGAGGGAAAGGCACAAAACCTACAAACTGAGCAGAGCTGAACACAGCTAAGTCAGTTAGGGAAGGAGCTCCAGAGGAACTCTAAGCAGCTTAGGTGCCTCCTGAAAATCCCACAACTCTACATTCCATCCTCTCACAAAAAGTAGAGCCATAAGCTACGTACTTTTCACACAGGAAGAACCACCTCTATTAATGGCAGTATCTAGGTAACAAAATCTATATTCATATCATGAAAAAGTCTTCGACCACGATGTTCATGTTTTGTAAGATGGGAGTTTTTTTGTCACAACTCTGTTTTAATTTTAATTGTGAACAATTGTTATCATGTTTCGTTGTTTTTATTACATTTCAAGTTGAAACTACAGTTATGGTCAGATGTGTGAAAATTGCATCTCACACTTCCACAGACATTTTCCTTTCTGACTTCCAGATCAAAGCCTTTCAGCTGACAACTCAAGCATTCTCTTGTCCCAGCCTAGCCCCACACCTGCACTCCCCTTGGAAGCTCATGCTTTCTCTCAGCATTTCCCATCAATACAGCCTCCTGCACACTCCCAAGTTTACCTGGAGAAGCTTACTAGCTTATCCTTTCCTATTCTTGGAAATGTCAAGGCAACTCTGTCTCCTAAGTCCAGCTTAATGCTCATGAAAGAGAAACTTCTAATGAAGCGAGGTTGACCCTGCAGGAGAAATACATATAAAGAGTCAAGAAGCTCATGCAGGATTTCTGTTTGCAGCTGCACTTCCACCACTGTGTTTCAGTAGTCACACATTTGCCAACATCTCAAAGAAGTTAATGTGTAATGCTGTCACTTGTAACCAGTCCAATTATCTCTGCTCATCCAACAATGAAAAACATAGCCTTTTATAAATGGCCTGAACACACAAGTTGAATGTTCTAGGAGATGAAAAACACAGCAAGTTAAGATCTTGCTCAGGAGCCCTACACAGATGAGTAAGTGGGCAGAATGCAGCCCCTTGGTGCAGAGTGCAGGGACTGAAACCACATCTGGTCCTGATCCTGGGGGCTCCAACATGCCTCCCAGCGTGCAGTTATGCGACGGGTATTTCTTTACAACATGTCCAGAAACTATGTAAGTAGACTTGATATAGAAGTGATACTATCACTGAACAAGGCAAGAGAAACCCAACCTCTCTCAGCCACCCTTGTGGCTCGAGGGTGAGGGCCGTGGCTGCCATGAACGAGGACTCTACAGCAAGATGTAACTGAATCAAAAATGCAATTCAGAGGCTTTTGAAAGACGAACAAGTTTGAATTCCACCAGCATATGGCATTTATTAGATGAAGAAATGGGTATGAACTGCAGAGCAGGCTTCCAAGAGCCCACAGTTATTCTTTGTGATCCTTGGAATTTCACAGCCACTTTGGGGCCGGAGAGTGTCAAAACAATCTGCCAGCAGAGCCTGGATACACCCAAGGAGACACTGGGAGGGAATGCGATAGCATCGGCAGAGGAGCTCAGTTACACAAAAGGAGAGGTGTGGCTGAACCACAACTTTTCTGATTCACATCAAGGCTTTCCCAAAGCGGAGAGCTGCACTATCTGAGGAGGATGGTACAGCCTCAGAACCACCAGGAACACACGGTTATTTTCACTACCTGCTTCACTGGAACGGTAGTGACAAAGGAAGGAAGAATTGGGAAGAGAAGCCAAGGTGGGCTCACCAGAGTGCGTCCTGAGGTGTCCTGTGAGGGCGTCCCTCCGCCGGCAGGCGTAGCTGCAGAAGGGACATTTGAACGGTTTCTCCCCAGAGTGCAACTTGATGTGCCTCAGCAGGTTCCCCTTCTGGGTAAAAGAAGCTCCACATTGGTTACAGTGGAAGGGGCGTTCACCTGGAAGGGAAGGGGAAGGGAGAGAGCTGTCAAGACACATTGGAGGATGCACAGAGGCCATTATCCTGCTCTTTGTAGCGGTGCCATCTTACATGGGCACAGTCCCCACCGCCACTGTCACATGGCACTTGCTAAAGTCAGAGGCCACTTCTTTTGCACAATGGGCAAAGCCTCCAATAGGAATTTGAGGATCTTTACTTAAGGTGATCTATGCAGCCTGATTTTTTGGAAAGTTCCTCGCCTCAGAGGTCCTATCCTTCATAAAAGATGAGCCCTGCTGAAAATTTAGATTCGTAATTGTGATTTTGTAGTGTTTATTTCCACAGGTTTGCAGTTATTTTTAGTATAGGTCCAATCTGTATGAGTATTTAGAACTGACCGTAATAATTGGACCTTAGCAAAGGTGTTAAGCTCTTTGCTTCAAAACAAACCTTTTGCTTTCATTATACTTTAACTGAAACTCCTTTTCAAAGGCTGTTTTGCTAGAGCAGCATGAAGGGAATCGATGCAAGTGAGGAGCAGGCCCACAAGCTTTGGGCAGAAGCAAACACTGAGAAAAATCTTTCACCATTAAACTGTGAAACAAGCAAGTTTGCACTCTACATAAAACAAATTAAAAAGACTCAGTTGATGAAAAAATAACAGAAACTCCAGACCTTGCCCTCTCCCTTCATCCCATGTGTTTACACACGCACACACACACACATCCAAAGCTTATTTTTATGTTAAACCTTCATATTTGCCCTAGACAGTGGGGATTGGGCTGATAAAAAAACCCAACCCAAACCACTTTTTTTTTTTTTTTTAAGAGGAAAACCACTAACAAACTCACTCAGGTTTTGTAAAATATTATCAAAACCATACTCTATGTCAACCTTTGTTGAGAACACTCAGACTGTTTCAGCATTCTTGGGCAGCTCTAATCATCTGCTTATGTCCTGCTTTGAGCAAATCAAATGAACACAAGCATTTACTTGTGCTGGCCACTTGCCCAAGCGCTTTACTGCAGCTGGGCTTCAGATCCCAGAACAGTTGGGTTGGAAAGGACCTTAAAGATCATCTTTTTCCAACCCTGTCCATGGCAGGGACACCTGCCACTAGACCAGGTTGCTCCAAACCCCATCCAACCTGGCCTTGAACACTTCCAAGGATGGGGCGGCCACAGCTTCTCTGGGCAACCTGTGCCAAGGCATCATCAACCTCACAGGGAGGAATTTCTTCCCTATATCCAATTTAAATCCACCCTCTTTCAATTCAACACACTACCCAATGTTTACACCCAGTAGGGCCCCAGTTCAACAAGGTGTTGAACATCAGCTTTCAGATGTAAGCAGCCTTGTCCACTTTTCCAGTGAATCACATATTATGGAGCTTTGGTCAAATCCTGGTGGGACCTTCTGAGGTTGAATTCAGTGGCCTGAAGCACAGATCTTGTGCAAAACAAACGTGTTCTGTGATCTTTCACATCTTTTCAAAGCCTTCTTCAATTGCTTTAAAACAATTACTCCCTTGCTGAACAAAAGGAATACTACGGTTTTATCAAAGTCGTTCTCGTGTTTAGTGTGAAGTCCAAAATATGTCTGGAGATTCAAATGGAAAGAGAGGGAGGAAAAGAGTTCTTACAGATGTCCACAAGCAATTCTTGCATCAGTGGTTTAAATCACTGCCACAGAAGGTAGGTGTGCCATGTATATGCCACACCTCTGCAACTTCACATGTGGGAGCTGTAAATCACATCTGAGACCACTGCAGAGGCACTCAAGAAGATACTAAGGTTCCTACAATCTCACCAAGAACATTATGGAGTAATGATTAAAAAAAAATCACGGCATAAAGCTCTTCTTCCAATACACTGAACACAAGCTCATTAGAATTGATAAAGATTTTGTGGTTTCCCTTTCAAACTCCCACACTACACTTATAGGATCTGATTAGCCATTATCTTTTTTTCTATCATTTCAAAATGTCCATAACAGAGATATGTAAAGAGACTGCAGTAGAAAAATACAGGGGTTTTTTTTCTTCTTTTCTGTTTTGCTTTCACTGTCTGAGAAAAGAGGCAAAGCCCTTTCCTTTGACACGTTTCTGAGTATTCTGGAATGATAGCTCCAGTTTCAGGATGACAACATGAAAGAAGGCAGCACGTTTCTTACCAAGTCTAAAGTCTTTCCTTTTACTCCTGCTGTATATAAAACTATGCAGTTACTGGGTTTTACTCGCTCCATCACCCACTTTTCTCTGACATTTTGGAGGCCACATATGAGCAGGTATTACTCCTTGGTAAACTGGCTGCTCAGGAGATGTTGAAAGCCTTCAGTCTGGAATTCAAATAGTCACTGCAACACAGTTCACTGGCAAAGATGACATGAAAACACTCACACCAAATCACCCATAGTCTGCTCCTCTCTCGTAACAGACTCCAGCAGCACATTTTACCTTAAATAACCTTTGTATCTATTTAAAGCCAGCATGAATTCATTTTTCCTTACTGGCTTCATTCCGGGTAAATAGCTGCTTTGATCTGTTTGTTACACTTCTGTCCAATCATTCGATTCCAGCTCCTTGTTTAAGCTGTAGGCTTGTGGGATGCAATTTTGGTCACACCTTTGTGCTATTGATTAGCAGCTTTTACATTTAGCACAGCTAATCTGAGAGGCCATTATCCAATAGAAGGGTGCACAAAGAGAAGCAAAGACTGAAGAGCAAGAAGATTTTGTTGGTTTTCCAAGAACTGTGCTGTCTGATGCCCACTCCAGACACTGGCAAACAAGCCTTCTTTATCACTTCAATGCCTTGAGAAGACTGTCTTCCAATTATTCTTCCCGTTGCCTTTTCCCAGTAACTTTATAAGCTGTTCTCCAGTATTACTTCCTAGCTACAAAATAACAACCCTGATGTCCTTATTCTTGCCTTGCTCTTTTGTGAAAACAGTTTCATAAGCTGAAATTAATCATATTTCAATCTACACATCCACTCATCACAAAAACTCTTTAAACACATTTTTCTCTACGTGACAGTCCCAGACTGAGTTTAAAATGTTTTCCTGTGTTTGGGGGTGATGGCAGCACAGACACACCAACTAGAGAAACTATAGAACTATTAAAGAGGGCACACATGACTACAAGAGAGTAATTACAAATATAAGCACAGTGCATTTCCCATCATTTATAGCTACGTATTTAATGTTTGACTCTATGCACTTACAGCGATTTATTAAAATAAGAACTCCACTGAAAGGTGACTAAGGGAATTTTTTGCTTTTCAGCACTAGAAACTATGTGACTGCAACATAACTGCAAAATATTTTTAGTCTTCTTTAAGTATTAAACTTTTTTCTATTATTGAGCTAAACCAGGGCAGAAAAACCTCAAGCCTTATTGATTAAAAAAAACCCCAAAAAACAACAAAAAACCAAACAACTTATGAGGGAGGGTGAAGACTTTCAGGGTGGCAAGAGGGGGAGGAACAGTTAACCAAACAAAAAAGATGTTTCTTTTCAACTCCAGATTTAGAATCTAAAGCCAGACAAAACCAGGAATGCCTAAAAAGCCCTGCTCTCCAGCACAGGGAATTTAATTACCTAAAGTTACTTCAGGAATGAACAAGGCAAGGTAAGCCAGAGCTGCCAAGTATTACCTTTCCTAAAGGCTTTGCAGAAGGGGCTTGTGCCAAGAAATAATTAAATTCATAAATAAATACATCCACGGGGTTTTATCATTTTACAGTTAAACAAAATATTAATTAAAAGGTATTATTTCAAATATTTACCTCTAAATTACAGTAAAATACTGCTGAAACCTCACAGTTCATTGTTTAACATGCATCTATTACAGCTCTGCTCCCTCTAGGAAAAGCAATAATGAATAATAATAATGAAATACTACCACTCTTGAGCTACACCAGTATCTAAAGTACATAAGTTATCTTGCAGTTGTGTAAACAAATTGTGAGATGAAAGGTGAAATGGACTCATGAACTCAGGACAAGCAAGATATGGGCCCTTCACAGTATCTTAAATACACGGCAGCTGGTGGGAGACTTCATAGCACAAGCTCTGTCTGGCTGATACGACTTGAAACCGGGCAAATGAACTGATTAAATTCCTACTAATTGATTTCACATATGTCAAATGTTATTTCAAGAAGCAGACCAAGTCCTTTTTCAGCTTAATTGGAAGCTTCCCTGCACAATGTCTCCTTTCCTGCCTCGGCACGGAAGTGCTGCACACAAGTTTCACTATGAGTTATCCTTCTTTGAATCTCAGGCCAGGGCAAAACACTGATATTTTCGATGCAAAGCAGCAATATTTTCTGTATCAAACCAGAAATTTGACTGAGGACACAAAGCCCGCAGACCTGGCGGCCGAGGAGACTTAGATTTTCATAACCCTTGGCTGGTAACTTTCGTCCCTTTGAAATCAAATGGAGAGACTCACAAATTACTACACTAGTTCTCATTAGCATCAAGGCCTGGTTATTCCTAAAGCAGCAGTCCTTCTACATGAAAACCTGGTCCAGTGGGACTTCATCTGCCCTGGCTAAATGTAAATCTGAGATCTCAGTCTGTTTTGTGTGGCACATACTTTTGATATGCAAAGTATAGCTTAGGTACTTCTCAAACAGGATTTTTTCTTGCCAGTCTCTTCTCTTAATGCAAAATTACTGTGCCTATGCTGCCATCAGAAAGTATTTGCTGTTACTAATAACATTATTTTCACCTTTCTGTAGCAGGCTTTTGGGTGATATTCAGTTAAAACAAAATGTTTCTCCTGATCCATCAGATGCTGCAACTGTTCTGATTCTGCTCTGTCCCAGGAGCACAAGTGAAATATCAGCTGTGCTCCCAACACACTGACAGCAGTGAGTTCCAACCTGCTTTTACCCACCGAGACACAGAGCAGCAGGCTTTGCTCCATTCCTGTATTTGTTATTCCAGAGACCATAGGTAGTTTGCACACCTACTTACTGTTCTACCTGATTCACTTAAGGGGCTACACATCACTTGAGATCAGTGATTTCAGAAGGGTTTTTTGTTGGGAAAAACCTACTGCCAGACAGGGCAATTTATTCTAAAGCAGTAGTGACAAATCTCTCATGAAAAATTCCTGGGAAATCCTGGGTGATTTCCAAGTGTCCTCTGCACAGTTATGACTGTAGTCTTAAGGCAGAGAAATCTTTTAAGCGAACTGGCAAAAATATCAGAAGAGCTTAGTTACTGAGAACTGCAAGTAAAACACATCCTTCTGCAGAGAGCAGTTTCAAAAATTGCAGCGCCCCTTCCTTACGCTTAAGTAGAAAATGAGACTTTTCAAAAAGTTAGATTTCAAAACCTAAGTAGAAAATATGATTTTCGGAAATTTAGCCCTATAATTTTTGATTCAGTGCCAAATTGATTCACATTGCAAGAGACAAGAAGCCTGCACTAGGTGACAAATTAGAAATTAAACCAAATATAAACTTTCTACTAGCAAAATAAGAGAGGCAGTCCAACGGGGTTCATTGCAAAATGTTAATATGGCCATTTGTTTAAATTTGTTCCTGGTTAGCTGCTTTAGGCAGACAAGCCTTTTACAAACCCAGAGAGCACAACTGGTTTTTTTCTGACTTATTGTGTTCCAAAAACTTGAACTCTGCACAGCAAAAAATACATTGCACTCAGAGTTCCAGGGTTGCATATGTTCAGTTATAACATAACACTAGGGCAGAACTTGAGGATTTCCCTCATGGGCACGGAACTCATTTCACTGATTTGGGGTACTAAAATGCATGTGGAGTCCAAGCAAAGCTCCGAGGCTCTCTTGCAATTAACACCCCAAAAAAACACCTAAAAATAATCCACCAGCAGCCCAAGGTGAAAGTGGGGCAAGACTGACATCCCTGCTGCCTCTGCATCGTGCCCTGTACCCAGGGACCCAGCTTTGCTCTGCCACTGTCCTGCTGCATCCACACAGAGAAGGCATTTCACCTCTGGGTGTTCTTAAACACTGAGGAGGAGAGGCTGAGGATGTCCCATCCCTGGAAATGTTCCGGGCCAGGTTGGATGGGCCTTGGAGCAACTTGGGATAGTGGAAGGTGTCCCTGCCCATGGCAGGGGGTGGTACAAGATGAGCTTTAATGTCCTTCCAAATCAAGCCATCCTGTGATCCCAACCCTCCCTTAAATATATAAAGCATTTCAAAATCCAGCAGTGAGCTAGATAAAGGACTGGACATTACAGGGGAGAAAAAGAAGTATAAAGATTGATCACAAGTCACAGCACAAGGGAGAACAATGCACAGACCTCACAGATCACTGAGCCAGCAGTATGGCTGTAGCAGCAGATGGTTCCCGTGTTACCAAAACGAGCAGCAAGGAAATTTTAATTCTGGCCCACTAGCAGAAAGCATAAAAAGGTGAGAAATCACTGAAGTTCCTTTTCATTATCCCAGAAAATCTGGATTATTGACCTTATCTTCTCCCCTTCCATCTACATCCCCAAGCACAAACCTCTGGAGTATCCAGTGTCAACATTATGTGACTGACCAGTCACCTCCTGCAACAAAAAACTCTGATGAAGATGCTGCAACTGGGGAATGTGCCATGGAATATGAAACTTGGACCAAAAGAACATAGTATGGGAAAGGAGGAAAATAAATCAAACCTGACACAGGCCATTTTTCTGACACAAAGAGGTGGCACATGAGGGAGAAGGTCATCCTGCTCACTAACACAGGGAATGCATCACACTTAAGTCCCACACTGAGCATTTTATTTATTTTCTGTCAGCAATGACAAGTAAGTAGAAAGGTCTTCTCCTGATGCCCATGAAGATTATCAAAACTCTTCACCTCAATCATCAGAATGAGATAAGCAGAGCCATGGGGTTCACGACAGAAGTGCCAAGGACCAGAGTGTCACTTGCACCACGTGCATGAGGCAGCACTTGCCCAGATCTGAAGGATGAATGGGAAACTCCCAGCTTGGTCTGTATCACACCAAGGGGCAGCTGCCCACGAGGATCAGAAATGGGACACTGAGCTCATCTGCTCTGGCCTCATCCATGGCACAGATTATTTTCCCCATTCCTACGTGTGTTTGACCGAACTACCATGACCTGGCAGGGAGGACGACTGCTCTTCAGGCACAGATGAGTATTGGCTAGAGAAGTGTGCCCTTTATGTGCATGGTGCAGCCAGAGCCATATGGCACAGCCTCTTGGCAGGCCTGGATCCCTGGTGCAAGGAAGACCACACTCATCCCAGCATACACGCAAATTACAGCCTCTGCCACAGACCACAGCATTTGGGGGGATTTACACAGAATGCTGACAGGTTTTCGGGGAAGGGAAAAGGACTTCAGTTTTGCCAATGCAAACAACCGGTCAGACCGTGCTTTGATTGTGTGCAGATAAAGAGGGGAGGAAGGCAGGATTCAGCTCCCAAAACATACTGAAATTGGCTTTGAGAGGTAAGGCTGTACATGCCAGTTGCATTAGCTGATAAAGAATGTCATCCATTTCCACTCACTGGGGACAACCTCCCTTCCCTCCACCATTCTCCCTTGGGCTGCAAAACCAGACTACCCACAGGTCAGGGCTCATTCCAGAGCAAGGGCCAGCGCAGCTGCTGAGGAAGTGGCAATATATTTTAAAACACTGCACTTTAAAAGATATATACCAGTATGTTAAAAATACTCTTTAAAATCAAGGATGTGGAAATCCAAGCAAACTTCTCCTTCTGTTGTGGACAGTGAAGCAGCAGCACGTATTAAAAAACAAACAAACAAAGTGAAGGGAAAAAAAAATCCCCCACGAAATTTGCCAACTGGTTTCCTGAGAGCAGAGCGCGGAGCTGCACACTAAAAGAAATGCCATTTCTATATGCTTGAAATCATCTGTATAGAACAGTACATCCCAGCTCCTCTGCTTTGATGGGAAAAGATTCAGAGCTCTTTGAGGAGCCAGCAGTAGCCCCAAGGAAAAAGCTCCCAGTTATGCAATTCCTGCCCGTGCACCCGCATACGGCCGTCTCGCCTGCACGCAGAGGAGATTTTGTTCCGTTCACTTTGAATTTACATGTCTTCTTTAACATGAAAAAGGCAGCTTGTCTGAATTTAAAAGATGCACGAGCTATTTGGTATCTAAACAAGCACAGACCACTTAATTAAGTACCTAAACCTAAATTTAGCATGGCTGGTTTAGCTGCTGGAGTTCAAACACGTGGACTCCGATGCACCTACAGTACATATGCTCGGATCCGTGCAAGCGCCAGTGCAAACTTTTCGGGAGGTTGCAAGCTGAGCACTCAGTCTGTTACATTGCTGTTTCTCTTTCCCTTTCCTAGCAATAGCGTGTCCAATTGTTAATCAAGGTTTTGGTTCTCCAGCTAATGCTTTTCCCCTCTCGTAATTCCTGTCAAAATCATGACTGCATCGTAAATGATACCGCCGTGCTTTGCATTATACACTTATGTTAAGTTATTATCAATACAACTTATATACAGGGCATTAACTGTGTAATATATATTTATTATTCCTCTGTACAGAAAATCTATTGATTTCTTGCCCATCAAGAGCACACTACTTGACTGCAAACTACCAGGTTTAGAAAGGGATTACTCGAAGTCTTTCTTTCTCTACCTTAACCTCCCACTTTTCTTTTTATATCTTCACAGATATCTCAGTCAGTGTGAGTCTCTCACGCCATTAAATAATAGCAGACAAAGATAAAAAAGCAAAATATCTTTCATTTTGTCCAAAAAATATGAAGAACAAACACCCACGGAGGCTCCATCACAAAAAACCAGCCTTAACCTTAAAAAGATTTAAGTGTGTATCTTAAATTCAGCTTGTATTAAAGCACTTCAGGTGACTTATATGTGCTTAAATCTCACAAAAGTTAAGCACAAGCTTAAGTGCTTTTTTGAATCAAAGGCCCTGCCAGGTAGATCTCTGCAATACCAGAGACCATCATCTTCTGGCACCATGTGTACTTCACCTGAGGTCACTCCTCAGCAGAGGCAAGTGACTACCAGCCTCTTGGGCATCCCATTTTATCATATTAGCCATAACTCCCCTGAAATTCCCTATTTTAAGCTCAAGGCTTCATCTTTCAAGCCTCAAAGACCTGCTTAGTCAGCACATTGCAAAGATTCCATCTGCCTCTTGAACTCCAATCCACAAGCCTGGTAAGCTGTTTTGGTCTCCAAACAGTAGTAATACTGATGGTGATAAAAATATAAATGCTGTGAGACAGCAAGCATTGAAAGCTGCCCCTCAAATGGCATCTGGATGGCACAGGGGAGCCCGAGAGTGGTTCAGGTGAGGTTTTCCTGATGGAGCTGTCACACAGTGAGCAATCCCACCCTGGTAACAGGGTCACTGGGTAATGAGTGTCCCCTGCAGGGTGTGCTAATCCCAGGCCCAGCCACTTGCAAAGGAGGTGTGAGATCCCCAGGAAGGCTCTGGCCTCACCCACCTGTGAGCACCTCCAAGAGAAGGCCATTAAGACTCACCTTAGAGGCTCCAAAGCCTTGCACATGCACATACACATGCACACATACACACCCTTCCATGCCAGAGAATGACTCTCACCATCTCACCCCCATCAGGAACAGTAAGAAAAGCAAATTTGTGCTGTTTTTTAGAATAAAAGGCTGGAAATCAAAGTCAAGAAGCACCATGCCTGCCAGAAACAGAGCATCACCAGAATTTGGGGAGCAGGAAGACAACAAAACAAAGCCTGTTTTTCCCCTCCCCAGCCTCCTGCTACCCCGAGAACGGAAAGGGAAGAGAGAAGAATTGTCAGGTAACATCAACATCAGACGCCACAGGCAGTCATCAGGTTTTCTTTCAGCTGCTTACCAGTGTGGCTCCTTTTATGTACCATTAGCACATTGGGCCCAATGCAAACCATGCCACAGACGTCACATTTCAGTTTACCATTGGGAAGCCGGATTCCTCCCTCGCTTGATAGCTCCTGGATCTTTCTGTTATCCATCATCTCATTATTGTCAATGAAGGGCTCTTCCAGGCTGCTTCCTTCATCGTGAGCTCTGATCTCATCTTCATGAATCAGGGGCTTCCTGTCATACTCGTCATCACTTTGCATTTCTAGCTTTACAGAATTTGCTGAAATAAGAAAAATGAAATAAAAAAATCAAAAACATGTATTTTCTAAGTTTCCAATCACTAATATCACAATAAACTCTTTTACTGGTATGAATATTACACGACAGCCTTGAAGCTCAAACCAACATGACAGCCTCATGGTGGTGATGGCATCAAAAATTACAACTGCTTATTTATTCAAGCCCTTGGTTGTTTGTTTTTTTTTTTAATTCCTCATTTCTATCCCTATTCTACAGCTCAGAAACTCAGGTATGCAATAACCCAGAGACCTATCAAAAGTTGCAGAGATGTAGCAGGCTTAACAACTGACCTCCTGCTTCTCACCCTGAAACACAGGAGTTCCCTTTTTCTCAAGGAAGAAAAGCCACAGGAGCAAAGGACATGGGCACAGCTGCTCCTTCCAGGTCTCTCCTGCCCAGTGCCTCAAGGGGCAGGGTTCCTAAAGGCACAACGTGCAGAATTAAGGCAGGATTGTTCAAAAGGAAGGGACCCAGTGAAGCCAGGTTTGTGGGCTGTGCCAGTAATCTCCAAATCGCCCTGCCTGCACTGACAGGTTCCCTGATGGAGGGGAGACCAGTCTCTGGATGAGCCTCCAGTGCTTTTTAGCTCCCACCTTCTGATTCACATCAGTGGGACACTGCCAAGGCAAACAGGGCTGCAGCAAGACCTACACTGCTGGATTATTTCTATTTGCAAGTGAAATGCGCGCAGCTGAAGATCTTTCACATCTGCCTGATCGGACTGACGGGCTCACCGCTGATTTCTGTGGTCCTCAGGTGACAGGATAAACCTGCTCTAAGCATCAAGGGCCTGTGGGATCAGCAAGTCTTTAAAGGAAATTAATATACCAGGCTTTTGCACAGAGGGGTGTCGGTGCAAGGGTGTTTTAATCACCAGACCCCCCCATTTCGATGCCTCAGTGGTTGGTCAAACCTGCCAAAAGGCCCATCCCAGAGTCACAGCCTCCATCCACAGTGGCAGCCAGAAGGCAAGCCCACGTGTCTGCTTCCCTAAGCCTTGATCCTGCTGAGGGGTTTAACAAGAAGGTGATTCAGCCTTCATATCTAAGCAGTCTTTGACCTCTGTACTAAGGCCATTAGCACAAGTGCCAGCGACAGCAGTGGACCTGGAGCACAAATGAGTGCTCTGGGCCTGGCTGGTGTCTCCAAATCCTGGCCAAGGGGTCCCTGTCCAGGAACTCAATGACAGAGTTATGAGTAAATGTGTCTAATTACTGTGAGGCATCACAGTTTCAAACAGCCAGCTTGGAAATGTCAGAAGAAAAAACCCCACTGCTCAGACTTCCTCCTTCATCCTCCTCTCTTCCTCTTCCCAGAAAACACAGCGTTCAGAGGCTGATGTTGCAACTCTAAATCACCACTGTTATTCCCAGGCAAAGCATAATGAACAGGGCAAAGGCACCAGAGACCAAGCAACAGTAAAACGTTGCTTTTTAATCATAAAATTGTGGAAACGCATCTTCCACTATTCATCAAGGCACTAATGGGAAGTAAGGAATGCAAGTACTATTACGGCAAAGCCCATCTAGAGCAAGGACACTGCGGGATCAGATCACAGCAGACTTGTGTCAGCACAGGCACCACCATCCAAACAGTCTGTAACAACAAAATATTTTAGTGCTTCATTTATAGAAGCCAATTAATATTTTTGTCGCCACAGAGATGCGTTTATTGTTTTATAAAAAGCGAAAAACAGACTGAGAGCACAACCATGACCTGGCCCCAGTCAGTGGCCAGGGGCAGAAATGGGTCGAGAGGAGGCTTGTCCCACCCCGGCAGCAAGAGAAGGGATGGGAAAGCATCCCACACTGGTGCTGAGCCCAAGGGATAGTGGGTGGCACAGCCCACAGCCTCCTGACTGGAGGCATCTACCCTTGGTGGAGGGGCTGAGCAGAAGGCAGGAAGAGTGGGAGCTCTGGCAGGGAGAAAGCTGAGGTCCTAGACTCACCTCCCCAAGGAAAGCAAGCACTGGTGATTTATGGAAAGCCCATTTTGAGAGCTAAGGAATGGCAGTTCCCTCTAATAAAAGCAGTCTTTTGGAGTATTCAGCAAGTCTGAGAATGAAGCCCGAATAAATGGTTTGCTGGCTTCAGGAGCAGGATTTAACACACTCGGCCACACAAGTAGCTACGGCAGAGCCAGAAATAGTGCCCTGTGCTCCTCACCTAAAACCCCGGGTTGCTGCCACGAGCCTGTGTGCTCTCCTGGCACAGGAATGCACAAAATATACACAATTGGTATGTGGGTTTTGCTTATTTATATGTACTCACACGAGAGAGAGAAAGTCTTGGATCTTACACGTCTTCTTACATACATAAATTTTTGTCTCTATTTCTCTGATTTGGAATAATTAACACTCAACTGCAGTTAGTGCTGAGCACCACGACTTCCCATTCTCAGCACTGGACCTCTGCCTGCTCAGCACACGTGAGAACAAGGCTGTGAGAGCTTTCAAACGGGAAGACCACTCACTTTATCCTGCCCTAGCCCTTCTTCCTGCTGAACGACGGCTTTCATGCAACAGGATAAACAGCACGACCAAGCAGCGCTGAAGCACAGCCTCCTCAAACACCCCGCGCTCCCCAGCTCCTGCAAACAGAGCTCCCAAAACCCAGGTAATTCATGCTGCATCCTTCACAACATCCCAGCTCTCCTACGGCACTGTGCAGGCTGCTCTTCCCACGTCCCTCACCTTCAGGAACACACGGAGCACTGCCACTGCCATTGTCAGAAACCCTCTGGTAGCTGCAGAAAGGTTTCCTTCAGCTGGGAGTGGTTGCAGGTCTCCAAGGACAGGAGCACTGGTGCAGCAGGGATCTCCACAGCTCCTTGTGAGGGCTTTGCTAATCAGGTCATCTCCACTGCCTTACATCACACTGGTCTATGTATTAGCCTGCATATGTATTAGTTTGCATAAAAACAGGCACTTAAATTGCATTTAGTTTGTTTTCGCTGTTCTCAGCCAGCCTTTGAAACTGCAGTCATTTAGTAGTGGCACTGTCTGTTTTCACCTCCAGCACTCGGGGAGCACAATGAACTCTGCTGCGAAGAAAAAGGAAATATTCAAGGGATGTTGATGGCTATCCTTCAACATACACAAGCCTCCACAGCAAATTTCACCCTGTGTTCCCTTGCCTTTCTAGTTCACATGCTTGCTAAAAGTGGCAGGCTTTCTCATTCCTGTGCAAAGCATAAATAAGTAAATGGATTTCTTTTTTTAAAGTTTTTGGCACAGTTCCTAAATAAAAAAAAAAATCAGAGAAAGAGATAGCAGGGATAAACTGTAATCCAGCTCACTGCAAAATAACAAACTTGAAGTCAAACCATTTCCCTCCAGTTAATACAAGTTCCTTCCACTTTTTCCCAGTCCAGCACAGCACCTTGTGGGGAAAAACAAAAGACAAGCCACCACAAAAGCTTCTACCTATGAATACAAAGCTAATGGCACATATTCAGCAGTCCACACTACCTTTTTTTTTTTTTTTTTTACCCCCAGAGCACCAACCAGCTGAGCCTGAATCACACTTTATCCTGAGTGGCCAAATTGAATACAATTATTCTTAATGTCTCATAAGTGCTAATTAAACTGCAATTCCCTGTTAAACAGCTATTTGGCAAGTTTTCAGAACCAAAATATTTCCTTCACCCACAAATTAGTGTGGCTACAAACCAGAAGTTGGAAGATCCACCTAAGAAAAGTATTCCTAGTATTTCATACTCTGTCATGGAAATTTATTTCCCTTAAAAGTGAAATCTGGGGGAAAAGCACCCTTTGGTCTTGCTGAGAAATTTGATGACCAGGTGGTGTGTAAATTAAAGCACTGGTCATCTTTTTCTTAAGCAAGCAAACAAGAGTGCAATTCCCGCTACAGAACAAAATTCCTTCTGTCCAACACACCAGGGAGCAGGCAGCAGGACTGTGCCCCACTGTCTCCTCCACTGTCTGCTGTCCTAGGTCATTGCTTATTTTATCTGTGGCCTTGGAAAACCAGGCTGGCCACTGTCACCAAGGGTTTGTGGTCTCCAGCTGGAGGTTGGCCTTTCCTGGCAGCAGCCAGGCCCCAGCAGCCCCTTCCTGCTGCCCCCGGAGCAGCAGCACATCGAGCCTGACCCCTCCAGCCCTCCCACGCCTCTTCCCCCATTCCCCCTCTTTTCTCACCAGCAGAAAACAAAGCTTTGGCCCAGCTTCAGACACCCATCCTTGAGGAAGCAAAATTCAAATCTGCCGCCCCCAAGGAGCCTTGGATGGCTCTGTGGGTGAACACAGTGAAGGACACTTGCAGTGAATGTGGACAAAACCTGTTCTCTAACCAAACTTCTCTCACAGCAGTCCCAGGGGCTGCTGCAGGTTCCCTGTCCAGGGCAAAGTAACGCAATATCCCAAGCCCAGATGATGTGTCTGTCTTTACACCAGGATGCAGAGAAGGTCAGAAATTGTTCCTTCCCTCTGGAAAGTGAGACCGAGCTCTAACTACAGCAGCACAATGACAGGCAGCTCCAGCACAGCCCTGTGCATATTGTCTTGTCAGTGGTCAGTGACACCGTCTGCTTTAATCAGGCACTTCTCCTAGGCAGTGGATTAATGACTTTGCTAATTGGCAGCTACAGACAAATAGAAAATGACCCAGCTTCCCACAGGTTTTGAACCCAGGTACCTAGTCCATACACATTGCAAGCCTCGGAGGTGGAGTGTTCCTATACTATTAAATTCCCTGTTTCTATACTATTAAAAGCACTCAGCAATGGTGAGTGTACTACAGTTAATTTTAAGAGCTGGAATGGCAAACAGATGAGTGTTTTGTAAAATGAAAATTTAAGGAGAAGAGGGAGAACCCTTCTGCCTTGATGGATTTTGAAAATTCAAGGTAAGGAATGCCAAAAGCTGGAAACAATGAGCCCTGGTTCTTGTTCAATCTAAGAGCACTCTGGTAGCAAAAAGGGTCCTTAAAGAGGGTGTTTACATCACTCCAGAAGTGTAGTGCAGTGAGACTTTAATGCATGTTCAAACATACTTTCCTCCTGCAACAGTACAAAATGGCCTTAGCTGAAACAAAACTTCATCTTTGTGTTTCTTGTTGCTGGTAGAATTTGGGTCTTATTTAACGAGGCTTTTCAAGTTCATTTCAGCTTAATGGTGAGGTATTAAATGTGAAACAAGAGGGCATCAACAAACCCTCTCTTTTTAAAAAGGCACACAAACAAGGGGTGAGAATGCCAGTCAAGCAGTGGCAGAACCAGGCACAGAATCTCCTCTGTTGCCACCTCATAGCCACAAAGTATTTAGCAAACAGGTTGACATTAAAAAGCAAATTAGCTTTATAAAATTCTATTCAGTTCTTGAGAAAGGAGTAGGCCTCTCCTTTTCCTCACACTGCATGGGCACAAAGCAGGTATCACTCCAAAGCTGCACAAGTGTGGTGCTGAGGAAAAAAGGAGAGTCAGGTCTGTTCAGGGCACCAGCAGCACATGTGCTGCTTTGGGGTTGGTAACTAATCCCCAGGAGAAAGGAGGATGTCTCCTCAATGACACCTGCCCTACCAGCACTGAAATGGAAGATGTTTCAGTTAAGGGTTGGAAAGGTGCATTTCAAGGGAGCAAGTTTTGCTTTCACGGTAGACTGAGGCTTTCTGGAGGCTGAAATAGAAGTGAAGCTGTATCTGGATGGAACAAATGAGGGTGAATGTCACCTGCAAAGAGAGGGGAATTACCCAACTCCTTTCTCAAGTTAAGTGCCAAAAGCCTAAGCTGGGCCTCTTACATTACTCATGGACATCCCCGATGCTGGGTGTCAAATTCTATTGCAAGCTGCCAAAGATTTAGCTTTTGGCCACTGAGCCAGCACTAACCTCAGATGGTGACACCATCTTGTCATGGTGACCTCCACAGAGTCCTTTCCATTCATAACAGTTGAATCAAACCAAACATTTCACAACTAATAAAAAGGAGGAGAGAGAAATGATTCGGAAGCTTTGTGCTGAGCCCTTTCCTGCATGCCACAAACGGGATTCTTCGAGCCCACATGGAGGTGGTTAATGCGCCAGAAATTCAGTGAGAACTGATCGCCTTATTTAGGGATCCTTAGAAATTTTTAGTTTTCACATTGAAGAATCTCAGTTTAAGCCTGCTACCTCTGAAATCAATTTAAACTCTCACTAAATGCAACAGAAGACTTATTTCATGTCTTCTGGAGGTGGTGTGTGCAGTAAGTGTAGACTAACAGGTCTGTTACACCCAAGTTTAGTTTAAAATGGGACGTGGTTGCATAGCTAAGCCAAGCTTCAGTCAGGTTTTAGCTGACACAAACTGTGGTTGCCATCCTCCCTCGATCTCCACCCCTTCCATCTTTTATATTGGCATTAGTGCCCATGGAACTGGGTGCTACATCAATCTGGTTGAAAACTGATCCTCTGAAAAAAATCCACTATTTTCAGCAGGATCAGGCTCCTGACCAGGGACACTCTGCCACCACCACCAGCTTTGGCTGATGTGGAGCAGCACCCTGGATGTCACCACATGGTTTCAGTAGCAATGGTTCTGAAATACCAGGTGGATTCTCCCAACCCAGCTGTCCAGGATCAGACACAAGGAATGCAGACTGCAGCAGCAAAACCTGTGGAACAACTTTTATGCTCAAATGCCCATACAAGCTTATACAAATACGGAGCTGAAAAGACCACACTTAGGGCTGGAAGGGCTCTGATTTAAACACACAGCATCCCAGCAAGAGCAGCATTAAGATCTGAGATCTCTTTTGTATCATAGGCGCAAATCCTACGGTTTCAATGATTTTTGAGTCACATTCAGTGAGAGCCCTGCTGAAGTCCAGAGGCTGGGAGACCTTATAAGGAGTATCTTGGTGCGAGGATGGCAGTATCCAGCCTAGAATTTGCCCCAGATGCCCAGCCTTTAGGCATGAGTGTTTGCTCACCACAAGTCACCCGTGCTGCATACCTCCATCTGCCAAGAGTACCAACTCCTAATTGAATATATACGATTGCTCAGTGTCGCAAGATTCCTCTCCAGAAAGACCTCAGGCCAAATTTCACCCACAAATGCATCTATGCAACTTGTACTTACACAAGCAAGAGTCATGTATTCATATCCCAGGGTAGGAAAAGTACTCCTGATGACCCAGCCTCCCCCTCCCTTTTTGCCTGTACTTACAAAGTAATTATGGTGCAACAAATATTATGCTGAACTTAATGCAAGGTTTCTGCCAATTCCCTATAGACGCAAGGAGTTTGCTTTTCCCATTCCCCTTATCCACTGGAAGTGCCAGAACCTGATCCACATAAAAGATGAATGAACAGAGTGGTACTTTGCTCCTAGAAGCTGTCCCCTCCTTGGATGCTCGAGCTAAGCCAGTTATTAGGCTTGGATTCATTGATTTTTACCCAAGGCCAAATGAGGACCAATTGTTGGAAACCTCTTTATTTGTTCTGCTGCCTTTTTTTTGACTGATGGGGTGAGAGGGGTAGGATTTCTTTCCCCCACTCTCTTTTTTTTTTTCTGTTGCATGAAACATGCTTTTCTGCACAAATGTCATCTAGCAAACTCTGCCTTTACACAACACCTGCCCAGCCCCTGTGCTCCCCTGCTCTCTCCTGTAGCCACCAGGACTTTCTGCCTTTGTCTGAATGACTCTAGGCTTGTTTCAGAGGGGCAGGTGATGCTGGGGGGGCTGTGGTGCTCAGCAGGGCCCCTTTTCATTGTAAACTCTCATTTCACAGTTGCAGTGCAGTGCAGGAGGCAGGTTTGGTGCTGGGAGGGGTCTCACAGAGCCCTTTCCCTCGCAGACCTAAAGCAAGTCTCTTACTGTCTGCAACGTGTACATGAAATACTGTCAGTCTCCTCTCCTACCACAGCCCTTTTATACTTCAGTAGAGCTATTTCTGATACACACTGAAAAGCAGGGAGAGGAGGAAAAATAAAAGCAGGCTCAGTCCTGTAGTGAACCCCTCTGTCTCTCAAAACATTAATCCATGAACACCTTTTCATTTGTGAGATCAGTTCAGATTCTAATAAGGGAGCAGAAGAAATATATATTCATTGAGCAATGATACAACATTCACCCCTAAGTAGATTCGCTAAGAGGCTGCTAAGAGCTCTATATGGCACCAAAACTAGAAGTCTGTAATGGAAAATGCTGACAAACTACAGCTATATATGGATCTTTCCTTATAAACAAAAATAAAGTGATTTATAATATCCATTTGAAGAGACCAAAACCTCATTGCTCACTCACTGTCATCTCTGCTTCTTAAAAAGTGCAAGACTTCCTAAAATGCTTTCCAGCATACACAAAAAGTAGTAATTATAATAGTAATGATTATTTCATTTATAAGGAACTTTTCATTAGGGATATGCACTATATTAGAAAATACACCTGAAAAAGTTGTTTGAAGCCAATAGAATCACTTCTCTGGGTCTGGATCAGGTACTTTGCTTTACTTTTTGGCATTTTTACCACTTGAGACATTATTTTAAATCGGTGAAAGGCTTTCATTACCAAGTTACAAATCATCATTCACAGCTTTCAGGAAAAGTTTTATTTATTTCTCGTTATATAAACTCTAAATCATCTTGATGCAACCTGACCTAGCCACGTACTCTTCTAAAGGAGGCACCTCCTTGACTCATCAACCTATGGAAAATTATAGGATAAGCAACTGCCAGAAAAATGTTTTCTCTCTTTGTCACTACATTGTAAAAAGCAGATTAACAACAAAACCTGTTTCATTTATTTGTTTGAGCCAAAGCCTTGGCTGCACCCTCAGAGCCAGGTGGCTGGTGCAAAGCAACGTGCAGATCCCCAGGGCCGGGACCATTTGCAGCCCTGGACCGCTGTGGATGTGGGAGTGTAGGGACTTCTCCCCATGCCCTCCAGAGTCAGTGCTGTGTTGGACTCCTGCATGACTAAAAGAAATAAAAGGGAAAGCAGCGTTGCCTCACCACGCTGTGGCTGCATAATGTTCAAGGGAAACTCTTAAGAGCAGTGTCTTTGTAAATGCTGAGTTCTGTGAGCGCAGGGCTGCTTTGTGATGTGTATTTTCACTTGAGATGGCTAAAAAAGTGGATTTCTCCTACTTCTTGTTTTTTAACTGATTGCAGATGGCCAATGGGGATGAGGATTTGGGGATCTGGAGTGACCTGCTCACATTTCAGAGACCCCAGCAGTACTGAATTCGGCCCATTAAGGCAGGACTACGAGCACAAAAATTCACCCACGTCACGAGATGCACATGAAAGGGCTACTCCCAGAGCCAGACACTGACAGTACATTATGAACATGGCAGAATCTGGTTTAGTTCCTCAACTCTTCCAAATTTAAAGGACAGAACAGTTTATAATCATTTTCCATTTTCAGAAGTCACTTCAAGGATCTAAATCTGTTTAAGCCCAAATTTTAATACACTAAAAATGGGGGGAAGGTATCTCAGTTGCCTCCTTCCCACAACTTAAAACACACCAGCTATTAAAACAGCAAGACATTTAAATGACTATTCATTCTGGTTTTTTTTTAAAGCAGTGCTAGGCTTTCACCTGTATCATTATTATGTAGGCAGTGACAGATGGCAATGGAAAAATATAAAATAACTCTTAGAGTATTAACTTTTTTCAGTACCGTATGTGTCAGATTCTTTAGCATAAATAAATGGCATTACACAGTCTCATTAAATCTATACATCTGTGTAGTAACTTGCAATTTATGGATATTTTCTGACACAATGTTCAAACCAACAGGTTTAGCTCACATGTTTCTTTTCTCACCATGCCATCTCCAAGTCACCCGAAAAGCAAACAAAAGCAAAACCCTACACTAAATATTCCTGAAGAATTCTATGAGAAGATTTGCTATTCATCTTCTACACATATTTATGGGACTGAGAAGGGAAGGGTGGTGGGATCATGGAAGAAAGGGACTGGAGGGAGCTGGCAAGTAAAACACATAATTAGGTACTTAAAAATTTCCATCTCTAATGAGTAAAGAATGTTGCCTCAAGTTAGATTACAGGGACACAAACACACACATTTTCTTCTATCACCCCTTAAACACAAAAAGCACCCACCACATTTTCACCAGAGTACCCAGGAGCACTGAGCAGGCTCCCACTGACTGCTACACCCAGACACACTGGGGACTGGAGGAGTGAACCCCGAGCTGAACCAGCTCAGACTGCTGAGGACAACATTCCAGCACTGACCAAGCTCAAAGATGCTGCAAGTGGCTTTGAGCACCACACAGCACCACTCCAGAGGAGTCAACAAGGTAGAGACATAACACATGTGTACTCTGAAGCACCTGACACTTCCTGAGGAGATCCATGCAGCCTTTTCCCAAAGGTGTCCCACGTTGGAAACCACGTGTCCAGCCAGCACACAGGCTCTGATGGACAGCAGAAGTAGGTCTGGCTGCTGCAGCCCAGCTTACACGGGGAGAGCAGGGACACTGCACCCCTGGCACACATCCCTAGGAAGGGATGGGAGGAAAGGGCTGCCTTGCACACACCAACTTACTCCTGGGAGCACTCCCAGGCTCACCTTCATTCCTTCTTGAGCCAGAGCAGGTGGGGGGACCTCACAACTGCTGTAGTCTGTCCAAGTTACAAAGTCTCTTTGTGGTCTTAGGGAGTACTCTCTAACACAAGAGCCTGCTGGTCCAGGCTGATGGAACAGATGGAACAGAATGCAGCAGTCCCGGAACAAGAGGAGCACAGCAGCCCTGCAACCTCAGTCCTGACTACTGCCTTTCAATAAGTACCTCCTTTTTGAACTCCTGTGACAGTGCCTCTGGAGAGGTTCTCCCAAAAGCTGTTCACTGAGTATCAAGAAACACTCCTGCCTGAACATTAAGTCACACCTTAGACAAACTCAAACCGAGGTGCGTGACACATTCCCATTGGAAAGATGAAATTTGTCATTAGCAGCAACTCCTGCACGTCACCCTTTTGTCTGCTTGGGTAAAGGATCTGTTGGGAGCTATTTACAGACTGGCTCTTTTCCTCTAGGAGGAGCTGGTATTTCTGCCTAAAATTAAGATGGCTTGACACTTCCTACGATGAGGCCCTGTGTTTCACTTGCTTATCACTTTGCCAAAAACAAGTTAGGCTGAAATGTATAGGCAATATTTTAATTTTGCTTTTTTTCTTTTTCCTTTTTTTTTTTTCGTGTGTGAAACTGCAAATCAAAACAGTTGAACTGGCTCTGACAAAGAGGTCAGAGAAACCACCAGCACTGGTTCTTAGCATTCAGGTCAGGTGATTCATGACTAGCCAAAATAACAAGGCCCGCTTTCCTATGGATTTGTACCCACCATCTCTTCCAAGCCCTCTTTCCTGGCAAGAATTCCAATTTGGGTACCTGCTGCCAAATAGAATGAGTGACATCCAAGTTCTACTCGCATTTCCCCTCGCTAATGAAGGTCAGCAATCCCAAGAGATCCTCTGACCATGCAATTTCATCTCATGGGTACACTTCTATTGCATCAGTTCAAAAAAAGTCAGACCCAGAGACATGCCTCACTTTGTTTTTGAGGATGGGTCATGTGCATTTAAAAATAATTTCTCGCTGCAATAAAAAGAAGAAAAAAAGAAGAAAGGAAAGGGGAAAGGAGTTGGCATCCTAAGAGGCTCACTAAAGCTCTTTAAAGTGCATAATTCCATCACCATACTGTACATAGCACACGATCTCTGAGGGGTAATTATCCATGGATTGAAAGCCAGTGTGAATATACACACAGTCAGTCAATAGGATGTTGTGCTTGCTGCTGTTGCCTCTCTTTTTTTTTTTTTATTTTTTTTAAATCAATTTTAATTGTCGTGGATCTATTTCTGCTAATAAAAAAGAGAGTGAACTGATTCTGGTCGGATAGATTTCTGGGTACGGAAAATGAGCGAGCAAAATATGTGAGAGTACTTACTGTATTACCAGAAATATTTATAAATGGCTCTTCCCTCCCTCAGCTGGCACAATATCAAAACACTGAGGAAGCAGCATGGATGGCTCCTGAAGGGATGGAGAAAGCAAAGGTCCACCCCTCCATCATCAACCTGGGAAAGCAATGCCACAGGGCTCCGGCAGAAGCCCGGACTGGAACTGCTCTAACAGCAACATCTCCCCTCTTGTCAAAGGGCAAACACCACCCTGAGTGCAAACTGCATTAGGAAGGATCACAAATGAGCCCCTACAGGGAACATATAATGTGTCTCGTGGGTTGTAACAACATATAAACTGGAGAGCCGAGGTTTTTTGTAACGTGGATGTGATTCCCAGGACTGTCAGTCATTCCAGCTGAGGACAACCATATTCTCTGAAGGCTTGATGCCTCCATGTACCAAGACCAACCTAGACTCCTCAGGCTTGACAGTACTGCAACCTTCCCTGTAAAACACAGCACAACCACAATGCACTCATCACCTGTATTTATATCAGCAAAATAAAAACACAGGGACAAGCACATGTATAAGGGACACGCAGAAAACTATCTCTACTCTTGGCACAAGAACTTGGCTGAGAAAGGAAGGCCTCTGCCCCACGAGCTCCTGCAAAGAGGGTTTCTGCAGAGGTACACACTGCACACACTGCTGTACGGGGGTGGAGGTTCCTCCCACAGACCCCGCTGGGCTGCGGTGCTTTCCCTGTGCACAGCAGTGTCCTCAGCCTGCTCTCCCTTCCCATCGTGGAGAACTGCTACAAGGTGCACCGATTACCAAGCGGTGCTTGTGAAAATGCCTGGGGGTCCTGATTCAGTGCAATGCTTAAGCAATCCCTGATCTTTAACGTTAAAGTCAACAGGGCTCGGGTACATACATAGGTAATTACACGAACTCATCACCGGGCTGAGCGAGCGTGTCCCAGCTCACAAAAGCAACGAAAGGACAACTTGCAGGAAGAACGAAAAGCCTTCAGGAAAGGATTAGTAGTGTCACAAGTTAAACATCTCCTCCCTGATGACATACAGGATCGGGTCAACTGTGCAGACAAGCGAGAACGCTGTAGTATAAAGTCAGAAATGGGAAAAGCCTGCTCAAACTGCTGCCTATAGTAGGTAACAAAGGCAAAATACTAAAGTACAATAAGCAATTGTTTAATAGCTCTACTCTATAGAAGAGGTAGAGATTTTTCGGTGTTTAACTGCACATCACTGCTGTTCCAGATCTTCTACTTGGATGTTTTAACTCACCTGGCAGATTTAAGTGTAAGAAATAAAAATAAACCTCTCTGTAATCAACCTCTGCAACTCTTGTTTTATGGTTCCAAAAACCATAACCTAGGAGGGCTATAACCTAATAGTGATATGCTGTCATTAACCGTCTACTGAATTACAACAAATAATGTGGAAGGACCTGAGCAGCAACTCCACCTCACTATTTTAAAAATAAATTGCTATCTATTTGGAGACAATATGAACACACTTCAGTTATATAGTACTAAGCAACCTAACACTAGTTATGACCAATCTTGGGCTTTTAGGAAAAAAGGTATTATTTAAAAAATCATCTAAATCCACAGTAAATATACAAGTTCCTCAGATGATTATGTCTTCTCATAAGTACAGGAAATATCAAGAATTTACAGTAGGACATTTTAGTTCCCCCGCTTACAGTGGGCAGAAAGTAGTTCAACACCTGCTGAAATAATTGCCAAGCAAGGAAAAGATAAAGATATAAAGCAAATTTATTGGCTGCCTAGCAGACTTTACATTCAATTCTCCCTTGTCACACTCTCATCAAGTGTGTGTACCTGCACAATTCTGGGTGTGAAGATTACGGTCAGAACCGTGTCAGATTCAACTGCCCCTGTGCCAGATTTGATCTGAGGGGTTCAGGCAGGCGGTGTGTGTAGAACATATAATTTTATATAGCACATGCCATGCCTCATTTACCTACTCCCATGTGCACAGTGGATTCACTGACTTCCTTTAATGTTCTGGAACATTCATAACCACCATTACCCGTGAATATATGCTAAAGAGTCTTTGCAGAAAGTGATTTCTTCATACAGCAATGCCTCGTTTCTACTCTGTTGCCAAGTTTCTGGCCTGGGGCTTTGGGATCATTTGGTTCCTTAGAGATACCATCAACACGGGATTCTCACTCTAGGGCAAGAATAAAGCATCTACCATGAGATGCTTAAAATTTGGAGATTTATTTTAGGCAGCTGCACCCCGCACACATGGAGGTGGAATATTCCTGTCTCCAACTTTCAGTTCTGGTGGGAGACATAAGGAAAACAGTTTTTGCAGTCACTACTGAAGGCAAAAAGAAGTAATCATATGGGTCAAACAAACAGAAACGTTCCATTTGCTATGAAAATCATTTGACTTGACTTGAGACGTTTCTTTGAGCAAAAACAAAATAAAACATTTCTGAAGCTGTATAACCTCCACCTTTCAAGTGCTGGCCCTTTTGAGATGAAATACATGATTTTTGAAACAAACACGGAAATATTTTCTACTTTCAAACATCAAAAGCCATTTCCATGTTGCTGAAGTGTTTTCTCCCCCAACATTTTCATCTAACTTGACTCAAATTTCATTCTGATCCTTGCTTACAAGCTGCCTTTTTTGACAAATTTATTACTTGTCATTTCCACCTAGTGGTTTCCACAGCAAGCTCGTTCCCAACAGGCTCTAAGGAAGAAAACCAGTCTCAAGCCTGTCTTCTGCATCAGGATTGAACTCATTTAAATTAAGGAATTTCTTAAACAGGAATTGTTGAAAACCAAATACATATTAAAAAAAAATAAAATTAAAAAAGCAAACATTTGAAACCTCTCTATGTCCTTAACTGTATGATGGCAGTTACATAATATTTTGGAGAGTGATACAGCTAAGCCTCCTATCCCTTTCTTCAGCACAGATGGTTAATTCCAAATCCTTCCCCGCGTTCCCGGGTTGCCCAGGCACAACAGGGACAAAGGAACTGCAGTCATTACCCCTCCATGGGTCCTGGAGCTGTACCCTCTGCTGTGTCTCGAACTGAGCCAGCTGAAAATTCACCTGAGGTGGGAAGGGGGCTGCTGACAGAACTACAAGGCTGGGAGTAAAGAGAAAGGGGGAGTAGTGTCTGTGTGAGCAGTGCTGTCCCCAAACCCGAGGCACAGGCTCCTCAAGGCCCCAGCTTTCCTTTCCTAGATGCCCTTTCTGCCCACAAGTCTGGGTTTGGCTCTAGCTCTGATCTCCCAAACACAAGAGAGACCAGATACTACAGATACTCCAGTGCCTTGCTGAATTTATAAATCTCTTCACTTCTCTGGGCCCTAAAGTTCCACTCAGGATCAGTTAAGGCACTTTCATAAATCTTACTTGGCATCTAGTTGCATCCTTAGGTGCCTAAACACATGTTTAAACAGGAATCTAAATCTCTTTGCAACTCAGTTCATCTACAAAATAGAGGGTGTAATTCTTTATCTTATGGGGGTTCAGTGACAATAAATTGATTAATATTGAAATTAACGTTCGTGTGCTGAAGTCAATGGAAAGAGAAACAAATCCTAATTCAGTGTGACACAGACTGCTTACAGGAGCCCCAGCATTTGTAAAGCCAGTGCTTTGCTATCAGGGACAAGATACATCTGCTTGCAAAGAAAGTTGCACAATTTTCACTCCATATATTTTGGCTCCAGCTAGAAGTAGCAGTCTGCCTCTTTTATGAGCCCTTCGGAAAAAATATCTCCGTACAGCCCTTAAATTACCTACTGTTGGGTTCAACGAATTTGGTGCAGAAAAACTTGGAACGTAAATTCAAGTGACAACTGAAGTTAAACACGGGCTGCAAGGAAGGGAAAGGCAGGGAGGACTTGGTGTTTGTTTGCACAAAAGAGAAACTGTTCAAGTGAGTGGGAAGAAATTTCTAACGCTAATGTCTTATAGCATGACCCCATGGCAGTTGAGATGTCTTTCACAAAGACCACATCACATGCTGTTGATTCCATGATTCACTATTTCCAATGGCTGGATACTACGCTAAGAAAGGAAATTATTTTGTGCAATTACCGTAATTTTTTTCTTTTGTTGCAAACAGAATATGTTGATTAAAAAACACGGAATCTTGATGTTGACTTAAAGCAAAACAGGTAATTAATAGTAACTTGGAAAGAAAAAGTAACAACATGGGCTAAAATAGCATCTACTTGAAGGGACAGGACACAAACTCCTATCTAATACTGAATAAATTTTATCCTTTCCCTCTATAAACACAACCCATGACTGGTGCTGGCTTTAAAGAGGGGTTCCATTAAACAGAAAGCAGCAAGGCTGCCATCGTGGAAGGCATGAAGATGAAGCAGACCCTGATTCACACGGAAGGAAGAACCTCTACCTCCCTTTTGGGTCTGCCAGACACTCGGAGCACATACTCAGGTTGACTGAGCCCAAGCTCTCCGTGGCACTGCTACAGCCTCTGCCTTCTAAGCTGGCAAGGGTGTCGATCACGCATCTGTTTTCATCACAAATTCCATCTGGATTTCAGAATTCTCAATTTAGATCTCATCAAAACTCACACACATCTGCAGAGAGCTTTGATTTCTAGACACCAAAGGCTTCCAGTGGGAAAAAAGCTGCTCTGAATAGTTTCCCACCCACTCTCATAGCAAGACTGATAACAGTGCATTTGTGCCAGTGCTTCTGGATAGAAGAGGTACAAAGACACACACATCTATATATCTGCTTCTGCTGGAGAAGCAATGCTCTCTTCTTTGCTTGGGTTTGGATGTCCTCGACTGAAAAACATCAGAGCAGCTTGAACTCATCAGAACACTGGCTGCCCTGAGCTCAGCAGCACAGGTTTTAATGAGGAAATGTCTATGCTGATAGCTTTTGTTTCTATTGTCTCTTTAACTGTTGGCTGGAGAAATTAGGTGCAGGAAAGAACATGGATGTCAGCTGGATATCAAACAACACCGGCCACTGGTCAATCAAGCAAACAGCAGGACTGAATGGAACGGATTTGACCCAGAGGTTGCCAATTTTTCAAAATATTTCTCGTGACCATTCCTTAAACAGATTAGATGACACATTCCTGGCCAAACACAAACCAGAAAACGGGATTGTTATCCTCCTATTTGTCCTCTTTTTGTGAAAAAGGGAGGGCAAACTTCCAAAACTTTCAACCTTCTCAAAAAGGCAGGGAGCTTTCTGCATTCCTGACCTTTCACTTGCAGAGGGAATGCTGATTTCTTGCTGAGCTACGGCTCTGATCATCCTTGCCAAAGCGAAGATGTACACGAGCTGGTTTATCCTCGTTTCCACTGGCTGCTGGAGCACACCAAAGAGGCTGTGTGCCCTACTGCCTTCAGCACCCAGCCAAGCAATGTGATACTTTTCAGAACCTTATATAGCACTTTGAGAGCTGTCTAGAGGAGCTCAAAACAGGATGACATAGAGGGTAGTGGTGCAGGGAAGTTGAGAAATGTCTTCTACTTTTGCTCTCAAGCAGATCAAATGGTCAGTTCCTAAGCGGGGCATGATCGACTCCCTAAATTTTTGGAGGCAAAAGTTAGCTGAAAGACTAGAATAACACAGAGTAGGAGGGGAAAGTGGATGTGATCACCCACAGACAAAAAAAGAAGGTTTATTCAAGCATTGCAGTATGACAATCATGCAATGCAAATGCCCCAGAAGGGAAAATGTGCAGTCAGTACTGGAGACCCGCGGGTTCAGCATTCCCAAGGCAGGGCAGATAACTGCAGCATTTCGGGAGGGGCCTTTGGCCGTGTCATTTCTCCCAGTGACACCAACAGGAAACACTTGTGCTGAACAGCTACTTCTAAATAACCCAGTTACTGCTTGAATATCAAAGCTTGTGCCTACAGATCCTCAACAATGCCAGGGTCCCTTCCCACACGGTGCTGTTTCACCCAGCAAAAGGAAAAGGTGAGACAGCACAAAGTCAGGAGGTCTGCGGTGCCCACTTGTCTGTCCTGCTATAGTGCCTAAAACATGTCACAATCCTACGACACTGCTTGTGAATGAACAAAAAGGGATCAGAGTTCCATTTTCCAATCACTGCAGCACAGATCCGGGGTGCTCCCTATCAATATCAGCACAGACAGACTGCATCTTCAGGCCCGAGGAGAAGAGAATTTGGCCCAAGATGTTAAAGGGTTATTTTAAGGAATGCTTTTCTCTCTCTCTTGCTCTCCATTTGTTTGTTTTGGAATTGATACCAGGAAAAAAAAAATGTAACTAGGAAACAGAATACATAACCGCCTGAGGTGATGTACAAGAAGTTTCTTCGCATTCTCTGACTTTTTCCTGGTTAAAACCAGTTTGCCTGGGGATGGGCCAGCTCGGTTTCGGCTTCTCCTGCTTTCCCAGCATTCCACAGAATAGCATGACCTTCATTAACTCCACAGAGCAACTGGATCCAGCTAACAAAATCCAACACATGTAGGCACTTGTCCCCCTCGTCCTCAAGGGTGGAGTAACAAGGATACAGTTGTTCCAAAACTGGCCTTGCCATTTCCAATCCTTATCCTGACACAACAGATGTTATCAGGACTGCTCACTGCTGGTCAAAGGCTGCAGCAGCTTCCCTGCACCCTTTCTGCTCCCTGGATTAACAACCAGTTGCTGTCTCAAGGAACTGTGGATATCATGTGTGAGCTTCGCAAAAAATAGTTTACAAGGAATGACAAATAATTAGTAGTCAGGGCTCTATACTTGTTTTGGCTGTGTGTCAGGGCATGTATTACTGAGAATATGGATTTGTCCCAATTTCCAAAAACCCCCCAAAACAACCAAACAAAGCAACAACAGAAAACTCAGAATTGTAGCAATCTGGACATGGTTTGATGGATTAGGGGGTGTGGGGAAAGGAAAGATCTATTCAGTCTACATATCTGGAGATGCAACAGAGATAATGGGGAATGCACTAAATATAACAGACTGGCCTCATTATTTATTCAAACTTTTCATGTTTTCAGCAGAAATTCAACTTAAATAAATGCAGTACCTATGGGTAGCACAGCAGAACACTATTATGGGCTAAAATAAAGCAAGCTCTCTACCATTCACACACTGAACCAGCACTCACAAACCCAGACCTGGCAGTGGCAGGTCTTAACTACAGCTCCATCCTGCTACCTTCAGTTTTTCTGTACTGACAGGTTACTGATCAAGAGAAGCTTCAGATCTATTAGCGCCAAAAGTGGACTCTATACCTCATCTAGGGCAGAGAACTGCAGTACATAGTGGGACTGCATCATTTCATTCATGTTTGTCGGGCTGTACTATCACTTGTGACAACCTCACAAACTCTGAACTGGATGTTAATCCACAAAGGCTCCTTCAGTGAAACCTGCCCTTTGCAAAGCAGCTGGGCTGTTGAGCTACAGATCTCGAGGCAGATGCTGAAGCCTCGAAGCCTAAAGGCACTGTGAATCAATTCAGCTTTAGAGGAGTATCTGCTTTCAGTGAGACAGAACCAGAGGCAGCTGGATGTGATGCCACCTGGTCACTTCCTCGAGGGGATGAAAACTGGCACAACTCCTGCTCAGGAAGGTGTTCTTCCATGTATGAACACGGAAGACCCTTGACATATTTCTGACCATGGTGTAAGTCTAAGCACTTGCCAGCCTCCCTATTCCTTAAAACTCCCAGAAAACTCCATAAATCCCACAGACTAGGTAAGCAGAACGAAGACGGGCAGTGGGAGATAGAGGAGGAATACAGCCGAGTGAAGTGTTGCAAAAGCAGTGTTAGTGTTCCAGTGGGATTGGTTAGTTTAGTCTGTCATATCAGCAAAGGAAGCAGTAGAAAGTGAAAGTGTTTCATATTTATAAAGTTCCACAAATACTTCCCAGGACTTTGCTCCTCAGTAAGGATTCCAGGTACCACAGTAATACCAGAAGGAATAAAAAGCATTATCAAGCTTGTACAGCAGTTCCTGTATCTCTTATTTGAGCAGAGAAGTCTGTAATTTTTATTCCCAGTTTAATCTCGGACATAATAATCTGGTGGTGTGTGAATTTAACCAAACTCCTTGCTCTAGAGCACACGAGTTCCATTAGCAGACAGCACTCTGGATGCTGCTACAAAGATCATCACTGTTATGAGCATATAGTATATCAAAACAACCACTGCATTTAAAGTAACCAACATGAGAGGTGTCCTTGCCATACTCAAATTCCAGAATGGCTTTGTGCATTCTGTGCATTCCCATCTGTCTTGGTCCTTCCCCATGGTGAGTTTAACCAGCACCTCACCATCTACTGCTGCGAGGGAAAATTTATGCCACCTAGTTTTACAGATCTAACAGCTATTTATCTAAGTCCCTGCTAGCACTGTCTAGGTTTCCTGTGAAGTCAATCCAAATAAATAACTATCTCCAGAGGGCAAATAATTTCATCCCACCTGTTCTGTGAGATGGTGTTTTCTGGAGAAGCCTACAGAACAAGATGAAACAACTAGTTTGGACTAGACATCTCGCCTCTGCAAGGCTGAAGTCCCTCACAATGAACTCCATGTGGACAGCACTATTCAGTGCAGAACTTCATAGATCTCTTATGGAAGCCATTTCAGCTGAAACCATTTATTACTAAGAGAACAGTCCTAAATCATCCACAGAGTAAGTCGTCCTCACTAGATATCAAGCAAAGCTGGACCATATTGCTATTCCTTCCCAGCTCAGACTATCACCACCTCCACTCTATTTTCTCACCCGTTTTTGTCCCTTCAAAAATCCTAAAAGCACACGGCTTATCCATGCCTTCATTTCCATGTTTTAGACGTGATGTTCAAGTCAAGTTCTTAGAATATTATAGGTTCTGTCTGGATATGAGAAAGTTTTAGTCAGAGTATTTTATGTTACTGGAATTTCTTATACTAAATTCCCTCTTACAGATTAATTTAAGGCAGAAAAAATCCTGCACTTATCTTAATTACTTTATTGATTCTTGGAAAAAGAAATACAAACTCAGACTGGAAAGAAGGAAAGATAACATATACTGGTCTTCCACAGTCAAAATCCTTCCATTGATGCTGGTTTTAATAATTCCCAAGATTTACTCTTCTGCCCTTCGGTGATAAATACCAGACCCTTTTCATTCCCCTATTCCCACGTGGGAAACAACTACAGAGAAACAGCAGGAGGGAAAAAAACATGGAGACACACACTGACCTATGGAAGCTTTCATATACTCCAAATTTACAATGGGGTTACAAGCATTCACCCAAAGCATCCCATGGTGAGACAGACCCTACTGCTGAGACCTTGTGAAATAACAAAGGAAAGCTACCAATAATGAAGGGGGTGGGATGGTTTGAGAAGTCCAGCAGGATCAGGGGCATTAAGATCAGAAGAGATTGTAACAACCTCCTGGTCTGACCTCTCTACCCACAGAGCTTCTCCTATCAATGCCTGCACAAAAGCCACAGGTTGTTGGCTGTTCCCTTTCCCTAAACCACTGACACTCTCTCCACAGGCAGGTAGTTTAAAGGTTTCTGATCAACCTCTTTCATTCCCTTGTAAACAACAGGCACGTTACACACAACAGCTCTTCTAGGGACAGTCCTGAACCCTCATGGTGTGACCAGTGTCATTAACTCAGGGTTAATTACAGGCATATTGTCATCTGCTCTGAAAAGATCAGGACATGTGGCTGCACTTGGCCATCCATTATTTCAAGTTTTCCTTTTGGCCAAGCTTCCAGCCAGGATGCTGAGTAAGGCCAGGTTTAATCCCAGGTTATGAGTGTGCATGAGAGCACAATGCTGGAAAAGAGTGGATTAAGAGAAGCTGGAATTCCTCCTCACTCCACAAGTATTGCTAGGGCAGAAGTCCTGCAGGCTGACTCACAGTTCCCCACCCTCCCTGAAAGAAGCAATCTCGTCAAAGAGACCTATAAACTGAAAGAGAAAAGAAACCCTAAAGGCAAAAAAAAAGAAAGAGACGGAAAAAAGATCTTAAAGAAACACGTTTGGATATTTTCTAGGCCTTTTTAAAAAAAAAAAAAGTAATAGCAAAAAGCCACTCCTTTGAGTTTAAAAAGTTCTTATTAAGTAATTTTTATCAAAGCTAGCTAGTGCTTGAGAGCGCTATACTGGCTACGTTGTAAATCAAATCAGCAAACTTGAAAATTAGAAAAATGAAAAAACCCTCTCGCAGAAAACACTTTGTTTCGCTTTTTCAACTCTGGCTTTTCACAGCTCCATTTTTGAAGCCCAGCCCAGGCCAACCCAAAGAAGTGGTAGCAAGGACATGGGAACAAGCAGGTAAGGGATGAGGGTCCTGTCCTCTCCCTGTTCCCAGGAATGGAACACCAATGTGAGCCTGGGGCCTGATCTGAGAGATGGAAAGAATAATCACTTGTTACAGTGGAACTGCAAAGGATCAACAGGTTTTCTGTGATGTTTAAGGGAATAATAAAATAAAAATAAGACTTTGACTTTTATTAAGACCGGCTGTGCTCAGGTTAGAGGTTATTCTAATAGGCATTATCACCAACTGGTTTGAGTTCTTTGGTTGCTGCCTGAGCAGAGCTGGAGAACAGATTTGTACTCCCTGCAATAAATTACTGACTCCTATGACTCCCAGGAAGGGCCAAGGTGTGGTCCTTCCTTCTCCTGGCAGGTGAGAGGGTATTTGTTTGCCAGCCTTTCCCCCCAACTGGAGGAAAGGTGCTCGTAAAGTAAACCCGCAGGAGAAAAGCCAAAAGCAAGAGCCAGAATTCCCCTAAGTGACTTTTTGTTGTTCAATGGACATGGCACATTTTGACCTCCAAAGAGCATGTCAGAGCACAAAGGCATCCCACCCAGAGAACTGGGGGCTACGTGGGTCCCTATTAAAACACACGCAGACAGCCGACCTTTGCTAGGTCTCCTTCGGAGCCACAGGTAAATGGGATCAGGAATGCAGAAAGCACAGCTCACACACACACTGGGGGGTGTGCCACACCACTGTTAAGAGCCACTACAGGACACTCATGTCCCATATTCAGGTGAGATTTAATTAACTCTCCACCCAACACCGACCCTGGAGGCAGGCAGGGAAACATCCTTTGCCCCTTTGTTGCCGAGGGAAGTAAAATGAAACAGAAAGGTGCAGTAATTTGCTTAAGTCTGTCCCATGAACCAGAACCATATTTTACCACCTCCTGCCTCCCAAACCAGTTGTGACTCCTGCAGACACCATCACCTCTCAGGTCTGCTCCAGGTGGGCACAGAACACACATGTACTTCATGCCAGAGGAGGGACAAGTCATAGAAAAAAGTAACTCAAGGATGCAAAGGTTTGGTGCAATTTATAACTAGCACCCTGGCAGCAGTGGAGGTTGACAATACTTGAAAGCAAGCAGGTAAAAGCACAAAATTAGGACTGAAGCTAAGGTACTGTGCTAAGCACAACCTGACTGCAATCAGCAACTCCTTTCACACTTCTGCAGTGCCCTCAGAAGCCTGCAGACACAAGGCAATTCAAATTTCATTCAGGAATCCCTGGTATCATACCCAGTTCACATATCAGAACACTTTCTACACATTTTTCCTCCTTGTGCAACAAAAGATTAGTTATAAGTTCCATGAAAAAAAGTCAACTTTATCAATGGTATCATTCCTTAGGGCACTGCTAGTACAAAACCCCAAGGGATGTAAAATTAAATGCCTGGTGTCCTTAAATCTTGTGAAGTGCATTTTCTAGGGGTTTGGCTGCTGAAACCTTCAATGACATCAGGCTGTTCAGAGTTATCATTTGTACGTGTTTTCATTGTTCTGACCTCCTATTTTAAAATACATCTGCTAATTCCTCCTAGTTAGAAATAGGAAATTTTAATAAACCTGACAGCTCTATCTCGTATCATTATAAAGGAATGTCCTTTGCTAACTGCTGATTGTAAAAAGTTGGACTTGAAAATAAATTGTAGGCTCTGGAAACAGAAAGATACCATGCCTAGACTTACAGCAGTTAGCACAAAAATTTCCAGGTGAAACCCCCTATGGGCAGAGGCTCTGAAAAAGAGCACACTTAACTTAAGAGCCCTGAAGTTACAGGCTAATTTCAGTACTTGGTGAATCTTAAAATAAAGCCTCCATGTAAGCCTTTTTAGGGTTGTGGCCCTCATTTGTTTCTAACTGAAGAAATGAAAACTATCATTATACAGCTCTGGAAAAGGCTTATTCCCAAATGGATCCTACTTACAGGCCCAAATTCTACCCTCTCATGTTTACATGCAACTTCCATAAAACACAATTAAATACCATCCCCTGAAGATCATGGGATTGTGCCCACGGGCTCCAGGCATGCTCAGCTTGGCCAGAGCAACTGCAGCAGTTCCTCTGAGCAGCATCTGGTGCTCCCTTGCTCCCAAGGGCTGGGAGGATCCATACCCAAAAACCTGGCCTGTGGGGGTGCAGGGCTGGCCCTCCCTGCCCATACACACCAGCTAATTTAGAGCCAGCCCAGAAGCTGCATTCACACCTCTGAAAACACTGTAAATGCACTGAGGGGAGGAGAACAACCCCAGATTCTTTTGAAAAACTAGCCCTTAAAGTCTAATTTCAATGAAAAAACTTTTTCACCTATGGCAGGCCTGGCAAATTTACAGTTACAGAAAAATGAGTTTCCACACACATAAGAAAGGTGCTGCACTTCATCTCATTTAAAAGCTAAAGCTTTGAAGATCACTGGCATTCTCCCTGCTTCTGGAACAATGGAGTGCAGCATTTCTTGATGAAAATAATTTCCAGTTTCTTTGGATAAAAATACCATTTTTTTTTAAGTGCTCCTAGTGAGTAAATCTGCCTGGCAGCCCCCTCCCTCTCCATGCTGTTGCTGACTTCTGATTCCGTGGGGAAGATGGGATGGCTGTTAACCTCTGTATCGTCGGGTCAGCACCACAACATGCTCCTCCAGCAATCCTACACCTCCTGTCAGAGCATTCCTCTACCTCCGCTTGTTTTTCCAAGTTTAATTAAAATCCACTGCAATTTTTTTCCCATCTGCTGAACGGCTCAGCCTTGTTTCTGCTTCTGGAAAGCAGCAGGAACAGAGGGGTTAACACACTGTATTCAGAACAAAAACCACAGCGCTGAGGCAGATCTGCACTCATCCAATCCATTCCCTGACAAAACTTGTTGCTAGTCCTGTCTGCACCATCCCAGATCTCCCAGGTTTCACTGGCCTATAGCCAAAAGTGTCGTTTTACTCTCATAATGAAGGGGGCCAGAAGGATTTATCTTTCCCAACCTCTCCCTACATTATGTCCATCCCTGCAGAGCAATCTTCTTGTTTTTCCACATTTTCTTGCAGTCAGAAACCCTCCCAAGGGCATATCCCCAAGGATCTGCTGAGATGGAAGGCTTCTCAGCTTACAGCTTCTGCCTACAGTGCTGTATTTAGCCCATTAAAAATCCCAATAAGGTTACACATAAAAGCTCCTTCAAAGTTTTGGCCCTGACACTTTACTCCTCACCTTCTAAATCAAGTTATGCCCTATTTGAAAATCTTCAGAAATTGTTTGGAGGAGTGAATGACCTATTCTGAGGCTTTAAAATCAGATCAAAAGTATAAAGTTGCTTCCTCCCAAGCCACTGTATTACTAAACAAGGAAACGGTCACACAATAAAATTTCCACAAGAAGAATGGAGTCTGTAAACTGAAGCTGTCACAGGTGAAGTAGTAAAAGAAAAAAAGAAAAGGAAAAAGGGAAAAGCAGAGGCTGATGCTGCAGTATTTCTCAAGATCCTAGGAGCTAATTCAACAATACACGAAATATAGTTTCCATCTTTCAACTTGCATCAGGAACTGCCCCCCCCAAAACAACCACCCCTCCAAAAATCAAAACCTCCAAGGTCAAACATTTTCCCTGTTTCAGTGCAGGCTGAGACACTCAGGCTAAGGGGCAGATGAGTAGTCCTGCTACTCTGCTGGAGTCAGGGCATTACAAAGTCTGCTCACTGGATCCCTCCTTTCCCTTTCCAGTCTCTTTTCTTCCCTCAACATATCACAACTGAGTTAGTCCCAGTATTCCCACTGACTCGTGAAAGCCCTCACAAAGCACTGAAAGCACACCTGGAAAGCGACCAAAAAAATTCCAGCTCTGTATAATGGTATGTTAAGTTTCTCTGAAAGGATTTATTTTCCTGGGCCTAGAAGACTAATCCAAGATTAAATTGCTCTCCTCCTGGCCCATGGAGCAAACTCAACAGTAAAAGATCTTCAGCTGGAACCTAACAAATAATTCCATTGATGAGGCACAAAAACCTGTTCTTCTAATGTGGTCGTTATGACACCACTGGCTCAGTCACTACTGCAGTTGGAGTAGAAACCTCCCTTATTTTTAGGCAAAGTAAGCAAATACAAGTCTGAAAGCAGAGGGAAGGATCCTGAAGCCAGTAAGCACTATTTTTACACACTAATTCCCAATAAAACCACTCTTAAGGAAGGAATGAACTTCAGCAGCACATCCATTGTTCCCCATTGCCATGGTCTACTGAAGGGAATCTCAGCTAGATCAAGCCTGCCTTGAGTTTTACTTTGTGTTTTGATTCCAGCTTTGATAAGGTCACACCTTAGAAGAGCCATGCACAGTGTAACAGATGGGAATAAAGCTTTCAGCTACTCCCAGACTCCGCTAATAGCATTTCCAAGGGAAGAAAAATCCAATTTTTTTTTTATATCTATATAAATAGGTACGGGTTTTCAAGTTACTTTGGCTCCCACCTCATCCCACCAACCCACACAGCGATGATTCTGCTGCAGTGGAGGCTGAGGCAGCTGAGAGTGCTGGGGCAAATACCCACTCAGGCACGAGGGGCACCTGCAAGTGCCTCCCCCAGCACCACAACCCTGCCCAGCCACAGTCCTGGGGGAAGTAACCCTGGCCACGAGCTCTGAAACCACCCAGATCCCCAAACCCAATCTACCCTTGCAATGTCAAAGACTAGTTTATGCTCAGTTCTTCCACCCTGAGCAAGTAAACCAACCTATACTGTCCTCCGCTCCTGGCACCGATTTCACACTCTGAATTCACCTCTCTGAAGGCTCAGACCTTTCCTTCAGTCCCCTCCCTGCTGCCAGCTTGGGATCCAATCCATCTTGGGTGGCACTGGTAAGACAACAACGATGTCAACTACAGGATATACTACAGAATTCAAAAAAATAAAATATAAAGAAAACATAAAAGAGTGAGGTAAGGGTGACCTAATTTCCTAGACTGGCTCTCTGCTAACCACAACTTTAAGGTTTCAGAGACTTTGGCTCACTATCAGCTTGCTCTAAAAATGCCTTCTCTGCAAACCAGAAATAAGCATATTACGTTGTTTTCAGATAATACCATCCAAAAAAAAAAAAAAAAAAATTGCATCCCCACGAGTAACAAGCCAAAAAACTTTTTTATTCATATTGAACTTCTTTTCAAAAAAACAGGAGCTTAAACTCTAATCCATCACAAGAACAACGCTGTCACAAAAATGACCCCGTACCAAAATTTCTAAAACTCAACCCTTAATTTTCAGTAAATTATGTGATAAAAGCCTTCAGTTTAGTATCTCCTGACCAGATGCAAAGCGATAAGAGGCAACATTATTGGCCATGATGCTGAAAATGAGCTGCAGTGAGAAAGTTTTGGAAACTGCATGCCACAAGAATGAAACGCTTGGAAAATGTGGAAAGCAATGTGCTTAAGACTGCGGCGGCTGGACCGAGGCACAAGAGGTCATGCTTAGCAAAGCCTCTGGAATTCCCAGGGATTGTACTGCAGTAACATGAAGGAATTTCGGGGGATGTTGTCTACTCAGAGCACTAAAAAGCATTTCACAAGATTCTGCACCAGACAGCAACAGCTAAGGTGAAGAGTTTTGGAAGAAGATCTAAGTAGGAGCCTATACAGTAAATAGAGATAAGGGCAGAAGCCAAAGAGTATCAAAAGTGAAAATATTTCAGGTTGGAATGAAATCAAAAGATCACTCCAGAGGTCAGTTTAAACCTCTTCTAAAAAATACAGAGGTACTTATTCATTTATAAACAGGCTCTTCTTGCCTCTTTACGTTTGACAGAAGCACAGTAAGTCCAAAACGTGGTCGAGGTTCACTCTCCCATGTTTCAGTGTAGTACATTTGCACATGATTTTACAGTTGCTAAAGAGCAAAGTAACAAAACTGAATTGAAAGAGGACTAGACCAAGTGAAGGAACAGAGCCATCACACATCAGGTGGTGTTTGATAGATGTGAGCCTGAAATAGCTGCATCAGAACACAGCCATGTGTGCCTAAACTGCTCATACTTGGGGGTGAGTACACACAAGTACTCAAAACCACAACTCAGCACATCAGACAAAGGGAAAAAACCAGGAGGCTGAATTTACATGGGTCACAAAAACATGTGCTCTGGAATCTAAAACAGTTATAGCAAAGCTGTGGAGGAGAGGGGGACAAAAGTCTAGCTGAGCTCAAGACAGAGCTTAAGGGAGCTGAGACACAGTTGCCTTCTCCACAGCTAAAAGTCAGCGAGGCTCCTTCATTCTTAACCCATTTGGTTCGCAGAAGCATGGCTGAGAAATGCCAGTACCTTACATGGGAACCAGTAAAAAAGCAAAGTACATGGTCATCCTTCTGGAAAGCTTCCCTCAACAGGGCTCTTAAGTGCACACTCAAGTCTGATACCAGCCAAATGGGATTGATAGTGTCTTCAGACCCCTGGGGAACAGGGAGAGGATTACTCAAGGGTAAACCAGCATAAAAATGTTCATAGAGTTGGAAGGGACCTTAAAGGCCATTTGGTTCCAACCCCCTGACATGGGCACGGAAACTTTCCACTATCCCAGGTTGCTCCAAGCCCCATCCAATCCGGCTTTGAACACTTCCAGGGATGGGGCAGCCACAGCTTTGCTGGGCAACCTGTGCCAGGGCCTCACCACCCTCATAGGGAAGAATTTCTTCCCAATATCCAATCTAACCTTGTCCTCTGTGAGTTGGAAGCCATTCCCCTTATGCTGCTACTCCAGGCCCTTGTAAGCAGTCCCTCTCATCTTCTTGTAGGCTGCCTCCAGGTATTGGAAGGCCACATACAATTAGGTCACCCTGAAACCTTCTCTTTTCGAGGCTGAGCAATCCCAATTCTCTCAGCATTTCCCATAGGAGAGGTGCTCCATCCTTCTAATCATCTTGGTGGCCTCCTCTGGACTCTCTCCAAGTCCATGTCCTTCCTGTGCTGGGACCTCAGAACTGGAGGCAGCTCTGCATGTGGGGTCTCACCTGAGTGAAGCAGAGGGACAGAATCTCCCCTTTACCTGCTGCTCATGCTGTTTTTAGTGTGTTACCAAAATCAGACCCAAGACATTTGCTAAATACCCATATTGATTAACTTCTATAAATCCCAGTTCACTGTCTAAAGGATGTATTAATACTATCCCAAAAACACTCTAATGAAAAGCAATCAGGGAAATGCCAAATACTAAACCCCACACATTATCAAGAGCTGCTGTAGGAGGCAGGTTGATTCCCAGCAGAAGAGACCATTCTGAGGAGACCTCCTTGAATTTTTTTATCACTACAGGAGGGACAGACATCGCTCGCACACCAACTGTTTCACAGTGCTAAAAGGTCCAGAAACAAAACAGCAGTGTAAAAAGAACAGAAGTACACAGCTTTGTTTCAATGCCTGATTAACCCAAGTGAATGTAACTTGGAGAATAAACCTGAAGTTTTTAACCCAGCTTAGAGCAGACTTACTAAACCGCAGTCCTGGATGAACTCACCTAAGCTCCTGGATGTACTGGTTTGTGTTGGACCAGTGTCTGCTGAAAAGCCAGCCAACAGCAAAAAAATCCAGCCCCAGGAACTCAGAAGGAATAAAAAGCAGTGAGCATAGGCTACCTGATACTTTTTTCAGGAAAGAAAAGCGAAAAGCAAAATTGTTCCAAACTGCTTTTCGCCAGAGTGTCCTCAATTTTGCTAGTTCCACCAAGCAGACAAAAACATCAACTCTGCCCATTTGAAGAACCTCAAATGCTGCAGATCACTGACAGGGTTTAAGAAAACAAGGAAATTTACCATTCTTATCACACAGCATGTCCTACATCCAGCTCAATATTAGGAAAGCCTCTGGCCCCTCAAAGTACCCATACCTAAACGGCAATTGTGAGCTCCCCTAACACGTCACAGGCATTTCCCAAGTGATTATTCAGCAGAACTACCAAGAGAACAGAGACAGACACTACTATACTTCCTGGCTTTTAAATACATCTTTCTCAACTCAGCTGTTTTACTTTTCTCCAGCTTTGCAGGCTGTGGGCATAGAAAAATCCTGGACTCACCAGTGCTTCCTAATGTTGCTAATGAGATATTTAAAGGATGCTGCACTACACTGAGGTGTGTTTGCACATATGGATGCCAGGTACCATTTTTCAGCTTGCCTCCAGGAAACAAAATCCTTTATAAAAAAAAGAGATGCGTGATGTTCACTCTTCCATTTCAATGAAATGGGTAAAAAGTCAGAGTTTTCACCCAAACTGTGCTTTTCCTTCCTCTTACCAAGCAGCCCTTGCAGTGATATGACCCAGCAGTGGAAACAGGTGTAGGCACGGAAACAAATTTGCAAGAAAGGATCCCCATTTGTCACACTGTCCACGAGATAATGAATTATCACATTCCAGAACCTACCTCGGGGTGAGCACATACTAATCTGTGGTGTATCTCACCCCCCAGGAACCCACCAAACCCCACATTATATTCAATGCATGTACAAGTCCCTATTGTTCAGGTTTGACAGACAAGACATCCTGGTAAGGGTGGTTAGAATGGCCTGAACAGCACTATACATAGCTGCTGCTACAGAAATCTCTCTGCAAGAAAAGCCAAGCTTTCCTAGGAGATATATACCAAAAGAGGTAGTCACTTGTAGTAGCTTCTTCCAGCACATACTTTAGACATGATCAAAGCTGAGAGCATTGACAAATTCCTACTTTTAGCATTTTAAGAATTCAGTAAGTTTTGAATGTGCATCCAAGAAAACTTTTGACACTTAAAGCTATGTTTTCAAAGCAGCTCATGGGAGGTACATGCACAAATCACATTATTTGTTAGAAGGATTAGTGAACAGTGCTTTGAAAATACATCCCATACTGGTTTGGCATTAACATGAACATTTATAAAGATCATAAAGACACTAAGTTATTTTTTGTGAAGAAACACTGGCCTAGTAAGTAGTATCCAAAATTTCCAATCAGCCAGATCTGATTAATCCCATCTCATTTCCTACCTGGATAGCATGCCTTTTTTGTCTGAGAGAAGTGGCATTACACCATCCTATTTCACAGTGAAGAAAAGGTAGATTGCAAAATTGAATTTTGTTCATTGGAGTGAATTAGAGATTTCAACCATATTACAGAGGAATGGCATTTGTTTTCTTCTTATGTTAAATATATAGGAAAGGAAACAAAACTATTATTTATTATGGAGTTTTATATTAAATAAAAATGACCATACATTTAAAAAACCCAAACCCAATACTTAGTAAACTAGAATATCAGATGCCATAAATCAGCCCTTATTAGATTATTTTCTTACAGCATTTTGCACCAAATGAAAATTTGACACAGCTGAGGATTTCCATTCTGTACAAACACCTTCCATAAAAATCAAAGCAAATTTGCTAGAATATTTACACAAAACTTGCAGTCGGTTTTATAAAAAAGTTGTACATGATTCAGCCAAAATTCTCACAGCCACAAGAATTTCAGTTAGCCAGAGAAGAGTTAAATCTCCAGTGGTCCTTGTGCTCATGTCTGAGCCTTGACTTCTGCTGCTACTCCTTCATCTGGGACANTATTACAGAGGAATGGCATTTGTTTTCTTCTTATGTTAAATATATAGGAAAGGAAACAAAACTATTATTTATTATGGAGTTTTATATTAAATAAAAATGACCATACATTTAAAAAACCCAAACCCAATACTTAGTAAACTAGAATCAGATGCCCTAAATCAGCCCTTATTAGATTATTTTCTTACAGCATTTTGCACCGAATGAAAATTTGACCCAACTGAGGATTTTCATTCTGTACAAACACCTTCCATAAAAATCGAAGCAAATTTGCTAGAATATTTGCACAAAACTTGCAGTAGGTTTTACAAAAAAGTTGCATATGATTCAGCCAAAATTCTCATAGCCACAAGAATTTCAGTTAGCCAGAGAAGAGTTAAATCTCCAGTGGTCCTTGTGCTCATGTCTGAGCCTTGACTTCTGCTGCTACTCCTTCATCTGGGACATAAACATCTGAAGACTCTTGGTTTTGCACTGCCTTGCAGCACAGCAAATGAAAAAGAAACAGACTGTTAGTCCTCACTAACTCCAATCTCCCTCAGCTCTATAGTAAAGTAGATAACATCTCATCCAATTAAAAGGAATTCATAACCATGGCTCCATGTATCCCAGCACTTCCTGCAGGCAACTGCTTCCTTGCTACCGATTTAGACAGGTCTTCCAAGGAAAACCTTGGCTTTCCTACTGAAGCTCATGTCAATCAACAGGGCAGCAAACTCATGCTAGACTTGCACAAAGCTGTGAAAAGAACACAGAAAAGATGTTTCTGCTGCTGCACAACTGCACTGTGGCCCATGGAAAGTGAGAGCTTCTGTATGCGCACAGCTATTGGAGACCTTGGCTTGGACTTCAGAGCAGAGAGGGACTGCCACCAGCCTTGGAGCCAGGATTTGAGAAGAGGAGGAAGGCGTTGCTTAAGGCTCAGACAGGCACACAGTGGGTGACCCCTAGGAAGTGAAAAGGTGCCTCGTCGCCCTACGTGACTCTCAGCCCTCTGCCATCAGGCCATCGGGCCACACGATCCCATCCAGAAATGTGTCACACTCCTGCCCACATTCTGGCAGAAGCAAAAGGGTAACTTAGCTCCATTCCTTGTCTGCTGCTTCTCGTGACAATTTTGTACATTTAAATAGCCCTGCCTGGTATTTACCCCTTCCTGTACTTCTCAATGGGCTCTCTCTCACGCCCTTTTGAAAGGTTTAATTTACCAGACAGACCAGACATAGCAAAATTCCTCTTGATTTCTTGACAGAGGGGAAAGACTCCTAAGCCAGTTTGACAAGGGAAGACGTGTGGTCACTGAAGCACAGACCTCTGTGTGGGCTAAGCTGCCCTGGTTCTCAGGCTGCTAAAACAGCGGCGACATTTCCCTTCTCCGCTGGAAACACTTCACCTGCAAGATCACATCACGGCACAAGCCTTTTTCCTAATTTCATCATGCTATTGCCCCAGACCTATCTTGTGTCACCTCAAACCAGCTTTTTCCTCCTCTGTCATCTTCAGGCACGCAGGTTACAACAGAAATTCTTGTGAGTCCCCGTGCGTCCGGCCTTGCACCGCACGCATCGCGGTTCGTCTCGTTTTCATTCCTCCAGCCCAAGGGTGTCAACTCTTTCAGTACCATTTTCTGATGGTTTTCCACATTGATATTGCCTTTTGATTTGACTGGGAAGAGCCATCACTACACCTCTTCATGTCTAATGGCAATTCCTTAACAAATATTTGAAACAAATCCATTCAGAGACTGAAGGAGCTTGCTGCCTTCTCGTAGCCTGATAATTCCCATCTATTATAGTCTGCCACGAGCTTCCATTTAGACATTTTCCCATGCACTTGATAATACCTGTATCAATTTCTATCTTCGTAGTTTAACTAACAACTTGCTCAGTAAATCACACCAGCTGCTGTACCAAAATACAGATAGATTTGGTATACTCTGTTCCTTGTTTCCAAGACAAATATATTTTATTAAAGAGAAAGACACGGTGAATCAATTCATAATCAAGTAAATTAATCATCCTTTAAAGCTAGGACTTAATAAAGCAACAAGGGAACTTCAGCTTCAACACTGTAGCTAATTTTGTCTTGTATTTGGACTTCTCAGCTGTGTTCTAAACAAAAACTATTAGCCACAGAGACCAGTGATTTTGCAAATAAATGGAAGCTGTATAGTAGATTAGGTACTTTTTATTACCTCAGGGGATATACTATGCACTTATTTAAAAAGCTTAACATTAATTTATTCACACATTTGTTTTACATGCTAATATATTAAAGATAATTAATGGCTTCATTTCCTAAATGACTTTTAAATTCATTATTTATATCAACTTTATCATGAATGCAAATTGGAATTGGCCTCAACCTCTCAAACCAGTTTTTATTCACCAGCTTGCAGGGGAGAACAAACCTTCCTGCTTTTCCACCTACTAGCTGTCTTCCCCTCCTTGACTGAACTCTGAATAAACTGAAGAGAATATGCCTGTAACAACAGAAAAGCAACAACTACAGTAATAAAACACTTTCAGCAACATGCTCTGCTTTTAGGTGCTGATTTTGTGACATCCCCAATTTTAGCAGCTAGACGTTCTTTAACATTTCAGCAGCAAATATTTAAGCAGCACTTTTGATGTTATTTAAGTGATTTTTTTCTGTTACAGTTGATTTATGTTTTAAAGCAGACCCTCTCAATCTCAAATTTGAGCAGGGTTTTAAAAAGTTATTGAACTGAACCTGAAAATCCAATTGACATTTTAAAACTTCCTTTTTAAACTAATGGATATTTACGTACTCTGGTGTTCAGCTTGCTCAGCCTGCCTTTGGATAACTTTGGTTGCACAGCTTCCTGGAGGCATCTTAAGGCATTTGCCCCCTCATCCTCTCTCTTTTCTTTCCTCAATTCTCTGTACTATTGAGGTCACACTAATCCAGCTATAGTTGCTCACATGACTTTTGTCCTGAGATATGCCGGTGACTCCTGTGCCATCCCTGTGAGCAGTATTTATTAAATTATGCCTCTGTAGACGCTGATTTATTTAAAAAAACCCCAGCCTTGTGCAAAATAAGTGCTAGCTAAGAGGAAGTACACAGAGTTTAATAGACAGGGATGGGCATGTTTTGCTAACTAGCTAATCAGACTCAGAAAAGCATAAACCCATTTAAAACTTCCTGGTAAAACCTGGTGCTGTCACAATTAGCCAGTCACTGGAGTAGAGAGGAGTTGCTCTCTGTCTTGTCCTCGTCCCTTCGCTTGCTGCCCCGTGGGTTCCTGCTTTGAGCAAGGCAGTATTTAAGGCAGCAGGAGCTGCACGAGGCTGGCCAGGTCAAACAGCTTCCCAGGGACACGCAACGTCTCCAGGCGCTATAGGATAATCCTGGAGTCCTGCCCAGCATTCCTGTGCTTGCTTTCATAATCACACATAAATTAACTGGCTCTAATGAAACGTTCATAACTGTGTGTGGAATACTGTTGCGTGCCTAATGCCTATCTTCAGGTGCATAATTAATTGCTCTGCGAGGCATTTGGAGGCAAGGGGAATAAAAGCTCAGCGTAAATGCTGATCCAACAGTCTGTAAAGCCAGTGGACTAGAACAGAAAGGCCTCTGAGATCAGTAGCTTTCAGCTAAAGGCTCCTGCTATCGTTATGCAGAGGACTAATTAGGATATTATTTGTTACCATTTGGAGGAGCAGCTTCTCAGTTTGGTTAGAGGTGAGCACTAATCAGCTGCTGAAATCTAAACTGATTATGTCTGAAGTGTCAACAGATGCAGAACTCCCTGAGTGAAGAATGAACATGTGTCAGCTTTTTGAGATAAGCTAAGGGAATACTTGTTTAACAGACAAAAAAAAGCAGCACATTATTTAATAGTGTGCAACAGTCATGCACAAATAGAATGAATCATATGGAGAACAGTGGGATAGAATGTACCAGTCTAACACATAAAAATAATTATGTCAAATGGCCTTTTTCTTCTCTACATAACCGATCTCTTTTCCCTCTGATGTTATTCTCTCAATAGATTTGCCAGGGATGAGAGGGCCAAAAAAAGACAAACCCTCCCAGACTTGCCAGCAAAGCATCCTGGTTCACTGCTCTCTAGAATGTACATTAACACTGTTGTTTAAACAAGCATTATAAACAAGTTCTCCATTTCTCAAACGCTAAGCTCAAATCCTTCCTCCGATCCCAAAATCATCTGTGCACATTCTCACCTGGTCACCTACTGCCACCCAATATATCTGCACACAACAACACAGCAATCTTTGCCCTAAGGAATTCAGAAGGCAATTTCATAGCAATACTCCCATCCTCACTCCAAGGCAGTTCCGAAGTAGCAGAAAGGTCCTAGTTTTAACCAGGACAGACATATGGGCAGCCAGGGAGGACTTCCTAACTTGGCAGGCCCTAAAAATTTTTTAAATTTTGCTGGAGGGGCACTGCATCCTGTTTTCAAAATGTCACGGGACTAAAAGGGAATAAAACCCAACCAATTTCCTCTCAACTTCTTCCCAGAGCAGCAGGGTCTCAATCAATGTACTGAGTAGAGCCTGGACTGAACAGCTCCACATCCAGCAGGAATAAACATCGACACTGCACTGAATACAAGTTATGCAAAATGCATTAGTATTTACAGGACTGAGGCTTCAAAGACAAGATTTGAGAAGTGAAAAGAACAGAGGGATACAGCATCAAAAGTGGCACGTTTCAGCATAATCACCTGCTCACACAATTACCAGACACAAGACAAAGCAGGCACAGTCGTCACACTCGTTGTATTAAGCGAGGCAACACTTACCAAAAACTTGTTATTACAACAAGTTAGTACAATTTTCACACTTATCCCTGGCTGCATTATGCTGGACCACACAGCTAAAAATGTGCAACAGTTCAAACTGCTCTTTCATAAGTTATATGAGGAACTGTAACCACACTGTAAAAGTATCTAAACTACATAAGGTGCTGAGCATATATATGGAAAGAGACAGCCTATATCCCAAAAAGCTTTAATCCTCCTGAAAATTAAAATCCAAACAAACGTGTGGGTTTGAAATGTCATTGTTCAGCACCAGCCAATGAGATATTCCAGTCTGAGTTTCTCAACCATCTGGTAAAGCATCACAACAGCTTTAAGCATCCAAGGATCTGTCAGGGGCTTTAGTTTAGAAATACTAATAATCCCATCATGTGCAGCTCCTGCTGAATGGAAGATATACCTACTCAATGATTTACTCCCCACTCCTTTACCCAACCGAGCTTGGGAGAATCAGCCTGGACAAGATCTGTTCACATTTCTCCATTCGAATGCAGCATTGCTCAAATTATTTGAGAACCATTACCCAGAATAACACTCCTTCAGTTTACAAGTCACGGTGAGGACCCTTTGGTGGGTGAAAAGGGAAGAACAATTTCCAGGAAAAAGCATTCATAAAGAGAAAGCATTTTGCTTTGAACTACTCAGTTGTATTGATTTTATGCTGGGATTTCTTTCTTTCTAACACTTTACCTTGACTTTTAGAGGTGACATTTGGGTGGAGGGACAAAAGAAAAACAACAGGGAGGGAGCTTCATTAAACCCATTTAACACTTCTGCACAACCCACAGAGCGAGAAACACTGGTCTGGTGGAGTGAACTCCTAGCTGGAAGACAGGTGTTTCAGCGTGTTTGCGGCTCGGTCGCTGCCCCACCGCATGTCATTGCCCAAGTCGTAATGGGTAAAACTCAAAAAGTCCAACTGCAGGTATTCCTGACCCATTTTGAAATGGCCTAGCAATCCTTGCCATCTCTAAAAGTCAAGCCTATAATATCCCAAGGGAGGCATTCCAAAGACAAGTGGCTCTTGCTAAAAGAGAGGGTAAGCTCTTCTTCTACCTCCAGTCTCTGAAAGTTCAGAGGATGCTGCTTGTTCATCATTAAAGGGGGCTTTGAAGGCTTTGGACTAAACACCCTCTTGGAACCTCATCCATAGCATTAATCAGAAGGTTTGGAGTTTTTTTCCCTTTTAGTTCCAATAGAGTTTATAACACACCCACAAGCAAGAAGTTGAACGAGCAGATTAGGACCGTTGGCCCCAACATGTAGTTTGTGGTCAACGTGTTACACTTGGGAGACTTTGATAATGTTCACAGCAACAGAAATAGAAAAATGAGGTGACACAGAGACCTGAACACAACACGTTTGCAGCGCTGTTGTTGCCCTTGGGCTGGGAGCAGCTGCTGACTGTTTACTAGAGCAGCAGTTTGCAGTCACCAGAACATGGGACACTCCTAGCAGGGCACCCCCATGAGAAAGAAGAAATGCAAAACTGTTATCAAGCAGTCTTAAATTCGCTCAGTGAGACCCATAGCTACAATGCAAGGTGGTATTTGGCCTGGAAATCAGAAAAAAAAATTTGAAAATAAGCGCTTTTTGGAAGAAACCAGCCTTTGAAAGTAACCTCACAGTCTAGCCTCTCTAGAAAGGCACTCTAAGCCCAACATGCAGAATCTTCAGGGAAGTTGTTTAAAAATGCTTCGTGTGCAAGCCAATTAGCTCTAACTTATCGATTGAGATGGCATCTCTTAATCGCTCAATTTGTTAAATATTTCTCTTTGAAGAATTTTCTTTCCAAAGAGCCACTTACACCAATTTCTGTAACTTGCCACTCAAGCCATCAGTGGACACATAAGAGTTATATATATGGTGATGAGCTTTTAGTAGTTCAAAAAACAGCAGCAACAATAATTAAAAAAAATGGTTTGTCTTCGAAAACCGCACTGGAAAATAACCACTTACAGGTAACTCTAAATAGAGACTTGTGAAGTAAAGACAAATGCAACCGAGGGCTAATAAAGCCCTATCTGTTAAACTCAGCATCCTGTGAGCAGACATTGGGCTTTTAGCACTCAGTGTTCTGCAAACCACTGGAAAAAAAAGGGTAATGGGTAAAACTCAAAAAGATGCGATAAAGTCTTCCTATTTCGCTGAAAACCCACGTGTCATTTGCATGCACTCTCCAACAAATCATTGCAGAAAAATCAGCTGTCAATCAGCTGCTGCTTCTGTATCACAAGCTGACCCTGTGTGTGCATGTGTAAAGCCTGAAAATTAAGATTTATGGTGATGTCTAAAAGCCATTGATCAGTATGTAGGCCAAAGAAGAGATGCAAATTACAAGGTGTTGAAGTTACACGAGTCAAAAGCTGCAGTGTCAGCCCTTGCTAAACCCATGTGCTACCAGCATCTGAGCAAGAGGAACAGTTTTAGGTAAATGAAGAAGTCTTCATTATTCAGGGGAAAGCACCCAGTATGGGGCGTGTGGCCTTAAAGAAGGAAAAACAAACCCACCAGAAAAAAAAGTCAATGCTGAATGAAGACCTACTGAACACACTTGACAAGATCTTTCTTTTGCTGACATCTGAGCCTTTTCCTATTAGCATCCAACTCTGCACTCTCCAATGTGAGCCAGCAGAAATCAAGCTGCCCCACAGTGAAGCCACATGTGAAAGCTCTTCCCATACAGGATCACAGTGAGGGAACTTGCCATGACAGTAGCCTTGAATTGTTCTAGAGAAACTACACAGATGAGAACCAGTGTTTGGTTTCTCAGAGTCCAAGTTTGCTCATCACCAGCTCCTTCACTCTCACTGCCTGTGAACGCTGAAATTCATGTATCATTCCACCCATGTGGGTATATCACACCCGTCCCAAGCCAAGCAGATGAAAAGGAGGGAAATTAGGCCTGGACAACAACTATCATGGATTTAAGACTCAACTCTGTCATTAAACAAAGCCTCATTTTTCAATCAACAGCAGGCCAAGAATACTAGTAATTTAAACTGAAATAGAAAAAGGAGATATTTTTCACTAAAACTGATTTTTCAACCAACTCTAACGAAAAGAAGCAGAGAAGAATGAAAAGACATGGAAATGTGATATTAAAAGTATTCCATGTTTTGTGCCTCTTGTTACAGTAACAGCACGTCTCTGCCACATCCACAATTTTCCTGGCAAGATCAAAATCAGACTGACCCAGCACCTCGCTCCATATAATTTAGCCTTCCACAAAGAAACATAAATACTACTCTCACTCTCCCTCATATGGCTACTATTTATCAGCTACAAACACCTTTACTCTGGGCTAAAGCAGGTTTCCAGCTCTCCAGATCAGGAGATAACTTACAGCAGCATTTCAAAAACGTGTTTGCCCAGCTGGGGGGATATTCAGAGCAAAAAGGGAAGTCCTGCAGGACGTGCTGGTGTCTGATAGTCAAACCTCTGAACTGTTACATGAAGAACCAAGTCCGAAGGAGGAGGAATGAGGAAAAGGAAATGTACACATACCACGACTTTGCACTTGTACAACACTTCCTCTCCACAGCTCTCTAGAGAGGAACAAGGTTTGAATCTTCATCATCCCCATTTACCAGGGATGAAACCCTGGCAGAGGAGAGGGAGAATTTCCCCGAGATAAAAAGGGTACTGAGGGGAAAGCCAACTTCATGCTAAAAACTTTTACTGGCTTTCAGAATCATGCTAATACTACCACCCTTGGTTTTCCCAACAGAAAAGTCCTACATAATTGCTTTTCCAACACACAAAGGACATTGAACTTGGAGTTCAGGGAAGCAGGAGGGGGGGGGGCAGAGAAGGGGAAATAGGCAGAGTTTCAAGTCTTTGGTGTGTATTTATAATGTTGTAGAGAAACTGCATTTCAGGATGGAATGATTATTGATTTCTTAATGGATTACTGCTGCACAAATTTACACTCCCCCCCCAAAACATCAATCTTAGGATAATAATTATAAACCTATCACAGTGTATAGAGCATTGTGACTGAGTAGAAACTTATCGCTATCTGCCGGGAAATGGCCAGTTTTCTAATTTCTCCCACTCCAACCATATTACAGCATGGCAAGGAGCTACTGAAAAATACATGCTATTACAAAACCAAGTTTCTAACAGCCACAGGACACACCTCCAGTCAACTTTCATTAAACAGACTCTTTTAAACTACTGCCCTTAAGACAATACTCGAGCCATTAGTGAACAAGTTAATTAGTTATTAGAATCCTTTTATGTTATTTTTATCATAGTAATGAAGCACCCAGCATCGAGTGAGACTCCTTAATGGGCAACATACATTCACAAACCCACACACCCTCACTTTTTCTCCTTACCAGCCTACAGTCAAATGTTTCTGTAGCTAAGTAATTTTTTCACAAAGGCATCCATAGAACAGCTCTGCTACAAGCAGCATCATGTTGCAAAAATGACTGAAATATCACCAAGACTCCCCTTGACTTCAGGAAGTGTCAGACCAAATCACTGGAGAAGGGGCACTATGGAAACTTAAAATTCATTCTAACCTAAAAAAACCCCTCAATATCCCAAAGTTTGTGTAAGGGGCAGGAATGTGGAAGATTCAGGTTTGTCTCTCTTCAGTGACTCTCACTCATATCACCACCTATCTTCTGCCCATAGTTTAACTAGAGGTTTTATATGAGGTTATAGTCCAAACGTGAGCCAGGAGCAAAAGGAGAACCTGCAAAAGGTCAGGGAGTGAAGCCAGCACCCCTGAGCTGCTGGTCCCATCCCTCTGCAAGAGTCAACTCCTTTTGCACCAGGTCAGAGGCAGCAGAAAAGCCACCTGGCTGCCTTCTTGACCACACAGTTGCCAGATCTGCCAGTGCCAGGCATCAGCACAGCTCAGTGTACTTTTGCCTCTGCAGAAACATCAGTGCCAGGAGCTCCCAGCCCTGCTCAGACACCACCCTCTCACTGTGTGAGACCGTGCAGTAAACTGGATCAGCAAATCGATCCAAGCTAAAAATACCCCATTTTGTTGTTTGGCTTTTCTTTTTCAGAAAAAATGCTGGTGTTGCTGCAGGGAACAAGGCACTCTGGCCTCCCTTCTCTTAGAAGGGCATCTGGGGCACCTGCCAGTTACAACATCTTTAAACAGTCCTAACTAATGACAGCCCACACATCCAGTGCCATTAAAACACGTGCAGGTTAAAACCCAGCACACAACAGATTTTCAAGCTCCTGCTGCACTGTTTGACTGCAGTTTGCTCTGGAGCAGAGCTGCAGTTACACCCTGCTCAACACCAATCCCACTGCTCCCAGTACTGAACATCACTGTAAGCAGTGGGTATTGGAACAGCTCGTACAAACCAAGGGCTGGAATTTAAATGGAAAGCTCAGGTACTGCTTGATTGTAATCTGGTTGTTCTCTTCTATCAAAAACAATTTCATGTACAAATGCAGCCAGCTGATGTTCTCCCAGAGTACACCTGTCATTGCCCAAACCTTGTCCTCACGACAGGGGTCTGCTCCAGAAGTGTGTGGATTTCCATAGGGAACTCCCACAAAGTGCAGTGGGCTTTGGATAGGTGCTAAATTACCCCAGAGGAAGCTCTCCAGCCACAGAGCACAGGATCAGCACCTTAACTCTCATTTCTCTAAGAGGTTACAACTAAATTAGTGCAGCAACTTCTCCCCTTTCTCATAACCTACCATGGCTCCTCTATCCCAGGAACCAGTCACAGCTGCTGTAGGACTGCAAGAGCACCTCCAAAAAACCTCTACTCAAAAGGTGGTTAACAAGAAAAGAAAACAGCCAAAGAAAGCAGCATTCTCCAAGGTACACAGGCCACATAAAATAAAAGCAAAGGGCCCAAAACACAACACTTGCCATCAGCTTCAATTAGCAGCAAAGTGGGGCTTGGGAAAACAAGGGCCTCTTCAGTGCTGCTATAGGGCAAAGATGAAATCCCAGAATTAAAAATAAAATCCCCACATGCACATTAATATTCAGAGGCAATTACCTTTCAGCTTAAAGTCAGCCAACATGCATCTTACTACTGCAGCTCTTAAAGCAATCTTGTTTACAACTGGAAATGGATTACATTATCCCAGCTCCACCTATCCACATAATGCAGAGCAAACTGTCAAACATAAAATTACAAAATGGTTATTGTAAGGTATCCCCTTCAGCATAAGAATTAATTTGACCTATTTTATTACTAAATTATTACTCCCACACAAATTTTCTATCATAGATATCTATCAGTGCTGACATTTATATTCCAGTGAGGCACTCTCAGATGCCTATTCTCTTCTTCTTCATCTCAAAGGTGCATTGAGCAGATTTGATGTAAACAGCCTCCTGCCAAGCTAGTTAAAATCTTTAAACTTTACACATACAATTAGATTGTGACAATAACCATTTGCTTAAAAATAGAGAGAGAGACCTACACAGAGTTTCAGATTCTGAAGCAAAATGTTTCACAAGTTAAAGAAATGATTAATCTAAATTTAAGGAGGACCTACAGATATTTTTACTACAGCTCTGGCAGGTTGTTCTGATTGTCACCAAGAGACATGATTTGACACAATGGCCCTGATTAAGAATGTGCTTAAGTCCTATTAAAGCCAATGGAAGTTAATCATCTGTTTAAGAGCTTTGCTAAATCAGGACCAGAACAGGAGACATTTCCAAAAAATCTGGGCCTAAATTGAACACACACTAATTAGCTTCACACACCAATTACATGATTATGGATGAAACACAGTTGTTTAGCATTTACAACAGCACACTTTTTGTGGAATCATTTAGAAATAAGGTCTAATTATCATTCCATAACAGGTCCCACAATGCATTATAACCCACATATACCGTGTTAATTTTACTTGAAGAAATAGCTTAAAAAGGAGGAAAAAAAAAGAAAAAAGCAGAAATCCTTCCAGTAATATTTGTCCAAATCCTCAAGCGGATCAAGATTTGACCCTTTTGGAACATCCCTGTGATCACAGGGTGAATGTCTGAGCACTCCAGCTCGGCTCTGTTTTCCTATTGCTACATTTTGCTTACAGAAAATACTCACTCTTGCATTTCAAAACGTACCATTTGCACTCGATGCCGCCTAATGACTTAAGCCCTGCACTCAGGAAACAAACAAATTGGCACTGATTTGCATATCCAGGATAACAGATATCTGCAAATTATTCCTAACAAATGTGTGTGCATACAAATCAGAAGTTGTTTTAAGTTTAATTGTGAATGATCTCAACCATTTGAACTATTTGACACCAGCTAGGATTGACAAGTCTCACTTTTATATCCCTTAGCCTGATATTTACTAGTTTTTCTTCGCAGCAAGATTTCCAGACAAGTGACTACAAAAGTCTCCGCTTTCATTAAAATAAAAAAAAAAAAGGCATTGCCAACCCCAGAGATTGCTGAAAAGCCACGCTTCAGTGCAAAAAACAGCTCAGGAATGAGAAGATACGAGAATTACATTTATTAAACAAACACACACACACAAAAATCTCATGGCACGTAAGGCAATCTTGCAATTTCAAACTTGACTCATGATTGTTAAAGTTTGGAGTTGGCATGCCAACTTGGTGAGCCATCTGCTCACCAACAATTTATAAATGAGACTGCTGCCAAAGCCACCTGATTACTCAGTTCTAATATTAGTGATGTAACTAAAACATGTTTGAAGGGTTTTTCTCCCCATGGACCAGGAAGCACGAGGAAAAGAAAAAACCTCACAGAGGAAAAGTTAAAAATAAAACAGGTAAAATGTATTTATGCTCAATATTCCCTTCAAGTCTTATAAGCAGGAACATTCAAAATTAAGTCAAGGCTTCAATTCTGTAATTCCCTCTAAACCAAGTCTAAAGGAAAAAAAGATCAAAAGAGCGATTGCAAATTATGGGACAAGGTGACTCATAGAACCATAGAATGGTTTGGGTTGGAAGGGACATTAAAAGATCATATTTTTGCATCCCCCTGCCATGGGCAGGGACACCCACTATCCCAGGTTGCTCCAAGCCCTGTCCAACCCGGCCTTGGACACTTCCAAGGATGGGGCAGCCACAGCTTCTCTGGGCAACCTGTGCCAGGGCCTCACCACCCTCACAGGGAAGAATTTCTTCCTAATATCCCATTAGGCAGTGGGAACCCATTCCCTCTTGTCCTGTTACTCCAGGCTCTTGTAAATTGTGTCTCTCCATCTTTCTTGCAGGCTCCTTTCAGGCTCTGGAAGGCCATAATTAGGTCACCCCAAAGGCCTCTTTTCCAGGCAATCCCAATTCTTTCAGCCTTTCCTCAGAGCAGAGGTGGCTCCATCCCTCTGATCAGCTTGCTGGCCCTCCTCAATCATATATTCTGTACCCATTTCCTTGCTAATGACTCAAATCGTAGTTGGCTAAAATAAAACATACTATGCTCACCTCATAATAGCATTTTGGAAAAAGATTAAAAAATAATCAAGAAATTGAGCATACAGGCTAGCAGGTACAACTGCTGCTTTTACTCGTGATACCGATACTACCATTAGAACCAGGCAATTTGGGATAAAAACATTATCCTACTTAAACAATTCCTTTCTTATTAAAATTTCACATTACAAATAGCAGCAAAAAAAAAAATCCAGAAGCTACTCTGCAGTAAATAATCCTTGGGGCAAAAGATACTGTAATGAAACTGCATGGAAAATTACTCACTCAATCATTTTTAAAACGTTGAGTCACAATTCAGTTTTGTTGGCCCGAAACTCCAGATCTATCTCCATGGCAAGTCAGCAGCAAATCCCAGAGCGCAGCCACTATTCCCAGAGCTCTGCCATGAGGATGTGCTGCTGCAGGAATAAACCCGGGAGTGTGCCATGTCCTGCACCACCACCTCCACTCAGCACCTTCTGCTCACTGTGCTAAAAAGCCAGTTTAACCACTGGCTCCCATGTGAGAATAATAAGGCCATTTCCTAGTGCTCTACGGGGGACACTAATAAGACTGGAAGCACAAGCAGTCCTGGTGGCGTTAATTAAGAGGACAATGACAGTGACAAGCACCCTGCTTCATTTCAGAGCACCTTGCTCCATCACTGCCAAAAGCAGTTTTTGAAATTAAATACATCATCGTTACACAATTACTGTTCTAATTAGGTGCCTCAACAACAGATCGGCTTTATTTACAATTAATTTTGGTTAATGAGTTAGTTGTAGTTTTATCTGACGGATAATGGGAGAGAATTAATCCACACAAAATTTTGTTGTTCACATAGCACACAAAATTTTGACAAATGTTTCTGAATCCCAGCCAACAACCACCAGCACATTTTCACCATTTGAAAGCAGCCAAAGCTCAGCAAATGTTACCATATTACATTATAGTAGGTTAAACTGTTTATATATATAATTAGAATTATTATTATAAACTACAGTCATAATTATAGATGGAAATTTCATTGCCAGCTCGAAGGGAGGCTTTCCTGCTTCCCAAACACCTGGCCAGAGCAAGGAATAAGGTCATCTCTGATAATCTACCAAGATCTATTCCACCTATAGTTGCACAAGAAAATGATGCACAGACCCCAACTCGAGAATAGACTGTCCTGTGCAGGGTGTGTTGTCTATCTCATACCTTTGTCCACACCCCTCCAATGAACCCCAGACTGGCTCCAAAGCCAGTGTAAGGCCACAGTATTAGATTTTTCTTTTTTAGGCATTGGTTTTAAATGGTTTTAAACCCTCATCTTCCATTGCCAAGCTGGGGCACTGAGCAGCATTCACATGTTTGAGAAACACGATGGACAACTGTGAGCAGCTCAAGAAAAGCAGAGCCAACACCACACTTCTAGCACAGCAGTCTCTTCCTGGGGTGCTGTCTGTCAGCTACAACATCAAACCTAAGGATCTCCCCAGATACAGTCATTAAGGAATCTTGGATAATTATACTGCAATTATTATTCACATTTCTACAGTGAAAACAGTGCTTTTACTTTTTTCCTAAGGCTCTATTGTTCCAGGCTGTTAAAAAGAACAGCCAGGGTTCCAGTGCACAAATGGCTGCAGTTGGGACAAAGATAAAACATCCTGACATGAAGATGAGGAAGAAGGTCACAGAGCAGCACTATAGATTATTTCCTGGAATGCACTGCCATTTGCTCTGGTTTTGAGTACATATGTGATATATATTTACTACAGCAAAAATCTCACTCCTATTGATTTTACCATTAATATTTAATGGTTACCAGTCAGAAGCTAAATTTAAGTAACAATAGCGAGAGCGACATTAAATAAACGCAGCACTTGAAAAGTGAGAAAAAAAGCAAATAGTTCTTTACAGTAGTAAGACAGCAACCTAAAACCATGTTACGTGCTGATAGCCTGAGTCATGTCTGGTCTCACAGGCAGACCAGCAAGGTGATTCTGCACAAACATCTAACAAAAAAGTAGGTTCTAAGAGCAGCAGACTGAGCAGAGACTGGCTTCCAACAACTTTTTCCCATGCATTTGACATTTGCAAAGGGTGGTGCTTAATAGTTTTGCCTTCAGCCGAGGCACAATTCACATACCTCTCCTCTTTCTGGCTTCCTCATTTCATGAGAACTGCATGATTCTAATATTTTTCAAGCCCGTACTTCTCTGTTGTATGTGACCAAAACACCCTCTAAGTGCCTTCCATTTGTGTTATTACATCATTCATGCACAGGCTTGTCAGAAACCAGGGCTGGACACATTCTCCTATTTTTTTGTTTAGCTACCAGCATTCTCTACTTGATATTAGCTAGTTTGGGGGCAGTTGATGGGTCATAGCATTTATACTCTGAGAACACTCTGGGATTCACTTGTAGGTACACGGGATTTTTGCAAAATACATTGTGCAATTCAGAGAACACAAATTTAAAAGAAGGTCAAGAATAAACTCTCAGAGCTCTCATAGTCTGCAAACATCATATACTACTTGACCCTTAAATACACAACCAGAACACCATTCTCAAGTCTTCAGAGCTACCTATACTGCCACAACTTGAAGTCACATACACAAATGATAAAGCTGACTGCCTCCCACCCATAGAAGCTGAATTCCTACTAATACTAATTTCCCTACTTTTTCTCCACATCTTCATTCTATAATTTAATTCAATCATTTGCATCTCTTCAACTGGTATCCTTTGTGAAGTTCTTAAGATTGAAAAAGCATGATGTACCAAGGAGATACTGTTATATTACCCCCTGGAAGAACAGCTTATCCAAAGGAGAATACCCAACAGTGATGGAGAGAGAGGACCAATTTCAAACAGGGGTTTTCAAGTAAAGCTGACACTCCTGATTGTTTCCCACAGCTGCACAGAGATGTATTAAACTCACCCAGGAACCAACCACCTGTGCCAGTAACAATCTCAAAACAACTAGTAAGGTTGACCCAGTTTGGGGAGACTAAAATGTAAAACTCACAACTACGTCGAGGACATGCCTAAATCTGAAAAGTGATGAGGATTAAGGCACTGAGTCAATTTCAGGCCCAATGGTGTATCCTGAAATATGTCTATACTTGGGCAGACTCTGAGCAGGTGCTGGACCCTTGCAGACTCTCCAGGGATGCAGGAGGGAGGCCCCTGACCACAGCACTGCAGGTACCCAGGTACAGTGCCTGTACCTAGGAATGGACAATTAAACACACTAGATAAAGCTGCTAATTAATAACATTTATTTTCCTTTGGGGGATGTTATCTAGACAAGGCAAACCCTGCAGGATATCAATTTTTCAAGAAACAAGATTAAAAAACAAATGCTGTTTTCTTCTTTTGCCTGAGCCATCTCCCTCTATCACAGACCTGGCTGCTCACCAGCACAAGGTCTTCAGTCTACTGCAAGTCTTTCCTGGAAACTTTTAAACCATCCAAGACTTAAAGAGAACAGCTACTCTTCTTCAAATGAATAGACCTCATACCTCTTCTGTGTAAAAAGACTTGCTGTTTTCAAACAGAAAGAAGCAAGTTCTTTCATTTTCAAAAGAAGGGAATTCACACCATCCTGTTTGCTGCTCCTTTGACTAAAGAGGGTGTTTAATTCACGCTGCTGAAGTTTAAGTGATGCACAGATACAGTTACCAAAAGTTGTCTCAGTTTATGTTTTATGGCGAGGTTGTTACCCCAGAGAGCAAATTTGCTTGCAAAGGGAATCCAAAACATGAGCTGGGGTCTAGGAAAGACTAGTTGTGAATTCTCATATAACTACACACACACATTCCCAAATCAAAGAGCAATAATGAGAAAAATTACCAAGGGCTTGAACATATCACAGGCTTCTCCAGCCAGCTTTCTGTGCTACTCACCAAAATAACTTGCACGAACTGAGAGAACACGTGCCCCTCGAGAAAAATTGGGACAACATCACTTCCTCCTGATGGAAATAGGGGATTTTTAAGGGGAATGAAATGAAACATCACTAAAAAGGAGTGGAGAAAACTCCAGCCTACTGTTGAAGGTCACAGCATTGATATCTTCAGTCTAACACTTACTTTGTTCAAGTGGAGAAACAGAGGGGATAAACAAGAAAACATCCCCCCATCAGAATGTCAAGCTTTGTCACATATGTGGTTTAACTGCCAACACAGCATCTCTGCTGTGAGGCCTGCCCAGATCTTCCATTAGCTGCAGAGGAAACACAGACCATCTCACCTCCTCACATACACAGAAACATCATGGGAAAAAAGGTAATAGACATGACAGGCAGAAAAGGTGAATGGATTTTCTGTACTTCACTATGTCCTACCTTCTTCAAAAAATTCTTCAGACTTCCAATCCCCAGGACAAAGGGCCTGACAACAGCAGCACCAAGATGTGGCCGTGTTTTCCATCTCCACTGCATGAAGTTTCAGGGTGGGCAGAAGCCAAATCACAACAAAGGCCTTCTCCTGGCCTAACACAGGGAAAGGACTTTAATACTCCCACTAATCTTCCCCTTCTCTCTCCTCTACTGCAGTGACTACACCTGTGCCCAGAACAGCCTCACAGGTGGTACCAATACCACAGCAGAAAAAGGAGGTGGAGAAAACCAGTCCGTGCAGCTTCTCCAGGTAACATGAAACCATGGTGGGGAGCAGAGACAGGCTGGGAGTGAATCAGATTGCTTGGCTCATCCCTTGTGTAAAACCCAAAGTCTTCTAAGAAGAGGGGCTCTTGCCTGTGTAGGAGATGATGCACTTAAACTCTGCTGTCTTTTCCATTCACTACCAGCTGGTAGGTCCAGATATTCACACCCTCCACACTGGGTGGGAGCGTGGTTTGGCCCTAGGGCTGACCTTCCCCTAGCCCTGAAAGCACACAGGGATCTGACCACCAACCTCAGCTTCACCAAGTGAAACATCAAGAGACCTGTCACCTGTCTGGACAGGACAAACACAGCACAACCATGAGCTAAAGGAGCTCATATGACACACACAGAGCCCACCACTTTGTGGTGCTACGCCTTGGCTCCACAGCATTAAAGGAAGAAACCCCAAAACTGGTAAGCAAAAATAAGAGGCAGGAAGAAAGCAAAAGTCAGATAAAAAAAAAAAAAAGATACTCTAATTCACAGAAGTTGACATGACCTATCAGCATAGAAATGAGGGGGATCAATCAACTCCATGCTTTTCCAGGAACAGTGTCTGCTGTTTTATGGTACTCTCCAAGGTAACACCTGTAACAGCAATTGCAGGTGACCCTTCCAGCCAGGGCTCTGCTCAGGGCAGGAGCTTCTGCCAGCATCTCTCTGCCTGGGAGGGATTAGAGTTCTTCAAAGCCCCAGGCAGACACAGCAGTGCCAGCAGAAGCCGGTAATGTAGACCTGGCTCCAGATCAAGGGCACATTTTGCTGGGCAGTGTGAATAGGGGTTTGTCCACATGCAGACCTGGTAATGCTCAGCCATAAGGGAAGAGTTAAAATCCTGTGGTTGCTCTCATATAATCACACCAGAACAAGGGGCTTTAGGGCCACCGCAGTTGCTCCTGCATGGGACAGGAAATAAGCTGCACTGGTATTAAGGTACTTGTCAATACATCTCATTGTGGGGCTGCAAAAATTAAATGTAAAATAACCCCTAGGAAAAGTACATATTGTAGAAAAAAAATCATTTTTGACAAAGGCTAACATGTACTATCCAAGCCTCCATCTTAAGTCATCTATGGCCTCTATGACCCAGAAAGAAAAGAGTCACAGAAACAGGAAGAGACTCCCCTACAATGACAAGAGTTGGGAGATAGATTGGGTCTCTGGTCACCTAGTCCAGAGCCATACATACATGTCATGCTTGTTGCTCCTCAGTGACAATCACAGCTCTGCTTCCTTCCATTGGGATGCAGCAGGCAGCTGCCTGGAGTCCAAACAAGCGCCCACTGCTTTAGGCAAAGGACAACACGCCATGGCGACAGGTCTTGTTACCACAGAGAGCAGTGGCTCAGCCTTCCCTCAGATTTTCTACAGTCCTGCTTCCAGGTGGATCCCCCAGGGAGTTTCATTCACTGGGATTACTGAGGAAAAAGGAGAGAGAACTGTGCCTTTTCCTCCCAGCTAGAGTAGCATCAGTCCTTCAAGGTGCCCTCTTGGCACTGGAAGAGGGAGACACTGCTCACCCTCAGTACTGCACAGAGGTGACACACGTAGCTGCATTTCTGCCTGTAAAACTGAGTCCTGCAAACTGTCACTTAGCTAGAGGACTAAGAGCCTGTGGCCCACAGGAACTGGAAACAAGCCTTTGGTCCAATTTCCCAGGAGAAAATACCCATTGATTTCAACAGGACCTTCCCCCAGATTCAGGGATTGGAAGGATGGAGACCTCTCCAATGGCTACCTTGTTGTCCAGCTGCTATCAGTGTCATATTTCATGGAAGAGGAGGATTGCTCTTTTCACTAGCATGTCTGAAAAGGAACTGAAATTCCAGAAGCAAACACGCAAAACTTGCTGACTGCCGAGCTCACAGGAACACTGAGTGTTGTAATAGGGTGTGTACCAGGGAAAGTTAACTGAACTTGACAGTCCAAGAGAATAAGAGAAGCTCCCTAAGAAAGGTGTGTGCTGCAATAAAGCCCTGGCAGATGACCTCTCAAGAGACTTCCAACAGAATGAATAAAAACCTATTTAATGAGATTAACTGATCATTTCACTCCACCCTCGTTATAACACTCACTGAGAGGGAGGAATGTTTTCGCAGCCGAGTATCTGACTCCACAGGGAATGCCAGGACTGTGACAGAAGACAGGAAAAATACCTAGGGAAGCCCTTCATTATTGCAGTGTGAGCTACAGATAGCAGTTACTCAAATACCTACTAGTTTCAGTGACCACTTGGTGTTCATTTACACACAGAGCTTGTATCAGAGGAACCACTTCATGATTTTAACCACACCAGTGTGAAAAATCTGAGCTGATGTGGATGAAGCTACAATTCAAGTTACATCCCAGAAGTGGTTAATTTCCAGGTAACCCTTTTTATTTCTGTTTGTCTTTTTTTTTTTCCAAGAAACAGTGTAACACCACTCTGCAGAGCTTTGGTTTCTTAGGTGTGGACAGAAACCTGTGTTTCTGTTTAAAGCCTGATCATCACCTTTCCTTTAATATTTTTCATTAAACTCCAAGAAAGCTAAATCCATTGGCTTAAACTTTGATGACTATTATTGCCCTGGAAATTCTCAGGGAGTCTGAGGATAAAAGACTGAAGCAAAGACAGTGCCACACATTATTGAGCTCATCCCTTACATCTGAGCCCATCTTGGCAAAGTCACTGTCCTTCAACCTGCAGAACCCCAAGTACACCTGTATTGGCCATCATCATGCAATTCCTCATCTGGGCTCTCTAAACACCAACCTGTCCAGGCTGCAAAGTCAGACACAAAGGACCAGAGGACACCTCAAGCAACTGTCAAAAGTCCACCTCTCTGCACTGAGGCAGGATCAGAGACAGTCAAACCAATAGATGCTGCCTACCCTGCTCCTTAAAGGCTGCTGAGGAGAGAAGATTGCTCAGCATCTCAAGGTGATCCAGTCTGAGCTTTTACCACCATGTGCCGTGTTTCACACCTTCCAAGGTATATGGAAGAACTGGAGACCTGAATCCCCAGTTCAGAGCACAGCAGTTTGGGTGCCAGAATTCTCCACACCCTCGTGCACATGTCAGGGGAGTGACTGCCTCAAAGCACTAATTCCGTCACCCCCTGCAGCCCAGCCCAGCCTCAACCACTCTCCCTAAAAAAAAGCCTCGTTCATCACATCATGCTCCTAAAAAACCCACAACACATACTGAACCAAAGAGAAGCTCAGTGTAAGGTCCAGCCCGAGCAGTGGACTCCAGTGACTGCAAAGCTGAGGCATGAAGCAATCCCTAACTTCACACAGTTTCATTCCAAAAGGCAGGCTCTGCAGTTATGTTTCCTTATCCCTACAGATGTGCTGATACAGCTGTGGTTTATGTAACCTTCTGCTCAGGGCAACACAACTGTGACAAAACAGGGGCTGTATGACAATTCCAAGTTGAAAAACTAAAGTCATCGAGAAAGATTTGGGGTTCCGGTGTTACAAAAAAAAGGGGAACTGATCACTGGGAATACGGTATTAGCTACAATAAATTACAATAAAACTTTGCCCAAGTTCTCTCTAAATATCTCTGCTGAAATCATTTACACTTAATACTGTTGTCCCGACTAACTATCACGTCAGACAGCACGATCATTCCCCACCACGGAGAATTTGCCTCATTATTTGCAGCAACAGTCAGCCAACATGGCTTACTCTCTTCACAAATTAATTCTCTTAACTTAGTAACACTTCAAGCTACTATAAACACCTCTTGAAAGCACACCACAATTATAATCAGTTTCAAACATCAGATGTTGGGTTTGATATTTATGATTGTTCTGACTCTGTTTAATTTAAGGGTTCCTTTTGTCTATGGAAGGAAAGATAAGAAAGTTAACTGGGACACCCGCTGTCAAGTCTCTAATTTAAGGGGAAATTGCCTCTGTCGCTGACTGTCAGATGCTAATAGCTGCTGCCACTATTTTCCATATGATACCAGGCAAGTCATCTTAGAGAAGTATCCTTCATCCTATACAAAGAATTGATTGAGTCCACTAATTGAATGACTGTGCCCCTGCAGTTTCTAAAGAAGACATTCCTCTAAGTCCATTTTAACCCATAGGGAAAAAAATATCTCTAAGAACTGTGGTAAGAACTCAGTGTGGTATTACGAGGTGGTAACTAGGAATTATTTCTTTTTAAAGCCTCTTTTACAAGGATTCCCCACTAGCCTTTAATAAGCATGCCAGTTCCTATTCAGAGGTTTCTGATCACTTATAGCCCAGCTCAACATTCACTGAAGGCAACAAGACCAACTCCCTTGAACTCAGTGGGGTCTGCAGGAGGGCTCAGGGCCATGCAGGGAACTCTCTAGTAGCAACACAAAGTTAATTGAGCAGGTCTTTGATGGCCAGCTCTGGGTGTCAGCCTTTGGAAGAGTTTTCCTGCAGAAGATCAGAAGAAAACCTGGACTTCCAGATTTGGGGCTTTGTAAATACATCATCTGTACTCAGCAGGTACCACGCTAATTTGTCTTTTGCTGTAGAGAAAAGTGAGATGATCTATCAACCTATTTGGTTTGACTATTTACATTTAATTTAAATCTTTGCTTATATAAAACTACAATACGGTATTTTGAAACAGAGCATCTGCCAACACACATGCAGTGTTCTGCTAAAAGCAGGTATATGTAAGATCATCAGTCAGCTATGACAGGCGATTTAATGTGATTCATCTTTCAGGATCATCTCATTCACAAAGAAAATTAAGTGTCAGCTCCATCCGTAACCTACAAATACCATCCAGATACTTGAAAATGGTAATAGGTTAATGGATGCAGTAGCCAAAATATTTAACCCAAAGCCTTTTGGAATAGAACCTGAAAACCTCAGTAGCCCAGACAGAATACTAACACAGACTGCCAGGGGCTAATGAACTAGAAAACTCTTTACCCAGCACATAATTTTGCTGTTGCTGGGAGAGCACTACTCAGTCATTTCGGTACAGATCCAAGAAATTTCCTTCTTATGGTATTTCTCCTTTTGAGCCAGACACAAATTCCAACTAATTTAAGAGCAATTGAATGGAACACAAGAACAAAAGTCAAAACTTAGATCTCTACCTTGCAGGTGCACAGGCAAACAGGGTCATCCACTTCTGGGGATGGCAGGCAGCTAAACTGGGAATGAAATCTTGGAGATTTGGGGCCCGATCCCCGTACCAACTCCTCCATTAGGAAGCCCAGAATTACATGCTCTGGGCTTCGCTATAACAGCAGCCAACTGAATCTCCAGTGAACCATCCAGTTTGATGGAAATCAAACCATACTGAAATAAAACGCGGCCGCTTCCTCCACTTACAGCAACGGATGATGGATCAATCCACTGGGAGCTACTAAATTCATACAAAATATTTCAAACAGCTATTCCTCCTCACCTGCCCACCTCCACCTCTCCCTTAAAAATATATTTCAAAAGAAAAAAAGTATATCTATAAAAAAAGACATCTCATGCCCCTGGGTTACCAAACCTTTAAGAGGATTTCCCATGTCCCATAAAACAGGTGGAAAGCTCTAAAGCACAGCCTGGCAATTTAGCCTACAATTGCCAGATTCAAGGTTTGACCAAAAACCTTAAATGAACCAACATAACAGCTGCCACAAAGCCGACAGCCTCTGATCAATACCTTCCATGTTTAAGGCAGCACAAACCACCTCTCTGCAAAACATTCTCCAGCTTGCAAAGAGTAAATAAATCACAACAAATTTAAGAAGCGCGAGTTTTGCTCGGCTTGGAAAACTCAGGCAGAGCCCTTAATTTTTCAACAGCAACACATGCTTAACACAAAGCAGGGATGAAAGCAATTGAGACACCTGTGGGAGACCAAAAACACTTCTGAAAAAATAAGATATTCACCAAGGCTGGAGATTCATGTGTGTTCCAAGAAGTAACGAAGCTTAAAAACCATTGAAAATGTTAACACAATGAACGTGAAAATACTGAATGTGTTAAAGAATTTTTGCATGAACTCATCCTAGACCTCTTTATTCCCTAATTTGACTCTGGTTTTTACTCTAGATTATAAAGAAGATTTAAAACATGGAGATTTTTTTCCCTTCCAATGAAGCCTTCCCATTAATAAAAAGGAAACAAAGAAAATGAAGAAAGTGAGTAGTAAAACTTTTACAACATAATAAAGTATATCAGAGTCCCAGTGCACTACAACTGGAATTGTCTAAAGATGCTGAATTATGGGCAGTTGTCATACAAAGTTCAGTCCACAGTATTAACAATCACATTCTCCAGCAACATATATATAACTAGGAGATCTTCATAATAACCCTCAGTTTTAAAAGGCTCATAAAACTGCATTTTACTCGTAATTTGCAGGAGGAAAAAATTCTTAAAGGAAAGTGACATCTTTTTCTCAGTCAGAAAGACTCTGAACTCGACAGACTGTGTATTTGCAAGGAAGCAAACTTAAAAGCTCTTTTTTTTTTCCCCTGCAGTTTTTGGTGGGGTATTATACAAACACTTTGTTTCAAAAAATAGATATGTATCTATAGCACACACAAATCAGAAAGAAAATTAGTATCATATAGAGACGAACACTGTAACTATGTTGGAAGCAAAGCAGGTTACATTATTGCTTGAATATGAGTGTAGAGGTTACACTAAGGTAAATATCTTGACATAACACTGCAGCCAACAGTAAAACAAGCTACAGCACTCAGACACAGAAAAGGAAGAACGCTGCTTTTATGAAATGTGTGTATACTACAGTTATCCACCTCCAACAGACAGCATGAGAATAATTATAGAAATATTATCAGCACTTGACACTCTCAGTAGACACCCAAAACTCTACATTTTCTCAGTTTCTTCCCGACATTCTAAACCAAAATCCTTTCAGTTTGTTAGAGGCAACTACCAAGTGCCATAAACTCCAAATTATCCCAGCCACTTTTGGACTTGCCAAGGCAAAGCTGAAGTAAATGAATAGGATGCTGAAGTTTCTGCATGGAACAGTAAAATACCACCTGTCATCAAACCCAGATATTTTAACTCTACACTTTTGCCAGAGCAAAGCTTTTTTGTAAATTTCAAATAAAGCTACTTCAAGCTGTTTTGGGAATCACAGAAAATAATAATAATAACAACAATTTTCAGCACATCAAGCCTAGTGTTTTCCTACCTGGAACAGATAAGGACCAGCTCTCAAATGCCACCTTGGGATAGTTCAGACTAGCAATCCCATTCATGTTTAGATGAGACACCAGCATGAACAAGAAATAAGGAAACCCCTCTGCTGTCCTCCTCTGCTATCAGCAATGCCTACAGCAGTGGTTGTGACCCGGAGGACCAGACCAACCCAACCCTCTGCTAGAGAGAAACAGGCTTAAGAGGAGACTTACTGCTTGCCATGTGACAGGGGGAGGTGTGCTGGCCATTGGGGGTGCTGGAGGTGAGGTCGATGGCCATGCCGCAGTGCTCCCTCTCGGGCGAGTACTCATTGTCACCTGCTCGCACAAAACAAGTCCCCCGTGAGTTTCCTTCCCCTCCTTCAGCACAGTTACACAAAGACCGAGAACCACAACCCCCTCGTTCCCTTCCTTCACCCCTGTTCTTCCCCTCTTTACTGGGGGGATCTTCCAGAGCCTGTAAAATCTGGATTCCCCGTGGCCACAAGTTAGTTTGATTTTAAGAGGCCCCTACTGTCACCAGTATTTTTACACACACATCTGTGACAAAGCTCACCCCAGCTGCTCGGTTCCAAGTAAGTCAGGATTAGTTTTACATTAGCAGACACCAGCAATCCAGGCTGGGCAGGGGAAGACTGGAACAGCACTTCACCATACAGACCTTCCCCCCAAAGCTCTGGGTTAACTGACAGTCAAACACTGCACTTACACAGACCCCCTCAAAGAAAACAAGAGAAATGCATAGAGAAAAGCAGAAAAAGTTTTTGGCCGCAATTTGAATTTCTGGAGACAAACTCTCTCCCATTTGCTAAGTTCATTCACCCTCAGCAAATGTTTAAACCCATGCACCCATCCCCATGCACTTGTCAGTTATACAGAGTTTATACTTAAATGCTATTAAGTAAGTGTGAAAGCAAAGACCATGCACAAGGAAGCTAAAGTTCTAGGTGTCTGCATTATAGAAAGGACAGTGGGAAAAGTAATTCAGAATAATCGAATGAAATGACTACTTACATGTTATATATCCATCAGCAGCCTCTGCTTCCATAGTCAAAGTGCAGTGCTGCAAGGCAGAAAAGCACACCCTCAGAGATGCCTGTCAGTATCAACCATTAAATGATTAAACTTACTTAAAGCCCTAAGTAGTTGCCCATTTTACTGCTGTTGCAACCACTGCCTAGAGAAACACACAAGTGCACTGCATGTGCTCGTTTGCAAATCACTGAACTCTTCCTGTAAATTATGTGAGTAAAGAAATGCAGCTGCCTCTTGGGCAGGTGGCACCAGGATCATCCTACTCTGACCCCACTCACATTTTTTCCCCATTTGAGAGTTTTTCCCCTCGACTTCCCACTTGATTTGTTCAAGCTGGGCTGGTAAAGCTTCATCAATTATCCGCTCTCACAGCCAAAACAGACTTTGAGGAGACGGATACTATTAATAATTGTTCTTTTCACACGCACTACAAGAGACTCCATCCTGATCTAAACCAAATAAACCCTCCCGTGTCTGTTCCCCTTCGACAGAGTCCTTACAGCTCTTTGTCTCACACCTCTGTGTGTGCACACACCTGTACACACACCTGTTCTCTCTAACCCTATTTATCTGCCACAGCACGGGGCCAAACATCACACTTAAAAACTCCCAGATCATACATTTTGTGGTGTGAAGCAATCTTAAAGTTTCTGGAAGCACTTTGCTGACACAGAACAAGCTATTACTTTCCCGAAACCCAAGTAACTGTATAGAATGACACCCCCTAGCTATCATTTGATATATATTGTGGGGGGAGAAAAAATAAGAGAGAGATCAATAATCATAACTATGTTCTTTTAAGTGGAAAAGTTAAGAATCTGACATGACCAGAGCAGAATTTTATTTCCTCTCTCCCTCCACGGCCTCTTTTTTGCCTTTAGTTTCAAAACTCTCACTGCACCAGGCAGCTAAATTATTCACAATGAGCCATTTCTGTATTGATCGCCAAGTATATTTAGCCCTGGCTCCTGGAATTTCTCCATTACTTACTGGAAAACAGGCAGCTTCACTTCTTGTCTCCAAAACCACTTCCCTCCCCCTCCCTTAACCCTCTTTCCTCCCCCCCCCTCCAATAAATAAATACTTTTCTCTGTGCTCTTCTTTGGTATAACGCAGATCAAATTCCCAAGGCATTCAGAACATAACACTTAAATTTCAACCTGTCCAGCTGCTACCAAACTCTCTTCAATTACTGATTTTCACGACTCTTTAAAAAAGAAATCTCAAAAAAAAAGCCCCAAACAACAAAACAACCCAAAAGAAGTTTTCAGAACAGGTAAGCCACTTCCTCAAGCCTTTCAAAATTACCTTATCTTCCCCCTAGTCCAGGTAGGCAGGCACACACTGAGAAAAAGAAAGAAACATCAGAAGCAACAGGGAAAGATCATCCCAGCCAATGAAGTGGAAGGAAAGAAAGGGGAGGAAGGGAGGAGGAAGAGAAAGGAAGACAAAAAGAAACACAGAAACATCCATAACCGAAATTAAATACACGGCTTGATTTTTACTTTTTTATTTCTTCGAGCGGGAGAGGAGAAGGAAAAGGAGGGGGAAAATAAAAAGTTTGGTCACCATTTTTAGGCTGGTGATGGCAAATTCCAGCTGCTAAACCTCCCTCTCCACAAGGAATGGAGGGAGAGAGTTTTGCTCGAGCTGAAGACACGGAAAGATGGAGAAAGTTTTTAAAAAATGAGGGGTTTTAAAAGGCGGGGGGAGGATGGGAGGGGGAGAAAGAGATGGGGAGGGAGAGAGGGATAGGGGAGAGAAACCCGCCCCCGGCACTTACAGGTGGGGCATGCGGAGCCGGGGAGCCGGGCAGCCCCGGGATGAGCCGGCGGGGAAACTCGCTCAGGAATGGCACATACTTTGAAGGAAGATGAAGAACA